>CM075740.1:4535207-4862707 GCA_037974335.1 Prionace glauca
TCACGTGCTCACTGTGTCCCCCCCCCCAACACCCCCCCAACACCCCCCAACACCCCCCCCAACAACCCCCCCCACACCCCCACCCAACACCCCACCCCCCAACACCCCCACCAACACCCCCCCCAACACCCCCCCCAACACCCCCCAACACCCCCCCAACACCCCCCCCAACACCCCCCCCCAACACCCCACCCCCACACTCCCCCCCCAACACCCCCCCCCAACACCCCCCCCAACACCCCCCCAACACCCCCCCCAACACCCCCCCCAACACCCCCCCCAACACCCCCACCCAACACCCTCCCCAACACCCCCACACCCCCCCCCAACAACCCCCCCCAACACCCCCACCCAACACCCTCCCCAACACCCCCCCCCAACACCCCCCCCCAACACCCCCCCAACACCCCCCCAACACCCCCACCCAACACCCCCCCCCAACACCCCCACACCCCCCCCCAACACCCCCCCAACACCCCCACCCAACACCCCCCCAACACCCCCCCCCACACCCCCCACCCAACACCCCCCCCCAACACCCCCCCCAACACCCCCCCAACACCCCCCCCAACACCCCCCCCCAACACCCCCCCCCAACACCCCCACCCAACACCCCCCCAACACCCCCCAACACCCCCCCCCAACACCCCCCCAACACCCCCCCCCCCAACACCCCCCCCAACACCCCCCCCAACACCCCCCCAACACCCCCCCAACACCCCCCCCCAACACCCCCACCCCAACACCCCCCCCAACACCCCCCCCAACACCCCCCCAACACCTCCCCCCAACACCCCCACCCAACACCCCCCCCCAACACCCCCCCCCCAACACCCCCCCCAACACCTCCCCCCAACACCCCCCCCCAACACCCCCCCCAACACCCCCACCCAACACCCTCCCCAACACCCCCACCCAACACCCCCCAACACCCCCACCCAACACCCCCCCCAACACCCCACCCAACACCCCCCCCCAACAACCCCACCCAACACCCCCCCCCAACAACCCCACCCAACACCCCACCCAACACCCCCCCCAACACCCCCACCCAACACCCCCCCCAACACCCCCACCCAACACCCCCCCCAACAACCCCACCCAACACCCCCACCCAACACTCCCCCAACACCCCCACCCAACACCCCCCACAACAACCCCACCCAACACCCCCCCCAACACCCCCCCCCAACCCCACCCAACACCCCCCCCAACACCCCCACCCAACAACCCCACCCAACACCCCCACCCAACACTCCCCCAACACCCCCACCCAACACCCCCCACAACACCCCACCCAACACCCCCCCCAACACCCCCCCCCAACACCCCACCCAACACCCCCCCCAACAACCCCCCCCAACACCCCCCCCAACACCTCCCCCCAACACCCCCCACCCAACACCCCCCCCAACACCCCCCCCCACCACACCCCCCCAACACCCCCCCCAACACCCCCCCCCAACACCCCCCCCAACACCCCCCACCCACCCACACCCCCCCAACACCCCCAACACCCCCCCCCAACACCCCCCCCAACACCCCCCCCCCAACACCACCACCCAACACCCCCCCCAACACCCCACCCAACACACCCCCCACAACCCCCCAACACCCCCACCCAACACTCCCCCAACACCCCCACCCAACACCCCCCCCAACAACCCCACCCAACACCCCCCCCAACAACCCCCCCCAACACCCCCCCAACACCCCCCCCAACACCCCCACCCAACACCCCCCCCAACACCCCCCCCCAACACCCCCCCAACACCTCCCCCCAACACCCCCCCCCCAACACCCCCCCCAACACCCCACCCAACACCCTCCCCAACACCCCCCAACACCCCCCCCAACACCCCCCCAACACCCCCCCCCAACACCCCCCCAACACCCCCCCCCAACAACCCCACCCAACACCCCCACCCAACACTCCCCAACACCCCCACCCAACACCCCCCCCAACACCCCCCCCAACACCCCCCCCCAACAACCCCACCCAACACCCCCCCCAACACCCCCACCCAACACCCCCCCCAACAACCCCACCCAACACCCCCACCCAACACTCCCCCAACACCCCCACCCATCACCCCCCACAACAACCCCACCCAACACCCCCCCAACACCCCCCCCCAACAACCCCACCCAACACCCCCCCCAACACCCCCAACCAACAACCCCCCCCCAACACCCCCACCCCAACAACCCCACCCAACACCCCCACCCAACACTCCCCAACACCCCCACCCAACACCCCCCACAACACCCCACCCAACACCCCCCCCAACACCCCCCCCCCAACAACCCCACCCAACACCCCCCCCAACAACCCCCCCCAACACCCCCCCAACACCTCCCCCCAACACCCCCCACCCAACACCCCCCCCAACACCCCCCCCCAACACCCCCCCAACACCTCCCCCCAACACCCCCCCCCAACACCCCCCCCAACACCCCCACCCAACACCCCCCCCAACACCCCCCCAACACCCCCACCCAACACCCTCCCCAACACCCCCAACACCCCCCCCAACACCCCCACCCAACACCCCCCCCAACACCCCCACCCCCAACACCCCCACCCAACACCCCCCCAACAACCCCACCCAACACCCCCACCCAACACCCCCCCCCAACAACCCCACCCAACACTCCCCCAACACCCCCACCCAACACCCCCCCCCAACAACCCCACCCAACACTCCCCCAACACCCCCACCCAACACCCCCCACAACAACCCCACCCAACACCCCCCACAACAACCCCCCCAACACCCCCACCCAACACCCCCCCCCAACAACCCCACCCAACACCCCCACCCAACAACCCCACCCAACACCCCCCCCAACAACCCCCCCCCAACACCCCCCCAACACCCCCCCCAACAACCCCACCCAACACCCCCACCCAACACCCCCCCCAACAACCCCACCCAACACCCCCCACAACAACCCCCCCAACACCCCCACCCAACACCCCCCCCCAACAACCCCACCCAACACCCCCACCCAACAACCCCACCCAACACCCCCCCCAACAACCCCCCCCCCAACACCCCCCCAACACCCCCCAACACCCCCCACCCAACACCCCCCCCCAACAACCCCACCCAACACTCCCCCAACACCCCCACCCAACACCCCCCACAACAACCCCACCCAACACCCCCCACAACACCCCCCAACACCCCCCACCCAACACCCCCACCCAACACCCCCCCAACCCCCAACCCCACCCAACACCCCCCACAACAACCCCCCCAACACCCCCACCCCACACCCCCCCCCAACACCCCCCACCCAACACCCCCCCCAACAACCCCCCCAACACCCCCACCCAACACCCCCCCCAACACCCCCACCCAACACCCCCCCCAACACCCCCACCCCAACACCCCCCCCAACAACCCCACCCAACACCCCCACCCAACACTCCCCCAACACCCCCCACCCACACCCCCCACAACAACCCCACCCAACACCCCCCCCAACACCCCCCCCCAACAACCCCACCCACACCCCCCCCAACACCCCCACCCAACAACCCCCCCCCAACACCCCCCACCCAACAACCCCACCCAACACCCCCACCCAACACCCCCCCAACACCCCCACCCAACACCCCCCCACAACAACCCCACCCAACACCCCCCCCAACACCCCCCCCCAACAACCCCACCCAACACCCCCCCCAACAACCCCCCCCAACACCCCCCCCAACACCCCCCAACACCCCCCCCAACACCCCCACCCAACACCCCCCCCCAACACCCCCCCCCAACACCCCCCCAACACCCCCCCCAACACCCCCCCCCACACCCCCCCCAACACCCCCACCCAACACCCCCACCCAACACCCCCCCAACACCCCACCCAACACCCCCCCCAACACCCCCCAACACCCCCCCCCAACACCCCCCCAACACCCCCACCCAACACCCTCCCCCAACACCCCCCCAACACCCCACCCAACACCCCCCCCCAACAACCCCACCCAACACCCCCCAACACCCCCACCCAACACCCCCCCCAACACCCCACCCAACACCCCCCACAACCCCCACCCACACCCCCACAACACCCACCCAACACCCCCACAACAACCCCCCCCAACACCCCCACCCAACACCCCCCCCCCAACAACCCCACCCAACACCCCCACCCAACAACCCCACCCAACACCCCCCCAACAACCCCCCCCCAACACCCCCCCAACACCCCCCCCAACAACCCCACCCAACACCCCCACCCAACACCCCCCCCAACAACCCCACCCAACACTCCCCCAACACCCCCACCCAACACCCCCCACAACACCCCACCCAACACCCCCCCACAACAACCCCCCAACACCCCCACCCAACACCCCCACCCAACACCCCCCACAACAACCCCACCCAACACCCCCCACAACAACCCCCCCAACACCCCCACCCAACACCCCCACCCAACACACCCCCCCAACAACCCCACCCAACACTCCCCCAACACCCCACCCAACACCCCCCCCCAACAACCCCACCCAACACTCCCCCAACACCCCCACCCAACACCCCCCACAACAACCCCACCCAACACCCCCCACAACAACCCCACCCAACACCCCCACAACAACCCCACCCAACACCCCCCACAACAACCCCCCCAACACCCCCACCCAACACCCCCACCCAACACCCCCCACAACACCCCCCCAACACCCCCACCCAACACCCCCCCCCCCAACACCCCCCCCCAACACCCCCCCCCAACAACCCCCCCCAACACCCCCCCCACAACCCCCCAACACCCCCCCCCCAACACCCCCCCCAACACCCCCCCCCTACACCTCCCCCACACCCCCCCAACAACCCCCCCAACACCCCCCCCCAACACCTCCTCCCAACACCCCCCCCAACCACCCCCCCAACACCCCCCCCAGCAACCCCCCAACACCCCCCCCAACACCCCCCCCAACACCCCCCCCCAACACCCCCCCCCAACCCCCACCCAACACCCCCCCCAAAACCCCCCCCAACACCCCCCCCCAACACCCCCCCCCAACACCTCCCCCAACACCCCCCCCCAACACCCCCCCCCAACACCCCCCCCAACACCCCCCCCAACACCCCCCCCAACACCCCCCCCCCAACACCCCCCCCCAACACCCCCCCCAACACCCCCCCCCAACACCCCCCCCAACACCCCCCCAACACCTCCCCAACACCCCCACCCAACACCCCCCCCAACACCCCCCCCCCAACACCCCACCCCAACACCCCCCCCCCAACCCCCCCCCCACACCCCCCCCAACACCCCCCCCCAACACCCCCCCCCAACACCCCCCCCCCAACACCCCCCCCCAACACCCCCCCCAACACCTCCCCCCAACACCCCCCCCCAAACCCCCCCCCCAACACCCCCCCCAACACCCCCCCCAACACCTCCCCCCAACACCCCCCCCCCAACACCCCCCCCCCAACACCCCCCCCCAACACCCCCCCCAACACCCCCCCCCCAACACCCACCCCAACACCCCCCCCCAACCCCCCCCCCCCAACACCCCCCCCAACACCCCCCCCCAACACCCCCCCCCAACCCCCACCCAACACCTCCCCCAAAACCCCCCCCAACACCCCCCCCAACACCCACCCCCAACACCCCCCCCAAACCCCCCCCCCAAACCCCCCCCCCCAACACCCCCCCCAACCCCACCCAACACCTCCCCCCAACACCCCCCCCAACACCCCCCCCAACACCCCCCCCAACACCCCCCCCCCAACCCCCACCCAACACCCCCCAACACCCCCCCCCCAACCCCCACCCAACACCCCCCCCCAAAACCCCCCCCAACACCTCCCCCCAACACCCCCCCCCAACACCCCACCCCCAACACCCCCCCCAAACCCCCCCCCCAACACCCCCCCCAACACCCCCCCCCAACACCCCCCCCCAACCCCCACCCAACACCTCCCCCCAACACCCCCCCCAACACCCACCCCCAACACCCCCCCCAAACCCCCCCCCAACACCCCCCCCCAACACCCCCCCCCAACACCCCCCCCCAACCCCCCCCAACACCCCCCCCCAACACCCCACCCAACACCCCCTCCAAACCCCACCCAACTCCCCCCCCAACACCCCCACCCACACCCCCACCCAACACCCCCACCCAACACCTCCCCCAACACACCCACCCAACACCCCCACCCAACACCCCCCCCAACACCCCCACCCAACTCCCCCCCCAACACCCCCACCCAACACCCCCACCCAACACCCCCCCCAACACCCCCACCCAACACCCCCACCCAACACCCCCACCCAACACCCCCACCCAACACCCCCACCCAACACCCCCACCCAACACCCCCCCCCAACACCCCCACCCAACTCCCCCCCCAACACCCCCACCCAACACCCCCACCCAACACCCCCCCCAACACCCCCACCCACACCCCCAAAAACCCCCACCCAACAACCCCTCAAAACCCCCCCACACCCCCACCCAACAACCCCTCAACACCCCCACCCAACACCCCCCACCAACACCCCTCAACACCCCCACCCAACACCCCTCACACACCCCAATACCCCCACCAACAACCCCTCAACACCCCCACCCAACAACCCCTCAACACCCCCACCCAACAACCCCTCAACACCCCCCCCAACAACCCCCCAACACCCCCACCCAACAACCCCTCAACACCCCCCCAACACCCCCACCCAACAACCCCTCAACACCCCCACCCAACAACCCCTCAACACCCCCACCCAACAACCCCCCCAACACCCCCACCCAACACCCCCACCCAACACCCCCACCCAACAACCCCTCAACACCCCCACCCAACACCCCCACCCAACACCCCCACCCAACAACCCCCAACACCCCCAACCAACAACCCCTCAACACCCCCCACCCAACAACCCCTCAACACCCCCACCCAACAACCCTCAACACCCCCCCAACACCCCCACCCAACAACCCCCCAACACCCCCACCCAACACCCCCCAACACCCCCACCAACAACCCCTCAACACCCCCCCAACACCCCCACCCAACAACCCCTCAACACCCCCACCCACACCCCCACACCCCCCCAACACCCCCACCCAACAACCCCCAACACCCCCCACCCAACAACCCCTCACACCCCCACCCACACCCCCCACCCCAACAACCCCTCAACACCCCCCCAACACCCCCACCCAACACCCCCCAACACCCCCACCCACAACCCCTCAACACCCCCACCCAACAACCCCTCAACACCCCCACCCAACAACCCCCCAACACCCCCACCCAACAACCCCCTCAACACCCCCCCCCAACAACCCCTCAACACCCCCCCAACACCCCCACCCAACAACCCCCAACACCCCCACCCAACACCCCTCAACACCCCCACCCAACAACCCCTCAACACCCCCCACCCAACAACCCCTCACACCCCCCACCCACACCCCCACCCAACAACCCCCACACACCCCACCCAACAACCCCTCAACACCCCCCCAACACCCCCACCCAACAACCCCTCAACACCCCCACCCAACAACCCCACCCAACAACCCCTCAACACCCCCACCCAACACCCCTCAACACCCCCCCAACACCCCCACCCAACAACCCCTCAACACCCCCACCCAACAACCCCTCAACACCCCCCCAACACCCCCACCCAACACCCCTCAACACCCCCACCCAACAACCCCCAACACCCCCACCCAACAACCCCTCAACACCCCCCCAACACCCCCACCCAACAACCCCTCAACACCCCCCACCCAACAACCCCTCACACCCCCCCAACACCCCCACCCACAACCCCTCAACACCCCCACCCAACAACCCCTCAACACCCCCACCCAACAACCCCTCAACACCCCCCCAACACCCCCACCCAACACCCCCACCCAACAACCCCTCAACACCCCCACCCAACAACCCCTCAACACCCCCCCAACACCCCCACCCCAACAACCCCTCAACACCCCCACCCAACAACCCCTCAACACCCCCACCCAACAACCCCTCAACACCCCCACCAACAACCCCTCAACACCCCCACCCAACAACCCCTCAACACCCCCCAACACCCCCACCCAACAACCCCTCAACACCCCCCCAACACCCCCACCCAACACCCCCACCCAACACCCCCACCCAACACCCCCCACCCAACAACCCCTCAACACCCTCACCCAACAACCCCTCAACACCCCCCCAATACCCCCAACCAACAACCCCTCAACACCCCCACCCAACACCCCCACCCAACAACCCCTCAACACCCCCCCAACACCCCCACCCAACACCCCTCAACACCCCCCACCCAACACCCCCACCCAACAACCCCCAACACCCCCACCCAACACCCCCACCCAACAACCCCCCCAACACCCCCACCCAACAACCCCTCAACACCCCCCTAACACCCCCACCCAACACCCCCACCCCAACACCCTCACCCAACACCCCCCACCCAACACCCCCACCCAACACCCCCCCAACACCCCCACCCAACACCCCCACCCAACACCCCCTCAACACCCCCACCCAACACCCCCCCAACACCCCCACCCAACAACCCCTCAACACACCCCCCAACACCCCTCACCCACACCCCCACCCAACACCCCCACAACACCCCCCACCCAACAACCCCCCAACACCCCCCACCCAACACCCCCCCCAACACCCCCACCCAACACCCCCCCCAACAACCCCCCAGAAACCCCCACCCAACAACCCCCCAACACTCCCACCCAACAACCCCTCAACACCCCCACCCAACACCCCTCTCAACACACCCCCCAACACCCCCCACCCAACACCCCCCCCAACACCCCCACCCAACACCCCCCCCAACAACCCCCCAGAAACCCCCACCCAACACCCCCCCAACACCCCCACCCAACAACCCCTCAACACACCCCCCAACACCCCTCACCCAACACCCCCACCCAACACCCCCACAACACCCCCCACCCAACAACCCCCCAACACCCCCCACCCAACACCCCCCCCAACACCCCCACCCAACACCCCCCCCAACAACCCCCCAGAAACCCCACCCAACAACCCCCCCAACACTCCCACCCAACAACCCCTCAACACCCCCACCCAACACCCCTCTCAACACACCCCCCAACACCCCCACCCAACACCCCCCCCAACACCCCCACCCAACACCCCCCCCAACAACCCCCCAGAAACCCCCACCCAACAACCCCCCAACACCCCCTCAACACCCCCACCCAACACCCCCACCCAACACCCCCACCCAACACCCCCACCCAACAACCCCTCAACAACCCCCACCCAACACCCCCCCCAACACCCCCACCCAACACCCCCCCCAACAACCCCCCAACACCCCCACCCAACACCCCCCCCAACACCCCCACCCAACACCCCCACACCCCCCAACAACCCCCCCCAAAAACCCCCACCCAACAACCCCTCAACACCCCCCAACACCCCCACCCAACAACCCCCCAACACCCCCCACCCAACACCCCCCCCAACACCCCCACCCAACACCCCCCCCAACAACCCCCCAGAAACCCCCACCCAACACCCCCCCCAACACCCCCACCCAACACCCCCCCAACACCCCCACCCAACACCCCCTCAACACCCCCACCCAACACCCCCCAACACCCCCACCCAACACCCCCCCAACACCCCCCACCCAACAACCCCCCCAACAGCTCCACCCAACAACCCCCCAAAAACCCCCACCCAACAACCCCCCAACACCCCCTCAACACCCCCACCCAACACCCCCCCCAACACCCCCACCCAACACCCCCCCCAACACCCCCCACCCAACACCCCCCCAACACCCCCACCCAACAACCCCCCAAAAACCCCCACCCAACAACCCCTCAACACCCCCCCCAACACCCCCCACCCAACACCCCCCCCCAACAACCCCCCCAACACTACCCCCAACACCCCTAGTAATTTCTAAGGTAGAGACGTGTTTGGTACAATTTTATGGGCTGAAGGGCCTGTATTAAGAACAAAGAACAACACAGCACGGGAAACAGGCCCTTCGGCCCAACGAGCCCGCGCCGCCATCCATGGTCAGTGACCTATTCATGATTTTAGTCTATGCCTAATGTGTGAGGATCAGGGAGGTCCAATATAGGGACAATTTGTTACCCAATCAATCAGCCTAAAAGCACATTTTTGGGATGTGGGAGGAAACCGGAGCACCCGGAGGAAACCCACGCAACCACGGGGAGAACGCGCAAACTCCCACGGACACAGGCCCAAATCCATGTGTCCGCACAGCAACAGAGATAGTCTCTGAGCTGTCATGTTGCCCTCGAGATGGTCCAGTTTACGCACACCAACGACATGAAGCAGTAGGCAACTCCCGAAGCAACATCCAAGAGCAGCCCACCACAACCTGCCGCCCGCATGCCCCTTGCTGGACTTAAGTGCCTGTGGATAAAAATTTCATTATTAAAAAGACTATATCCCTGAGGCTAAAACTGAACCCCAAGCCTACAATGCTTAGTAAGGCCTGCTATATCCCCTTATATGTAGACCGCTCATGTGGCTGTCCAAGTGACTCTTGAACAACCCTAGCGTGCCTGCTTCCACCACCTTACTCGGCAGTGCATTCCACATCCCACTACCCTTTATGTGAAAAACTGCCCTCTAATATTAGTCTTATACCTAGCCCCCCTCACCCTAAGCCCGTGACCCCTCGTTCTATCCATTTCTAATAGCGGAAAAAGCTTACCACCATTTACTCTATCTATCCCCTTCATAATCTTATAAACCTCTATTAGATCCCCCCTCAGCCGATGTCTCTCAAGGGAAAACAGCCCAAGTTCGTTCAATCTTTCCTCGTAAGACAGCCCTTCAACAGCCCTTCCATACCAGGCAACATCCTGGTAAATCTCCTCTGCACTCTCTCCAGGATCTCTACATCCTTCCGGTAGTACGGCGACCAGAACTGGACGCAGTACTCCAGGTGAGGCCTAACTAACGTTCTATACAACTGCAACATCAGACTCCTACTCTTATATTCTATACCCCTTCCTATGAAGGCTAACATGCCATACGCTTTCCTCATCACATTCTGCACCTGCACCGACACCTTCAGGGACTTGTGTACCTGCACCCCCAGGTCTCTCTGCGTATCTATACTCCGGATAATTCTACCTTTTATCGTATAAAACTTCCCTCCACATTATTCCGGCCACAGTGCATCACCTTGCATTTCTCTGGATTAAATTCCATTTGCCATCTATCTGCCCAATCTACCAGCCTGTCTATGTCCTGTTGCATTGCCAGGCACTGCTCCTCAGTACCCGCCAATCCAACCATCTTAGTGTCATCAGCAAATTTGCTGATCACACCACCTACCCCCTCTTCCAAGTCATTAATATATACTACAAATAGTAGAGGTCCTAGTACCGAGCCCTGCGGCACCTTACTGTGACAGACCTCCAATTGGAAAAGGAGCCTTCCACTACTACCCGCTGTCTCCTCCTCCCAAGCCAGTTCTCCACCCATCTACATACCTGGCCTTGTATCCCATGAGCCTTCACCTTTTCTATCAGCCTACCGTGAGGGACCTTGTCAAACGCCTTACTGAAATCCATATAGACAACATCAACGGCTTGTCCTTCGTCAACCGTTTTTGTCACCTCTTCAAAAAATTCCAATAGATTCGTAAGGCTCGACCTCCCTGTAACGAAGCCATGCTGCGTATCCCTGATCAGATTACAGCGCTCCAGATGTTCATACATCCTATCCTTGAGGATCCTCTCCATTATCTTGCCTATAACTGAAGTCAAGCTCACTGGCCTATAATTCCCTGGTTATCCCTCTGACCCTTTTTAAACGGTACTACATTTGCAATCCGTAAATCCTCTGGGACCTCACCTGTGTCCAAAGAAGAGACAAAGATTTGCATCAGAGGCCAGCAATTTCATCCCTCACCTCCCATTGCAGCCTAGGATAGATGCCATCAGGCCCCGGAGATTTATCCGTCTTTATACTGTCTAAAAGTCCCCAACACGTCTTCCCTCGTAATGACTATTTCCCTCAACGGATCCTCAAACTCCTCAAGCACATCACCAGACATCAGGCCCCTCTCCTGCGTGAATACCGACGCAAAGTATTCATTCAAGATCTCCCCCATTCCCCCAGGCTCCAAGCATAGTTCCCCTCCTCTGTCCCTGAGAGGACCAATCTTCCCTCTAACCATCCTTTTGTTTTTAACATAGGAGTAAAATGCCTTAGGATTTTCCTTAATCCTACCCGCCAAAGCCATTTCATGGTCCCTTTTAGCCCCTTTTAAGTTCTCTCCTACATTCTCTGTATTCTTCTAACGCTATCTCTGTCCACAAATGCCTAGATATAATGTACGCCTCCCTCTTCCTCCTGACCAGGTCCTCAATATCCCTAGTTACCCACGGCTCCCTAATCCTACCTTTCCCATCCTTCCTCTTGACCGGCACATGTCTTTCCTGTAAAGATTTTAGTTTTCCCTTGAGAGACTCCCACATACCCAGCGTCGACCTGCCATCAAACAGCTTACCCCAGTCCATATCTTTAAGATCCTGCCTAATCCGGTTGTATCTAGCCCTCCCCCAGTTTAACACCCTCCCCTTAGGACAGGCTTCATCTTTATCCATTAATATCTTAAACCAGACAGAGTTGTGGTCACTGTTAGCCACATGCTCTCCTACTTCAACGTCAACCACCTGCCCAGGCTCATTCCCAGAACCAAGTCCAGTATAGCCCCCTCTCTGGTCGGTCTATCCACGTACTGCTCCAGGGATCCTTCCATTACACACTGTACAAATTCCTCCCTGTCAGCACCCTCTGATCTCAGTACATTCCAATCTACCCTGGGGTGATTAAAATCTCCCACTACCACCACCCTATTCTTCCTGCACTTATCTAGAATGTCCCTGCTTATCTCTTCTTCCACAGCCCTCGGGCTGTTGGGCGGTCTGTAGTACACACCCAACATAGTAACATCTCCCTTCCTATTCCTCAACTCCACCCATAGCGACTCGATTCCTATATCCTCCGTACCTCCCTCCCTCTGCACTGCTACGATGCAATCCTTAACTAACAACGCCACTCCCCCACCTCTCAGCGACCCACCCCTATCTCGCCTGAAACACTTATACCCAGGAACATTCAACTGCCAATCCTGCCCTTCCTTTAACCAAGTCTCTGTCACCGCCACCACTTCCAACTTTCTTTCGAACATTAATGCCTTCAGTTCATCTGTTTTGCCAATCACACTCCTAGCATTGAAACACATGCACCGAAGACCCTCACAAACAATCCGATCCTTCTTCCTACCCTTCGGGCTTACCCTATCCCCAATCCCAGTTCCGTCTACCTCCCCATCCCCCCTCCATATTAGTTTAAACCCTGCCAAAACACTCCAGCTAACCTTCCAGCTAAGATATACATGCCCTTCCCAGTTAACTGTACCCCATCCCTCTTGTATATTTGCCCCTCTTTCATAAAGACTTCCCAGTGGTCTACGAATCTAAAACCCTCTGCCCTACACCAATCCTTCAACCACGCATTTAGTTGGAGTATCTCATTATTTCTAGCCCTGCTAGCCCCAGGCACCGGCAGCAGCCCAGAGAACGCCACCCTGGAGGCCCTACATTTCAGCCTGGCCCCCAACTCCCTGAACTGCCTACGTATGTCCCCCCTGCACTTTGTTCCTACATCCTTCTCTCCTACATGCACTATCACATCAGACTCAGTCCCTCCACCTTTCAAAATTCCCTCTACCCTTTCTGAAACATCCTGTACCCCTGCTCCAGGGAGGCAGACTACCATCCTGGAGTCCCGCTTTTGCCCACAGAACCGCCTGTCAATCCCCTTGACATTCCCATCCCCCACCACTATCTCACACCCTGCACTCTTCACTTTCTGATCTCCCTCCCTTGCCTTCTCTACCCCAACTGTCACCCCACCCTTGATATTCCGGGGTAATCCCTCCGGGGCGGTCCTAGTGCCATGACTCCTGTTCTTTTTGCTCTTCCTAACTGTAACCCATCCATCTCTCCTCCTAGGTCCTGGTATCTGCTCAGTGTTACTGTCCCTATCCATTACTTCCTCATTTTCCCTAACTAAAAACATATCCTCCAGCCTCAGTTCCAGCTGCCTCACCCGGGCCCTTAATCGCTGCACCTCTAGACATTTCCCGCATATGTGGGCTTTCGGGAGATGTGCTGTCTCCAGAAATGTCCACATATGACAACGAACACAGTGAACACGTGTAACCCTAGACCCTGCCATTATGTTTGCCCCCTTTTAAGGTGTCCTATTAATTCCTGACACCGAGCCTGCGCTCGCCCAAGCCCAGTGAGCTTAAGCCCTTTTACCTCTCACTCTGCTTCCCGCCTCACTCCGCTGCCCACTATCTACCTTGGCCTTCTTTTTATCCTCCCGCGCTCCCTTCCATAGAATCATAGAACCCTACAGTGCAGAAACAGGCCCTTCGGCCCATCGAGTCTACACCGAACACAATCCCACCCAGACCCTATCCCCATATCCCCACACATTTTACCTGCTAATCCCTCTAACCTACACATCCCAGGACACTAAGGGGCAATTTTAGCATAGCCAATGAACCTAACCCGCACATCTTTGGACTGTGGGAGGAAACCGGAGCACCCGGAGAAAACCCACGCAGACACGAGGAGAATGTGCAAACTCCACACAGGCAGTGACCCGAGCCGGGAATCGAACCCAGGACCCTGGAGCTGTGAAGCAGCAGTGCTAACCACTGTGCTACCGTGCCACCCAGCAGCCCCCGCGCCTATCTCCCGCTACGGAGCGCCAAAACAAACAGAAACCCTCCCGAATTAGAAGTAAGTCAAAATGCAGTAATTACAATGCAGCACACTCACCAAAAGGCAGCCACTCATCGAAATCACAGCTCCAGAGAACAGTGAGAGAGCAATAATATAGAGGAGTTAGGGATTGAGTCACTGTTGGTGGAGTTGAGGAATAGGAACGGGGCAATTACGACGCTAGGGGTGTACTATAGACCACCCAACAGCCCCCAGGCAGTGGAAGAAGGTATATGTAGAGACATTTTGGATAGGTGCAGAAAGAAAAGGGTTGTTGTCATGGGAGATTTTAATCTCCCTAGGGTGGATTGGAAGGTGTCTAGAGCTGGGGGTTCGGACGGGGAGGAATTTGTAAAATGTCTACTGGAAGGGTCCTTGGAGCAGTACGAAACTAGCCCGACTAGAGAGGGGGCTATACTGGATTTAGTTCTGGGCAATGAGCCGGGTCAGGTGGTTGAGGTTGAGGTAGGTGAACATGTGGTTAATAGTGACCACAACTCTGTCTACTTTAGGATACTAATGGAAAAAGATGAGTGCTGTCCTAAGGGGAGGGTGCTAAATGGGGGAAGGCTAGAAACAGCTGGATTAGGCAGGAACTTAGACATACTGATTGGGATAGGCTGTTTGAGGGCAAGACCACTTTCAAGGGAAAACTGAAAAGGTGCTGGAAAGACGTGCCAATTAACATATCATCCTGGAGTCTATTTTGCAGCCACAGAAACGCCCATCTATTTGTCTTATAATTGAATCCCCTGTGACGATTGCATTTCTATGCTTTTTGCTGCTCCCTTGTGCAACAGTTACCAGAGAAAAGTCCTACACTGCTTGCCTCCTCCTCTTACTTTGCCTGATGGTCACCTATTCCCTTCATGCCTGTGGTGAGTGAGCTTGCGGTGTGATCACCTCTCTATAATGAAAGTATCTACAATACTTTCAGCCTTACAGATTATAGATAAAATGCCTACAGTGCAGGAGGAGGCCATTTGGCCCATCAAGTCTCAACAATCCCCATCCAGGCCCTGTCCCTGTAACCCACGTACTTATCCAGCTAATCTCCCTGACACTTAGGGCCAATTTTGCATGGCCAACCCACCTAACACACATATTTTTGAACTATGGGAGGAAACCAGAGCACCCGCAGGAATCATAAAATCTACAGTGCAGCAGGAGGCCATTTGGCCCAATGAGTCTGCACCGACCACAATCTCGTTAGAGGGGTCAGTTTTTGTTCAAAGCGTGCAGGAAGGTTTTTTGACTCAGTATGTAGATGGGCCAACTAGAGGTGAGGCTATATTGGATTTGGTGCTGGGAAATGAGCCAGACCAGGTGCTAGACTTGGAAGTTGGTGTGCATTTTGGTGATAGTGACCACAATTCGGTTACATTCACCTTAGTGATGGAAAGGGATAGGCATGAACCTCGGGTCAGTGGTTTTAGCTGGGGGAAGGGTAATTATGAGGCTATTAGGAGAGAATTAGGAAGCATAGGTTGGACTAGGAGATTACAAGGACTGGGAACATCTGAAATGTGGAGTTTTTTCAAGGAGCAGCTACTGTGAGTCCGTGATAGGTATGTCCCTGTCAGGCAAGGAGGAATTGGTAGGGCTAGGGAACCGTGGTGCACCAAAAAAGTTTTTTTGTTGGTTAAGAGGAAAAAGGAGGCTTATGTTTGGATGAGATATATGAGTATAGGGCTAACGGGAGGACTTTGAATAGTGTGGATGACAGAGGGATCTAGGTGTATGTGTACATAGATCCCTGAAAGTTGGGAATAAGTAGATAAGGTTGTTAAGAAGGCGTACGGTGTCTTGGCGTTTATTGGTAGGGGGATTGAATTTAGGAGTCGCAGCGTCATGTTGCAACTGTACACAACTCTGGTACGGCCGCACTTGGAGTATTGTGTGCAGTTCTGGTCCCCACATTACAGGAAGGATGTGGAGGCTTTGGAGAGGGTGCAGAGGAGGTTTACTAGGATGTTGCCTGGTATGGTGGGGAGGTCCTATGAGGAGAGATTGAGAGATTTGGGGTTGTTTTCGCTGGAAAGAAGGCGGCTAAGAGGGGATCTTATTGAAACATATAAGATGATTAGAGGTTTAGATAGGGTGGACAGTGATAGCCTTTTTCCTCGGATGGAGAAAGCTAGCACGAGGGGGCATGGCTTTAAATTAAGGAGGGTAGCTACAGGACGGATGTCAGGGGTAGGTTCTTTACCCAGAGGGTGGTGAGGGACTGGAATGCCCTGCCTACTGCAGTTGTAAATGCACCTAGTTTGGGGGCGTTTAAGAGATCTGTAGATAGGTTTATGGACGAAAAGGGATTGGTATAGGCTAGTGGGTCATTGTTTTTGTAACTGGTAACTGGTCGGTGCAACATCGTGGGCCGAAGGGCCTGTTCTGCGCTGTAATGTTCTATGTTCTATGAGATGTGAGGGCTCGGGTAGTGCACTAGAAAACTTTAGATTGGCTAGGAGGGAGTTGAAGAGTGAGCTAAGAAGGGCTAAAAGAGGACATGAGATGATTTTGGCTGATAGGATTAAGGAGAATCCTAAGGCGTTCTGTAGGTATGTCAAGAACAGAAGGTTGGTTAGGGCAAGATTAGGGCCAGTTATAGACAGCAGAGGGAAGTTATGTGTGGAACCGGAGGAGATTGGAGAGGCATTGAACCAATATTTCTCTTCGGTGTTCACGCAGGGGGACATGGATATAAGCTGAGGAGGTCACTGGATTGCAGGGGAGTAGAATTGACAGTGTTGCAGTTGATAAGGCGGATGTGCTAGATATTCTGGAGGGTCTTAAAATAGATAAGTCCCCTGGTCCGGATGGGATTTACCCCAGGATTCTCTGGGAGGCAAGAGAAGTGATTGCAGAGCCTCTGGCTCTGATCTTCAGGTCGTCGTTGGCCTCTGGTATAGTACCGGAAGATTGGAGGACAGCAAATGTTGTCCCATTGTTTAAGAAGGGGAACAGAGACTTCCCCGGGAATTATAGACCGGTGAGTCTTACTTCTGTTGTGGGCAAGGTTTTAGAAAAAATTATTAGGGATAGGATTTATAGTTATTTGGAGAGCAATGAATTGATTGGAGATAGTCAGCATGGTTTTGTGGCGGGTACCTTATTGAGTTTTTTGAGAAAGTGACCAAAGAGGTGGATAGGGGTAAGGCAGTTGATGTGGTGTATATGGATTTTAGTAAGGCGTTTGATAAGGTTCACCATGGTAGGCTTCTGCAGAAAATGCAGATGTATTGGATTGGGAGTGATCTAGGGAATTGGATTAGGAATTGGCTAGCGGATAGGAGTCAGAGGGTGGTGGTTGATGGTGAATATTCATCATGGAGTTCAGTTACGAGTGGTGTGCCTCAGGGATCTGTTTTGGGGCCACTGCTGTTTGTAATCTTTATTAATGATCTGGATGAGGGTATAGTTGGGTGGATTAGTAAATTTGCTGATGACACCAAAGTCGGAGGTGTGGTAGATAGTGATGAAGGGTGTCATAGTTTGCAGGATGACTTAGAAAGGTTGCAGAGCAGGGCCGAGAGGTGGCGGATGGAGTTTAATGTGGAGAAGTGTGAGGTAATTCACTTTGGTAGGAATAACAGATGTGTCGAGTATAGGGCTAACGGGAGGACTTTGAATAGTGTGGATGAGCAGAGGGATCTAGGTGTATGTGTACATAGATCTCTGAAAGTTGGGAGTCAAGTAGATAAGGTTGTTAAGAAGGCATACGGTGTCTTGGCGTTTATTGGTAGGGGGATTGAATTTAGGAGTCGCAGCGTCATGTTGCAAGTGTACACAACTCTGGTGCGGCCGCACTTGGAGTACTGTGTGCAGTTCTGGTCCCCACATTACAGGAAGGATGTGGAGGCTTTGGAGAAGGTGCAGAGGAGGTTTACCAGGATGTTGCCTGGTATGGAGGGGAGGTCCTATGAGGAGAAGCTGAGGGATTTGGGGTTGTTTTCGCTGGAAAGAAAGCGGCTAAGAGGGGATCATATTAAACATATAAGATGATTAGAGGTTTAGATAGGGTGGACAGTGATAGCCTTTTTCCTCTGATGGAGAAATCTAGCACGAGGGGACATGGCTTTAAATTAAGGGGGGGTAGTTATAGGACGGATGTCAGGGGTAGGTTCTTTACCCAGAGGGTGGTGAGGGATTGGAATGCCCTGCCTGCTGCAGTTGTAAATGCGCCTAGTTTGGGGGCGTTTAAGAGATCCGTGGATAGGTTTATGGACGAAAAGGGTTTAGGTTAGTGGGTCATTGTTTTGTAATTGGTCGGCACAACATCGTGGGCCGAAGGGCCTGTTCTGTGCTGTAATGTTCAATGTTCTATGGTTCTGGGAACTGGAAATATTCCTGGCCTCCCACATGGAGCAAGAAGAGCAGATCACAGTTTGGAACTCTCCTGCCATGTCTTGCCCTTTAAGTTGATTTATTGTCACAAAGAATATCAGCTCAGGCCCTTCTTCTCCATGCTGTTATTATAGAATATATTTCTTACAATCAATAAATCACAGAATAATATCTTAACAATTATAACCAATAGCAGTACTCACTGCTAACTACTCACCCAAGCAGCCTTTTGGATTTACTTAAGACATGTAAACTTGCACTCCACTCTTTCTCACAGTCTTTAATGTCAGCTCTTTTCTCTCCTTACAGATGCTGCCAGACCTGCTGAGATTTTTCAGTGTTTTCCCTTTTGGTTTTAAGCACTTGGTTGACAGAGGGGAACCAGTGGATGTGGTGTTTTTAGATTTCCAGAAGGCGTTCAATAAGGTGACTCACAAAAGGTTGCTGCAAAAGATTAAGGTATGCAGAGTTGGGGGCAAAGTGTTAGCGTGGATTGAGGACACAGGATTGGAATAAATGGGTGCTTTTCTGGTTGGCAGTTGGTGACTAGTGGCGTGCCGTAGGGATCAGTGCTGGGGTCTCAACTATTTACCATTAACATAGATGATCTGGAGGAGGGGACCCAGTGTAGGGTAACAAAGTTTGCAGATGATACAAAGATGAGTGAGAAAGCAAATTGTGTGAAGGACACAGAAAGTCTGCAGAGAGATTTGGACAGGCTGAGTGAGTGGGAGAAGATCTGGCAGATGGAGTTTAACGTTGGCAAGTATGAGGTTATCCACTTTGGAAGGAATAATAGTAAAATGGATTTAAATGGTGAAAAATTACAACATGCTACTGTGCAGAGGGACCTGGGGGTCCTTGTGCATGAATCGCAAAAACCCAGTCTACAGGTGCAGCAGGTGATCAAGAAGGCGAATGGGATGCTGGCCTTTATAGCGAGGGGGATGGAATATAAAAGCAGGGAGGTCTTGCTGCAACTGTACAGGGCACTGGTGAGGCTGCAACTGGAGTACTGTGTGCAATTTTGGTCCCCTTATTTGCGAAAGGATATATTGGCCTTGGTGGGAGTACAGAGAAGGTTCACCAGGCTGATACCAGAGATGAGGGGGTTAGTTTATGAGGAGGTTGAGTAGATTGGCCTGTACTCATTGGGGTTTAGAAGGCTAAGGGGAGATCTTATAGAGATATATAAGATAAGTCCAAAGATGTGCGGGTTAGGTTCATTGGCTATGCTAAAATTGCCCCTTAGTATCCTGGGATGTGTAGGTTAGAGGGATTAGCAGGTAAAATTTGTAGGAATATGGGGATAGGGTCTGGGTGGGATTGTGCAGACTCGATGGGCCGAAGGGCCTGTTTCTGCACTGTAGGGGTTCTATGGTATAATGAAGGGGCTAGTCAGGGTAGAGGTAGAAAGATTCTTTTCACTTAGAAAGGAAACAAGAGCTAGAGGGCACAGCCTCAAAATAAGGGGGAGTCAGTTTACAACAGAGTTGAGGAGGAACAACTTCTCTGAGGGTAGTGAATCTTTGGAATTCTCTGCCCATTGAAGCAGTGGAGGCTACCTCATTAAATGTGTTTAAGTCACAGGTAGATAGATTTCTGATCAATAAGGGAATTAAGGGTTTAAGGGGAGCAGGCGGGTAAGTGGAAATGAACCACTATTAGGTCAGTCATGATTTTATTGAATGGTGGGGCAGGCTCGAGGGGCTAGATGGCCTACTCCTGCTCCTATTTCTCATGTTCTTACGTTGTGATTTTAAGTTCTCCTTTCCTCCTTTGTCCTTCTGCTTTATTCTCTAATTGTTATCTTATTTAGTTATTTAAGTTTCAGCTTTTTAAACACAGTCCTAATATCAGTCACTTACCAACCAGTTTACCACTTTCCTGCGATATCACTCTTGGATTATTTTCAAACTCAGCACATTCTCTCTATCACTATCCTGGTGAGGCATGTCCCTCACTGGTCCGGAGCTCTCCACTGCCCGAAGGTGAGTCAATGCCCCTCCCCTGTGCTCTCCGTCACTGTCCCAGTGAAGCATGTCCCTCGCTGGTCAGTGCGCTCTGCTAGCCGAAGATAAGTGAGCCTCATGCTCATAATGTCCTCCGCTCTCCAAAGATAAGTTCTTCAGTGAAATAATTAACATCTTCAACACTTTCTCAAAAATGTTTTTATTCAATAGTATTTAAACATGGTTGATTAGTATTTAAAACACTGCTAAGCAGGCTGTTTACATGTTCGAATACCACCCTGTAATAAATTGATGCATGTAGAGTGGATATTACAGAAAAGATCCCATTGCGCATGCTTGTAACACAGTCTGCTGCCCTTGAAAACAAACAACCATCACCCGAATTACCATCATATTGTAACAATAACTGAATTCATGCACTGATGGCCAACATCAGGTCCTTCCCCACACTGCACATGAAGCAGACACTGTGCCATACCTGGCAATTCTCTGAGCAGCGGTCCTGTTCAGAGCGATTTTATCATTGGCACTGGTCTGAGTTTGGCTTCAAACCCAAACTCAATTTACAGTTAACTTGCTCAACCAAAGCATGAAATTCAGATCCAGTGATACCCGTCAGTTGGGTTGATCCAAACTCAAGCTCCAGGAGTGCCATTTGTGCCAATAAGAGGACTAGTCCTCTCACTGCTTTCATTGATTTCTGTCTGGGGGCTCTCCACCACCAAAGTTATTTCATCAACTAGCTCACAGTTAGGGTTAGAAAAGGCTGACAATGGCAACATTATACGATGCATTTCTCTTTCACTGGCTCGCTGCTCCTGCTCTTTCTTTAAGTCTTGGGCCCTGAAATAAAATTAGATCAAAGCACTTTAATCCCACAAACTGTACAAGTATTTACATGGCACATTTAACAGAGTAAATTGTCCCAAGTTTTTTACAGGAAAGGTATCAAACAAAACGTGGCAATCAACCACATAACTGAATACCAGGACATACAGCCAGAAATCTGAGAGAGGTTGTAGCAGTACCTTGGAACCAGAAGAGAGAATTACAGAGGGAGGCACATCTCAGAAGACTATGCGGTTGGAGGGTGTGGTGAGGAGCCTTGGAAACATACAAAATAGGAGCAGGAGTAGGCCATTCGGCCCTGAGAGCTAACTCCACCTGCCTTGGATGGGTAAGTGGAGCTGAGACCATGAAAAGATCAGCAATGATCTTACTGAATGGCGGGGCAGGCTCGAGGGGCCAGATGGCCGACTCCTGCTCCTAGTTCTTATGTTCCACCACTCATGATCATGGATGATCATCCAACTCAATAGTCAAATCCTGCCTTGCCCTATCTATTTCTGTCTTCAAGCTATTCAATGACCTGGCCTCCACAGCCCTCTGTGGCAATGAGTTCCTGATTCACCACCCTCTGGCTGAAGAAATTCCTCCCCGTGTCTGCGTGGGTTTCCTCCGGGTGCTCTGATTTCCTCCCACAGTCCGAAAGATGTGCTGATTAGGTGCATTGACCTGAACAGACACCGGACTGTGGTGACTATGGGAATTTCACAGTAACTTCATTCCAGTGTTAATGTGAGCTTTACTTGTGGCTAATAAATAAACTTTAACTTATTCTAGCCCTTTAGAAATGAATGCTACCATTGAATTTGCCTTCCGAACATCCAACTGAACTTGCATGTTAACCTTAAGGGAGTCTTGAACCAGACTCCCAAGTCCCTCTGTGCATCAGATTTCTGAAGCCTTTCTCCATTTAGAAGATAGTCTACGCCTCTATTATTCCTACCAAAGTGCATAACCATTCATTGAGTACTTTCTTGTCAAATTACTCTTTTCAAATGTATCAACTCACACTTTTCAGGGTTAAATTCCACCTGCCACTTATCCGCCCATTCCGTCTATATCTTCTTGTAGCCCAGACACTCCATCTCATTGTTAACCACCCGGCCAATCTTTGTTCATAGAATCATAGAACCCTACAGTGCAGAAAGAGGCCCTTTGGCCCATCGAATCTGAACTGAACACAATCCCACCCAGGCCCTACCCCCATATCCCTACATATTATACACACTAATCCCTCTAACCTACACATCCCTAGACAGTAAGGGGGAATTTCTTAGCATGGCCAATCAACCTAACCTGCACATCTTTGTTCATCTGCAAATTTACTAATCCTATCCTCCACATAGTCATTAATGTCATTAATATAAATGATAAATAATAGCGGACCCAACACAGATCCCTGTGGTACGCCACTGGACACTGGCTTCTAGTCACTAAAGCAGCCTTCTGTCATCTCCTACAACTGAGCTAATTTTGAATCCACTTGATCAAATGACCTGTGTATCCCATGTGAATTTACCTACTTTACAAGTTTCCCATGTTGTCAAAGGCTTTACTGAAATCCATATAAACTACATCGACTGCACTATCCTCATCTGGTCACCTCCTCAAAAAATTCAATCAAATTTGTTATGTGTTACTGCCCTCTGATGAAGCCTTGCTGACTATCTTTGACCAAGCTTTGTCTCTCCAAGTGGTGATAGATGCTCTCCTTCAGAAATTTCTTGAATAGTTTCCCTACCACTGACATGAGACTCACTGGTCTGTAGTTCCCTGGTTTCTCTCTACAATCCTTCTTAAATACAGGAGCCACATTAGCTGTTCTCTATACATATGGCAGCACCCCTGTAGTCAGAGAGGAATTGGAAATTTGAGTCAGAACCCCTGCAAATGCCAAGTACCCACGGTCACAATTCATTTGAATCTGGAGATTTATCTATTTTAAAACACCTTCAATATCTTGTCCTTGCCTCTGTCAATTTGCTCAATAGCTTCAAAGTCTCTCTGCCTGAATTCCACACCATCGTCCTCATTCTCTTGGGTGAAGGTAGATGTGAAGTATTCATTTAACACTCCACCAATGCCCTCTGGCTCCACCCACAGATTGCCCACAGCGATAGTCACTGAGCTGTCATGTTGCCCGTCAATTGGTCCAGTTTAAGCGTACACTGACGATGTGAAGCACTATTCCCTGGTAATGTAAATGGGTATAGTATGATAATAATGTTTTTCTCTTTTCATTCACAGGTTTTAAGTCGGTCCACCTTGATACCGGAGTTGAGGGGATTGAGCTATGAGGAGAGGCTGAATAAACTAGGCTTGTACTCGTTAGAGTTTAGAAGAATGAGGGGAGATCTCATTGAGACGTATAAGATGATGAATGGGATGGATAGGATAGAGGTGGAGAGACTGTTCCCGCTCAAAAAAGACAGTAGGACTAGGGGGCACAGCTTCAAGGTAAAGGGGAGGCGGTTTAGAACAGAGTTGAGGAGGAACTTCTTCACTCAAAGGGTGGTGAATCTCTGGAATTCTCTGCCCGTTGAAGTGGTGGAGGCTGCCTCGCTAAATATTTTTAAGAAACGGGTTGATGGGTTTTTGATAAGAGAAGGGATTAAGGGTTATGGGGAGAGGGCGGGAAGGTGGAGCTGAGCCACGACAGATCAGCCATGATCTTATTGAATGGCGGGGCAGGCTCGAAGGGCTAGATGGCCTACTCCTGCTCCTATTTCTTATGTTCTTATGTCCAACGAGGGGCATACACACGATGGGTCGTACTGGGGCTGCTCTTGGTTGTTCAGGATTGGCCTAGTGCTTCATATCGTTAGTGTGTGTCTAAACTAGACCAGAGACTGGGCAAGGTGACAGCTCAGTGACTATCGCTGATTGCTGTGCAGACACATGGATTTGGGCCGGTGTCTGTGGGAGTTTGCGCATTCTCCCCGTGCTTGCGTGGGTTTTCTCCGGGTGCTCTGGTTTCCTCCCACACCCTAAAGATGTGCTCTTCGGCTGATTGGCAGGAATAAGTTGTCCCTAAATCAGTTTCCCTCAATCTGGATGGCCATAAAACATTAGACAGGGGTCGTGGGGGGAGAGGGGGACTGGTGGTGTTGAGACGGCGCCGCGGGCTCGTTGGGCCGAAGGGCCTGTTTCCTGGGCTGATTTTGTTCTTTGTTCACTAGGCAACTCTCGAAGCAACATCCAAGAGCAGCCCTCGCACAACACACCACGGATATGCCCCTTGTTGGCAGTTCCTGTCTTATTTTATTAAAATCCATTCTCCCTCAATCCAAAACCTTTCTTTGCAGCTTATCTATTTCCTTGTTCATAACAAGCTTAAATTGTACCATGTTGTGATCGTTATCACTCAAATTCTCCCCCATCACCTCAACCACCCGTCCAGCTTCATTCCCCAGAATCAGGTCCAGTACAGCTCCCTCCCTTATTGGACCCTCCACATATTAAGTTTAAAAAGTTCCACAGCACCACATTTCAAGAAATCTACTTCATCCAAGTGCTTAACACTATGTACATCCCAGTTAATGTTGGGAAAGTTGTAATCACCGAATATAATAATCCTATTACATAGAACATAGAACCCTACAGTGCAGAAAGAGGCCCTTCGGCCCATCGAGTCTGCACTGAACACAATCCCACCCAGGCCCTACCCCCATATCCCTACATATTTTACCCGCTAATCCCTCTAACCTAAGCATCCTAGTACAGTAAGGAGCAATTTTAACATGGCCAATCAACCTAACCCACACATCTTTGGACTGTGGGAGGAAACCGGAGCACCCGGAGGAAACCCACACAGACACGGGGAGAATGTGCAAACTCCACACAGACAGTGAACCAAGCCAGGAATCGAACCTGGGTCCTTGGAGCTGTGAGGCAGCAGTGCTAACCACTGTGCTATTGTTATTGAGTTTACACACCTCCAAAACTGAGCATATATCTGCTCCTCAATCCCTTTAAGAAATGTTTCCCAATCCACAAATCGATTGTCAATTATTCCTTTCTTGAGGTTCAGGATCCTAGTCTCAGAATCAACGACACCACTCTCCATCTTAATGAAGAATTCATAGTCAGAGAGTTTTATAGCACAGAAAGAAGTCCTTTGCCCGTGTCCATGACAGCTACCAAGCACCTATCTATTCTAATCCCATTTTCCGCACTGAGTCTGTACTCTTGTATGCTGTGGCATTTCAAGTGCTCATCCAAATGCTTCTTAACTGTTGTAAGGGTTCCTGCTTCTCCCATCCATCATATTCTGCCTGCTCTAATATTCAGTGCCGTGCTTGATTCTGGCCCTTGATTTCTCAGCTTATTACTCTTCTTATTCCCCTTACTCTCTTAGTTATTGTTAGTTTAAATACACACTTAAACACAAAGTTAGGAATCTTAAAACAGGTTTTCTAGATAGTGGAGCACATGGTGACTGGACAAATAGGACATGGTGCATGTTAAGATACAGTCAGTATAGTTCTGAATGAACTTCAGTTCATGGAGGCTGCAAGGTGGGAGATTCAGTAAAAAGTCTGACAACACCAGGTTTTAGTCCAACCGATTTATTTGATAATATTCTCACAAGCTTTCGAGGGGATTGCCATGGAAAGCAGTGGAATAGTTAAATCAAATCAAGAGATAATAAAGATACTGATAATGGTTTCGGCAAAAAATGAGCTGAGACAGGTCAGAGATAGGCAAGACTATACAGGTGGGAGTAAGCTGTGTTGTGATGAAACATTTATAGGCTTTATAAGGTCACCCAGGATGCCAAAGTTTTTGGCAGCTTGGCCTCAGGTTCAGGGAGAGGAAAGGAATCAGAGGCTAGGCATCAAAAACAAGCCCTTCAGTCTCTCAACATTTAGTTGGAAAACATTTTTGTGCATCCAGTATGTATTGGACTTTTTATCTGATATTCAAGAATGGCTGGAGACTAGTTCACAGATTAAAATGCTGACATTTGATTGACACTTTGGAAGAGGAGGTCATTCAAGAATGAGGTAAGATGGAGCCATGTTTACCAATGCAGGGCAAAACTAGAATACTTCAGTGTCATACAGCCTCTATATCAGACCTCGAGTAGAATAAGAGGACTGAGTCACAGCCCATGGAGTGCAATTCACCACCGATTTTTGGAAGAGAGAGGAAGATTGATGTCGACATTCTGGACTTCAAAAATAGCAACCAATGTACTGGAATATATTTGAGGGAACAGGTATAAGAATGGAGAGAAGTGGTTGAAAGGGGACTCAGACTGCATTTAACACTGCAAGAGTTACTTGCCAGAAAGGCAGTCACAGGAGGACTCAGGCTACCGTGGGAGGCCAAGTTTAGGAGAGCAATCTCTCCACAGGGAGCGCCAAAGCCACTGAGAGGAAGCGATAGCGTGGAACATGCCAAGACCAGCAGAACTGCACAAAAGGTGGCTAAAAAATATCAAAGGAAACAGGAAATGATGGGTTGATTCAGGACAATGGAGCCTTTCAAAGAAGATATGGAAAGCTGGACGCTATACATGGGCTGTTTCAATTCTCTTTAAAATAAGAAAGAGGAGGAACTTACAGTCACAGTGCTCATAAGCACTACAGAAAGTAAAATGTTCACAAAATTAAGAAGCCTCATACAACCAGAGAAACCTGCATTAACATAGAATCCTGACAGTGCAGAAAAATGCCATTTGGCCCGTCGAGTCTGTACCGATCACAATCCCACCCAGACCCTATTCCCGTAATCTCACATATTTACCCTGCTAATCCTCCTGACAGTAGGGGCAATTTATCATGGCCAGTCAACCTAATCTGCACACCTTTGGACTGTGGAAGGAAACCGAGCACCCAGAGGAAACCCACGCAGACATGGGCAGAATGTGCAAACTCCACACAGACAGTGACCCAAGGCAGGAATTGAACCGACATCTCTGGCATTGTGAGGCAGCAGTGCTAACCACTATGCCAGCATGCTGCAGAGAATCCCCTAGCAAAGTTCTGTGAGATAGTAAGGATTCATTATGCCTCAAAGCCACTTCTGATAGCAGAATGGTTCCAATTTTATAAGAGAATGCAATTGGAAAGTGAATCCATTGTGCAGTTTGTGGTTGGATTGAAGAGACAAGCAGAGCACGTGCACTTGCTGCTTTGAGGGATTGTTTGGTGTGTTTGCTTCACCACAAAGCAAAACAACAAAAACTGCTGACAAAAAAAGTTTTAATTATATAGTGGTTTTTGAGGTGGCTACTTCCATGGTACTGGCTGCAAATAAAGCAACACAGTTGGGTGTCAGTACCTTAGTACAAAAGTAGCTGAAGACAACAGAACATGGTGTCAACTACAGCAAGTCACCACTGTGGCTCGTCCAACCACAAAGAGCCCACATGCTGCACTCACAAAGCCTCAACTGTAGGGTGGAATTAAAAGAGGAAAAGGGGAGTTGGAGAGATACAAACCTGAAGATTAAGCACAAAATATATGCTGCTAGGGGGACAGGGAAGAGGCATGAGAACCCAAATTGACAGAATTTCTTTTAAATATTTTAGTGGTTAGAGAAGAAGCCAATAGATTCTGGGACTTCGCAAAGTTGGAAGGGAAGGTAATGAAAATGGAGGTAGATACGGGGGGGGAACTGGTACCACTGATCCCGGACTCAGTGAACAGATATAAGCTAAAAACACTGCAGTTGCCTTCAAAAGTCACCTTACACATTTACATGGAGCAAATAATGCCACTGAGAAGATATGTGGCAGTAAAGGTGCAACTGAGAGACCAGAGTGAGGAACTAACATGGTCAAGGGTGACTACCCTGCCTGGTTTGGATATTCCTGGCTACGTAAATTAAAATTAAACTGGAGCATGATAAAAATAAAAGCTGGCAGATTCAAACACATTCCAAGAAATCCTGAAAAAAAGGATATATTCAAAGGGACCTGAGTGAGATGAAAGGGGTCGAGATAAAGATTCAACTAAAATCAGTGACTCATCCAAAGAGCCTGAAGGCACATCCGATGCCATATGCACTTAGGCCGGAGTAGTGTGTCTGTTCAATGTAGGGACGGTGGAAGCAATGTGGACCAGCAAATGGGCTCCCCCAATTGTGCCATTTTGAAGACTGACAGCCCGGTGAGGATCTGTAGGGATCTCAACTGTAAACCCTGCACTTGGTGCAGACCAATTCCCACTTCTTCTTATCAAGGACTTGCTTAGTAGGTTGGCAGGAGAGGAGAAATTTTCAAAAATGAACAGAGAAATGGGGTAAAAAGGAGTCAGGTGTTGCACTATTAAGGAGGCAATTACTGCTATAAGGAGAGATGATATCTTGGAAGCACCTTCAAGCGACGTTTTGTGGGTAGAACTTAGGAATATAAAGGGGGCACCCAAAGAGTCCGCGGTAAATAGAGGATTAGATATGTAGACAGTTCACTGAGGCAGTTTGGTTGGTAAAATGGGAAGGTGACTTTTTTTCTAAATGGGGAAAGACTTTGGGGTGCTCTGCTGCACAGGGATCTGGATGTCCTCGTTCATGAGTCACAGAAAACTAGCATGCAGATACAGTAGATAATAAAGAAAGAGAATAAAGTGTTTGCATTTATAGCTGAAGGAATAGAATATAAAGCTAAGAATATAATACAAGGCATTGGTGAAGCTGCACCTGGAATATTGTGCACAGTTTTGGTCCCCTTCCTTGAGGAGAGACGTAGTGGCATTGGAGGCAGTTCAGAGGAAGTTCACTAGATTGATTCCAGAAATGAGGGGTTTGCGTATGAAGAGAGATTGAAGAGTTTAGGGCTATACTCTCTGGAATTCAGAAGAATGAGGGGAGATCAAATTGAGGTATTCAAGATGATAAAAGATATGGATAAAGTAGATGTGGAGTGGATGCTTCCTCATGTGGGGCATCCTAGGATGAAAGGTAAGGATAAAAATAAGGGATAGCAAATTTAAAACAGGGTAGAGGAGAAACTAGTTCTCCCAAAAGGTTGTGAAAGGCTGTGGAATTCGCTACTCCAAAGAGTGCTGGAACAGTGAGTAAATTTGAGGAGTTAGGCAGATTTCTAATTGGTAATGGGTTGAAGGGTTATGGGGAGAAGGTAAGAAATGCGATGAGGAGCGTATCAGCCATGATTGAATGGCGGAGTGGACTTTATGGGCCAAATGGCCTAATTCTGCTCCTGTATCTTATGAACTTAGGGTGTGTAAGAATAATAATCGGATAATTATACAAGGAGATTTCAACTTTCCCAACATAAATTGGGATAGTCATACTGTAAAGGGTTTAGAGGGGATGGATTTCTTAAAATGTATCCGGGCAGTTCAATCTGCACAAGGCCCAACAGGGGATGAGCAGTGCTGCATCTGGTTCTGGGGAGCAAAGCCAGACAGGTGTTCATTTTGGCAGTGGTGGAGCATTTTGGCAATAGCAATCACAACACGGCATGGTGCAAATTTGTTATTGTCAAGGAGAAAGATAGCCTGCACAAGACGGCTTTGAATTGGGGGAAGTCGAATTTTATTAAAATATAGAAGGAACTGGTCAAAATTTACTGGTAACAGCTCCTTGCAGGAAAGTCTACAACAAGGCAGTGGAGGCATTCAAAAACGAACTGGACAGAGTACAGACAAAACAGTGGTTAGCACTATGGCTTCACAGCGCCAGTGACCCGGGTTCATTCCCAGCTGGGGTCACTGTCTGTGTGGAGTCTGCAAGTTCTCCCTGTGTCTGGGTTTTCTCCGTTTGCTCTGGTTTCCTCCCACAGTCCAAAAGAAATGCTGGTAAGGTTCACTGACCGTGCTAAATTCTCCCTCAGTGTACCCGAACTCACGCCAGAGTGTGGCAACAAGGGGGATTTTCACAGTAATTTCATTGTAGTGTAAGCCTACTTGTGACAATAATAAAAAAACTAAACTTTAAACATGTACCCTTTAAGGGGAAATGGAAGATAAATAAGTTCAGAAACCCCGAGATTCTCAGGACAAACACAGTAAGTAGTCTCACAACACCAGGTTAAAGTTCATCATCTCCGACCTGGGAAAAAGCTCCCCACTGTTCACCCTATCTATGCCCTTCATAATTTTATACACCTCTATTAGGTCACCCCTCATCCTCTGTCTTTCCAGAGAGAACAACCCCAGTTTGCCCAATCTCTCTTCATAGCTAAGACCCTGCATACCAGGCAACATCCTGGTAAACCTTTTCTGCACTCTCTCCAAAGCCTCCATGTCCTTCCACACTGGTAGTGTGGTGACCAGAACTGGACACAGTATTCCAAATGTGGCCTCACCAATGTTCTATACAGCTGCAACATCACATGCCAATTTTTATACTCTATGCCCCATAGTCAATTTGAAAACTTTGCTATTTCCTTGGTTTATGACATGTGGCCATGATTTCCTAATCCTCACTGGGTACAGGTGAGGTGAGGTCTGCTAACGTTGTACCTTTATTTAGAAAGGGATTGAGGGATGGACTGAATAATGACAAACTTGTTAGTCTGATCTCGGTGGTGAGCAAATTATTAGAATCAATTCTGAAAGACAGCATAAATGTCACTTAGAAAGGCATGGATTAATCAAGGACAGCTGACATGGATCTGTTAAGGATTTGTTATTTTATTGAATTTTTGAGGAAGTAACAAGAAGGATTGAGAAGGTAGTGCAGTTGAAGTGACTTACATGGATTTTAGAAAGCTTTTTGACAAGGTCCCACATGATAGATCAGTTAAAAAAAACGTTCATGGGATCCAGGGGAATGTAGCAAACAGGATACAAAATTGGCTTACTGACAGGGAGTAATTTTTGATGGATGTTTTTGAGACTGGAAGGCTGTTTCCAGTGGGGTGCTACAGGATTTAGTACTAGACTCCTTGCTGCTTGTGATACACATTAATAATTTGGCCATAAATATAGGAGTATGATGAAGAAGTTTGAAGATGACACCATAATTGGCCCATGGTTGACAGCAAGGATTGTTGCAAGCTGCAGGAAGCTATCAATGGGCCAGCTCGGTGGGCAGAAAAGTGATAAATGGAATTCAACCCAGAGAAGTGAGGAGATACATTTGGGAAAGTCAAACATGGCAAAACACTACAAAATAAATGGGAGGACACTGAGAGGTGGAGAAGAAGTGAAATATTTTGGGGTCAATGCCCATAAGATTGTAGGAAATGTTGATAAGGAGGTTTAAGGTCAGTTAAGAAGGCATATGGAATTATTTATCAGCCTAGGTGTGGAATGTAAGAGCAGGGAGGTTATGCTGGAACAATATAAATATAAATATAGGCCACAGCTTGAGCACTGTGTGCAGCCCTGATCACCTCATTATAGAAAGGATGTAATTACACATTAGAGATTCACAAACATGTTGCCAGGACTACAGAATTGCAGCTCTGAGGAAAGATTGGACAGGCTGGGATTGTTCTCCTTGGACCAGGAGGCTGAGGGGAGATTTGATTGAGAGGTATAAAATTGTGAGGTGTGGATGGGAAGACCATAATTACCCTAACAAAGACTAGAAGCCATAGTTTGAAGTGATTGGGTCACTGTCTGTGTGGAGTTTGCACATTCTCCTCGTGTCTGCGTGGGTTTCCTCTGGATGCCCCAGTTTCCTCCCACAGTCCAAAGATGTGCGGGTTAGGTTGTTTGGCCATGCTAAAAATTGCCCTTAGTGTCCTGAGCTGCGTAGGTTAGAGGGGTTAGTGGGTAAATATGTAGGGGTAGAGGAGTAGGGCCTGGGTGGGATTATGGTTGGTGCAGACTCGATGGGCCGAATGGCCTCTTCCTATACTGTAGGGTTTCAATGATATTTCTATGATTGATTGAAGGGTTAGAAGGGAGATGAGGAAACATTTTTTTCAACAAGGTCTGGTACTTGGTGCCTGAAAGGGTGGCGGAGGCACAAACCTCATTTAACTCATTTAAAGGTATCTGAACATGCATCTCAAGTCCTATAATCTGTAGGGCTACAAACCAAATAGAGAATAGGACCACGCTGGGTGGCTTGTTTTTCAGCTGACACAGATACAATGGGCCAGATGACCTCTTTCTGTGTTGTAAACTACAGAAGGTAATAAAACACTAAGAGCTGCTACAGTGGAGAATCTTCAGTGAATGACTGACACAGAAGTCAAATTAACCATCATCCCTCATACAGCACATGCAATCCTCTACTTCATTATGTCCCATATAATGTACCTTATTGTATCTCAATGGACTTCTGTGTCTGATACATCCTTACCGTTTGTAGATGTAGCCCAAGGTGATGCCAACACCCAACACAATTATAATGGTCATCATTCCAATTGCCATTCCCTGACCTGAGAGATAAAAGTACACCAATGTTAAACCATGGAAAGAGGATTGGGGAAGAGCAGAAACCTCAGACAAATCCTTGTATAATACAACCTTCCCCAAGCCTAGAGTGTGATCCAATCCCACACTCTCCTGGGTAGTTGGCCAGCTACAAGAAAACAGCTCAGAGTTTGGGTATTGGGAAATCACAAACATAGAAAATAGGAAACAGAAATAGGCCCTTCGAGCCTGCTCCAGCATTCATTATGATCCTGGCTGATCATCCAACTGAAGAGCCTGATTCTGCCTCCTCACCCCCCCAAACCCCATATCATTTGATCTCTTTCTCCCCAAGTATTTCTTGAAAACATACAATGTTTTGGCCTCAACTGCTTTTTGTGGTAACAAATTCCACAGGGTCACCAGTTTCAGGGTGAAGACATTTCTCCTGATCTCTGTCCTAAGCAGTCTACCCTGTATCCTCAGACTGTGACCTCTGGTTCACTATTAGAACCCTACAGTGCAGAAACAGGCCCTTCGGCCCATCGAGTCTGCACCGAACACAATCCCATCCAGACCCTATCCCCATATCCCTACACATTTTACCTGCTAATCCCTCTAACCTACACATCCCAGGACACTAAGGGGCAATTTTAGCATAGCCAATGAACCTAACCCGCACATCTTTGGACTGTGGGAGGAAACCGGAGCACCCGGAGAAAACCCACGCAGACATGAGGAGAATGTGCAAACTCCACATAGGCAGTGACCCGAGCCGGGAATCGAACCCAGGACCCTGGAGCTGTGAAGCAGCAGTGCTAACCACTGTGCTACCGTGCCGCCCTAAAAACATCCTTCTTGCAATTACTTTGTCTAATCCTGCTGGAATTTTATAGATTCTAATAATTGCGCCCCCCCCCCATTTCTTCTACGTGTGAATACAATCCTGAGTCAATTTCTTGTTGTACGTTCATTCTACTATCCTTGGAATGGATCTGTTAAACCTTCCCTGCACATCCCCCAGAGCAAGAACATTCTTCCTCAGATGAGGAGGCCACAATATTCCAAGTGTGGCTTCACCAAGGCCCTGCACAATTTCATTAAGATATCCCTACTCCTGTATTCGAATCCTCCCAACATACCTATTGCCTTTTTCACTACATGTTGTACCTGCTTGCTTACCTTGAGTGACTGATATACAAGGACACCCAGGTCTCCTTGCACATTCCCCTCTCCTAATTTATAACCATTCAGATAGTGATCAGCCTTCCTGTTTTTGCTACCAAAGTGGATAACCTTTCATTTATTCAAATTATACTGCAGCTGCCATTTATTTGCCAACTCACTCAACTTGCCCAAATCACACTGAAAAGTAGAACCATAGAACTGTACAGCACAGAAACGGGCCTTTTGGCCCTTCTTGTCTGCGCCAAATCATTTTTGTGCCTAGTCCCACTGACCTGCACCTGGACCCTCCACACCCCCCTCATCTATGTACCTGCCCAGGTTTTTCTTAAATGTTAAAAGTGAGCCCGCATTTATCACTTCATCTGGCAGCTCATTCCACACTCCCACCACTCTGTGTGAAGAAACCCCCCCTAAACTTTTCCCCTTTCACCTTTAACCCATGTCCTCTAGTTTTTTTCTCCTCTAGCCTCAGTGGAAAAAGCCTGCTTGCATTCACTCTATACCCATCAGAATTTTATATACCTCTATCAAATCTCCCCTCATTCTTCTATGCTCCAGGGAATAAAGTCCTAATCTATTCAGCCTTTCTCTATAACTCAGTTTCTCAAGTCCCGGTAACATCCTTGTAAACCTTCTCTGTACTCTTTCAACCTTATTAATATCCTTCCTGTAATTAGGTGAATAAAACTGCACACAATACTCTAAATTCGGCCTCACCAATGTCTTATAAAACCTCACCATAATATTCCAACTCTTATACTCAATACTCCGATTTATAAAGGCCAATGTACCAAAAGCACTCTTTATGACCCTATCTACCTGTGACGCCACTTTTAGGGAATTATGTATCTGTACTCCCAGGTCCCTCTGTTCTCCTGCACTCTTCAGTGTCCTACCATTTACCTGGTATGTTCTACCTTGGTTTGTCCTTCCAAAGTGCAATACCTCACACTTGTCTGCATTAAACTCCATCTGCCATTTTTCTAGCTGGTCCAAATCCCTCTGCTAGCTTTGAAAACCTTCCTCACCGTCCACTACACCGCCAATCTTTGTATCATCAGCAAATTTGCTGATCCAATTGACCACATTATCATAAGAACATAAGAACATAAGAAATAGGAGCAGGAGTAGGCCATCTGGCCCTTCGAGCCTGCCCCACCATTCAATAAGATCATGGCTGATCTGTCGTGACTCAGCTCCACCTTCCCGCCCTCTCCCCATAACCCTTAATCCCTTCTCTTATCAAAAACCCATCAACCCGTGTCTTAAAAATATTTAGCGAGGCAGCCTCCACCACTTCAACGGGCAGAGAATTCCAGAGATTCACCACCCTTTGAGTGAAGAAGTTCCTCCTCAACTCTATTCTAAACCGCCCCCCCTTTATCTTGAGGCTGTGCCCCCTAGTCCTACTGTCTTTTTTGAGCGGGAACAGTCTCTCCACCTCTATCCTATCCATCCCATTCATCATCTTATACGTCTCAATGAGATCTCCCCTCATTCTTCTAAACTCTAACGAGTACAAGCCTAGTTTATTCAGCCTCTCCTCATAGCTCAATCCCCTCAACTCCGGTATCAGCCTAGTAAACCTCCTCTGCACTCCCTCCAGGGCCAAAATATCCTTGCGCAGGTGCGGCGCCCAAAACTGCACACAGTACCCCAGCTGCGGCCTCACCAATGCCCTATACAGCTGCAGCAAGACCTCCCTACTTTTATATTCAATCCCCCTATCATTGATATAGATGACAAACAACAATGGACCCAGCACTGATCCCTGTGGCACACCATTAGTCACAGGCCTCCACTCAGAGAAACAATCCTCCACAACCACTCTCTGGCTTCTTCCATTGAGCTATTGTCTAATCCAATTTCCATCTCTCCATGTACATCTAGCGACTGAATCTTCCTGACTAGCCTCCCATGTGGGACCTTACTGAAGTCCATGTAGACAACATCCACTGCCTTCCCTTCATCCACTTTCCTGGTAACCTCCTTGAAAAACTCTAATAGATTGGTTAAACATGACCGACCACACACAAAGCCATGTTGACTCTCCCTAATAAGTCCCTGTCTATCCAAATATTTGTAGATCCTATCTCTTAGTACTCCTTCCAATAATTTACCTACTGCTGATGTCAAACTTACTGGCCTATAATTTCCCAGATTACTTTTTGATCCTTTTTTAAACGACGGAACAACATGAGTTATCCTCCAATCATCCGGCAGCTCGCCCGTGGATACCAACATTTTAAATATATCTGCCAGGATCCCTGTAATTTCAACACTAGTCTCCTTCAAGGTCCGAGTGAATACCCTGTCTGGTCCTTTGGCCTTTTTCCAGTTCAGAACCTCAACCCAAGGACCAGATCTATCTTTATCCATGATCAAATTGAAACTAATGGCGTTATGTTCACTGGAACCAAAATATTCCCCTACACACACTTCCGTCACTTGCCCTAACTCATTTCCTAATAGGAGATCTAATATCGCATCCTCTCTTGTTGGTACCTCTATATATTGATTCAGAAAATTTTCCTGAACACATTTTACAAACTCCACCCCGTCTAGACCTTTAACAGTATGGGAGTCCCAAGCTATATGTGGAAAATTTAAATCCCCTATATTTCCGGCAGTTGTCAGCTATCTCTCTACAGATTTGCTCCTCCAATTCTTGTTGACTATTGAGTGGTCTATAATACAACCCATTATTGTGGTCATACCTTTCCTGTTTCTCAGCTCCACCCATATGGCCTCGATAGACAAGCCCTCTAATCTGTCCTGCCTGAGCACTGCTGTAACATATTCCCTGACTAGCAATGCCCCCCCCCACCCTTCATCCCTCTGCCTCTATCATGTCTGAAACATTGGAACCCTGGAACGTTGAGCTGTCAGTCCTGCCCCTCCTGTAGCCAAGTTTCACTAATGGCTATAAAGTCATAATTCCATGTGTCAGTGTCCTCCTCACAGCTCGCCCTCTCACCCAGTTTTAGAACATAGAACATTACAGCGCAGTACAGGCCCTTCGGCCCTCGATGTTGCGCTGACCAGTGGAGCCAATTAAATGACCCTCTAACCTAAACTATTCCAATGTTATCCATATGCCTATCCACTGACAATTTGAACGACCTTAAAGTTGGCGAGTCCACAACTGCTGCAGGCAGGGCATTCCACACCCTTACTACCCTCTGAGTAAAGAACCCACCTTTGACATCCGTCCTATACTGTGGGAGGCGAGGTAGTGATTGCAGAGCCCTTGGCGATGATCTTTGCGTCGTCAATGGAGACGAGAGAGGTTCCGGAAGATTGGAGGATTGCGGATGTAGTCCCTATTTTCAAGAAAGGGAACAGAGATAGCCCGGGAAATTACCGCCCGGTGTGTCTGACCTCAGTGGTTGGTAAGCTGATGGAGAGGCTTCTGAGGGACAAGATTTACGAGCATTTGGAGAGGTTTGACATGATCAGGAATAGTCAGCATGGATTTGTCAAGGGCAGGTCGTGCCTTACGAGCCTAATTGAGTTCTTCGATAATGTGACTGAACACATTGACGTAGGAAGTGCCGTGGACATAGTGTACATGGACTTCAGCAAGGCGTTTGATAAGGTCCCCCATGCAAGACTTCTTGAGAAGGTGAGAGGGCATGGGATCCAAGGGTCTTTGGCCTTGTGGATCCAGAACTGGCTTGCCTGCAGAAGGCAGAGAGTGGTTGTGGATGGGTCTTTTTCGGAATGGAGGTCAGTCACCAGTGGGGTGCCCCAGGGATCTGTTCTGGGACCCTTGCTGTTTGTCATTTTCATAAATGACCTGGATGAGGAAGTGGAGGGATGGGTTAGCAAGTTCGCTGATGACATGAAGGTCGGTGGTGTTGTGGATGGTCTGGAAGGATGTCAAAAGTTGCAGCAGGACATAGATAGGATGCAGGAATGGGCGGAGAAGTGGCAGATGGACTTCAACGCGGATAAATGTGTAGTCGTCCATTTCGGCAGAACCAACGGGATGAACGAGTACACTATCAAGGGCAGGAGTCTTAGTAGCGTTGAAGAGCAGAAGGATCTCGGGGTCCGGGTCCACAGGACTCTTAAATCGGCCTCGCAGGTGGAGGAGGTGGTCAAGAAGGCGTATGGTGTACTGGCCTTCATTAATCGAGGGATTGAGTTTAGGAGTCGGGAGGTAATGCTGCAACTTTACAGGACCCTTGTCAGGCCTCATTTGGAGTACTGTGTGCAGTTCTGGTCGCCTCACTATAGGAAAGACGTAGAAGCTATTGAAAGGGTGCAGAGGAGATTTACAAGGATGTTGCCTGGACTGGGAGGCATGCCTTATGAAGATAGGTTGAGGGAGCTGTGACTCTTTTCCCTGGAGAGGCGAAGGTTGCGAGGCGACCTGATAGAAGTTTATAAAATGTTGAGAGGAATAGATAGGGTGGACTCTCGGAGGCTATTTCCCCGGGTTGAAATGGTCGCTACGAGAGGACACAGATTTAAGGTGCGGGGAGGGAAGTACAGAGGTGATGTTAGGGGTAAGTTTTTCACTCAGAGGGTGGTGAGTGAATGGAATCGGCTGTCGTCATCGGTGGTGGAGGCGAACTCGCTGGGGTCTTTTAAAAGACTTCTGGATGAGTATATGGGGTTTAATGGGATTGGGGGTTATAGATAGGTCTATAGATTGGTGGGGTTGATGTGATCGGCGCAACTCGAGGGCCGAAGGGCCTGTTTGTGCTGTAATGTTCTATGTTCTATAACTACCACCCTTAAATTAAAGCTATGTCCCCTCATGTTAGCCATCACCATCCGAGGTAAAAGGCTCTCACTGTCCACCCTATCCAATCCTTTGATCATCTTGTATGCCTCAATTAGGTCACCGCGTAACCTTCTTCTCTCCAATGAGAATAACCTCAAGTCCCTCAGCCTTTCCTCATAAGGCCTTCCCACCATACCAGGCAACATCCTGGTAAACCTCCTCTGCACCCTTTCCAATGCCTCCACATCTTTCTTATAATGCGGCGACCAGAACTGTACGCAATACTCCAAGTGCGGCCGCACCAGAGTTTTGTACAGTTGTAACATGACCTCATGGCTCCGAAATTCAATCCCTCTACCAATAAAAGCCAACACACCGTACGCCTTCTTAACAACCTTATCAACCTGGGTGCCAACTTTCAGGGATCTATGCACATGTACCCCGAGATCTCTCTGCTCGTCAACACTACTAACAGTCCTTCCATTAGCCCTATATTCTGTACTCCTGTTACTTTTACCAAAGTGAATCACCTCACACTTTTCTGCATTAAACTCCATCTGCCACCTCTCAGCCCAGCTCTGCAGCTTATCTATGTCCCTCTGCAAACTGTAACATCCATCCTCATGTCTACAACTCCTCCAACTTTGATGTCGTCAGCAAATTTACTAATCCATCCTCCTACACCCTCATCTAGGTCATTTATAAAAATGACAAACAGCAGTGGCCCCAAAACAGATCCTTGAGGTACACCACTTGTAACTGAACTCCAGGTTGAATATTTCCCATCAACCACCACCCTCTGTCTTCTATCAGCTAGCCAATTCCTGATTCAAACTGCTAAATCACCCTCAATCCCATGCATCTGCATTTTCTGCAATAGCCTACCATGGGGAACCTTATCAAACGCTTTGCTAAAATCCATATACACCACGTCAACTGCCTTACCCTTATCCACCTCTTTGGTCACCTTTTCAAAAAACTTGATAAGGTTTGTGAGGCACGACCTACCCTTCACAAAACCGTGTTGACTATCCCTAATCAAATTATTTCTCTCGAGATGATTATAAATCCTATCCCTTATAATTCTTTCCAAAACTTTGCCCACAACAGAAGTAACGCTCACCGGTCTATAACTTCCAGGATGGTCTCTACTCCCCTTCTTAAACAAGGGGACAACATTTGCTATCCTCCAGTCTTCTGGCACTATACCTGTAGCCAATGATGACATAAAGATCAAATCCAAAGGCTCTGCAATCTCCTCCCTAGCCTCCCAGAGAATCCTAGGGTAAATCCCATCCGGCCCAGGGGACAAATCTATTTTCACACTTTCCAGAATTGCTAACACCGCCTCCTTATGTACCTCAATCCCGTCTAGTCTAAAAGCCCGTATCTCAGTATTCTCCTCAACTACATTGACTTTTTCCTGTGTGAATACTGATGAAAAATATTCATTTAGTGCCTCTCCTATCTCTTCAGGCTCCACGCACAACTTCCCACTACTGTCTCTGACTGGCCCTAATCTTGCCCTAACCAATCTTTTATTCCTGTGAGAAGAGATTGGAGAAACTTGAAATGAGGAGAAATTGCTATGAGGAGAGATTGGAGAAACTTGATTTGTTTTCACTTGAATGTTGGAGGTTGAGGGTGACCTGATAGAAGTTTACAAAATTATGAAGAGCATGGACAGAGTGGATAATCAGAAGCTTTTTTCCAGGCCAGAAATCTCATTTGGCTTGTCAGCTACGACTCTCACCAACTTTTACAGATGCACCATAGAAAGTATTCTTTCTGGTTGTATTACAGCTTGGTGTGGACTCCTGTTCCTGCCCAAGACAGCTAGGAAGTACAAAAGGTCATGAATGTAGCCCAATCCATCACGTAAACCAGCCTCCCATCCATTGACTCTGTCTATACTTCCCACTGCCTTAGGAAAGCAGCCAGCATAACTAAGGACCCACGTGCCCCGGACATTCTCTCTTTCTTCCTTCAGGAAAAAGATACAAAAGTCTGAGGTCACGTCCTAACCAACTCAAGAACTGTGTGCAGTTCTGGTCGCCTTACTACAGGACGGATGTGGAATCTATTGAAAGGGTGCAGAGGAGATTTACAAGGATGTTGCCTGGATTGGGAGGCATGCCTTATGAAGATAGGTTGAGGGAGCTAGGTCTCTTTTCCCTGGAGAGACGAAGGTTGAGAGGCGACCTGATAGAGGTTAAAAAATGTTGAGAGGAATGGATAGGGTGGATTCTCAGAGGCTATTTCCCAGGGCTGAAATGGTCGCTACGAGAGGACACAGGTGCTGGGAAGCAAGTACAGAGGTGATGTTAGGGGTAAGTGTTTCACTCAGAGGGTGGTGAGTGAGTGGAATCGGCTACCATCGGTGGTGGTAGAGGTGAACTCACTGGGGTCTTTTAAAAGACTTCTGGATGAGTATGTGGGATTTAATAGGATTGGGAGTTACAGATAGTTCTATGGCCTGGTAGGTATGGATATGATCAGTGCAACTTGTGGGCCGAAGGGCCTGTTTGTGCTGTAGTGTTCTGTGTTCTAAGAACGGCTTCTTCCCTGCTACTGTCAGACTTTTGAATGGACTTATCTTGTATTAAGGTAATCTTTCTCTGTATCCTAGCTGTGACTGTAACACTACATTCTGCACTCTTTTGTTTCCTTCTCTGTGAACTGTATGCTTTGTCTGTACAGCGCACAAGAAACAATACTTTTCACTGTACGTTAATACATGTGACAATAATAAATCAAATCAAATGAAATCCACTACTAGGGACACAGATTTAAGATAAAAGGTTTAAAGGCAAAGTGAGAGGCACGTTACTTTTTTTTTTAAACAGAGGGTGGTAAATGCTCTCTCCTCATTTAAAAATCTACTCAACTTTTTCTACAATGCAAAGTTTTTTTAAAGCAGGTACGTTTTTGAAAACCTGGCATTTTGTATATTTCTCATGAAAACTATAAAAGGTTAAGAAGTTCCACAATTTCTCCAAACCAGGCAACATCCTGGTAAACGTTTTCTGTACCCTCTCCAATGACCTTCTTTCCATTATAAGGTCAGAGTGGGGATGTTCACTGATGATTGAAGAATGTTCACAACCATCCATGACTCCACAGATAATGAAGCAGTCCACGTCCAAATGCAGCAAGATCTGAACAATATCCACAATTGGGTTGACAAGTGACAAGTAGCATTCACACTATGTAAGTGTCAGACAATGACTATCTCCAACAAGAGGGAATCTAATCATTGCTCCATTACTATCACTGAATTCCCCACAATCAACATTCTGCCAACATTAACTAGAAACCGAACTGGATCAGCCATATAGTCAGAGGCTGGAAATCTTACAGCAAATAATTACCGCCTGTCCTGTGGTCCAGAACTTGTCGTGCCCCTGGCCAAGCTGTTCCAGTAAAAAGCCTGACAACACCAGGTTTTAGTCCAACCGATTTATTTGATAGTAAACTCACAAGCTTTCGCGGGGACTCCCTCTTCGTCAGGTGAATGGAGAGTTCTGGCCTTGGACAGAGCATATAAAGCACAGTTTAGAGATTACTGCTCTGTAAAAACTTGATGTCTGTGTCGATATGCGCAATCTTCTTGGAGATCCTCTCCACTTGGATCCGGCAGTTTGTGGTGTCGATAGTAGTCATGATGTAGATATGCCGGCGTTGGACTGGCATAAACACAGTAAAAAGTCTGACAACACCAGGTTTTAGTCCAACAGATTTGTTTGATAGTAAACACACAGTCCAACGCCGGCACATCCACATCAAGCTGTTCCAGTACAGCTACAATATTGGCATTGGCCTTGCAGCATGGAAAATTACCCAGCTGTGTTCTGTACATAAGAAAATAGACAATTCCAACCCAGCCAATTACTGCCCACACAGATCAAGATTAGCACATTCCAGGACCTCTGGAATGGTGACCTTGTCCTGCCAAGGATACATGACATAGTAATTGTGGAAACTGTTCAGCCTTCCCTTGTCTAGAATGTTATCCAACTCTATCTACTGTAGAGGACACAGGATTGTACGCTGTCAGTTTAGTATTTTCAGTCACTTTGCTGTTGTTTCTCACACACTCTCTCATCTGTCACACGAGCACTTTGAAAAATGACACCGATTCAAAACAAATCAAACAAAATCTTAAAACTGACATCAGTGAGGCATTAGAGACTTCGGCAACATCAGAATTAAATTCAACCATAATCCTTAATCTCATGGTCAGGTATATTCCTCACTCTACCATTACCATCAAGCCAAGGGATCGATCCTTATTTTGTCAGCAGTACAGAAGGAGCAGCAACTGGCATGCCTAAAAATGTGGTGCCAACCTGTGATGCTACAGCACAGGACTGTATGCATGCTACAGAATGAAAGCAGGACATATTAGAGCAAAGCAATCCCCAAACACCGATTCAGATCAAGGCCTACAATACTCCCAAATCCAATTGTCAATGAAATTGGACAATTAACAACTAATGGGAAGAGGTATACAAATATCCCCATTCTTAGTGGCAGGAGAGCCCAGTACCTCAGTGTAAAAGACAAGAATGAAACATTTGCAACAATCTTCGGTCAGAAGTGCTGAAATCACGATCCATCTTGGTCTCATCCTGAGATTCCCAACATCAACATCAAGGAGGCTAGTCTTCATCAATTGCAAACGCTCCACATTATCAAGAAATTGCTGGAGGCAATGGAGAGAGTAAAGGTGACAGACCCGCTAATAGTACTGAAGATTTGTATTCCAGAACTAGCCACAGCCCAGCCAAGTTGACCCAGTGTAGCCACAGCACTGGCATCTATCCAAAAATGTGGAAGATTGCCCTGCAATCAGGGCAACCAGGCAAGTCCAATACAACCAACTGACTCTTCTATCAGTTTACCCTCAATCATCAGCAAAGTGATGGAAGATGTGTCTGACAGTGCTATCGATTAGCATGTACACAGCAATATTCTGCACACCAGTACTCAGTTTGGATTCTGCTAGGACAACATGGCTCCAGACTTCACTCTCAGCTTGATCCAAATGTGAACGATAAGGTGGTGAATTTCAGAGGTGAGAATGACATAAAGGCAGCTTTTGACCACGTGTGGCAAAATCTAAGCAAGCGAGAATTAGGAAGAAAGTTCTCCACTGCATATAGTCATATCTAACACAAAAGGAGACGATGTGGAGATGCCGGTATTGGACTTGGATTGGGCATAGTAAGAAGTCTCACAACACCGGGTTAAAGTCCAACAGGTTTGTTTGAAATCAGGAGCTTTTTTGAGCACTGCTCCTTCATCAGGTGAGTGGAGAGGTAAGTTTCATAAACATGGCATAATTGCAAGATAATGGTTGGAATGCAAGTCTTTTCAGGTAATCAAGTGTTTACAGATACAGACAGTGCGAGTGGAGGGAAAGTAACCGCAGCAAGCTACCCAGGCTTCAGGAGAACAGCAACCACGACACCACACAACTCAGCTACAGCAACCTTTGCAAGACATGTTGCATCACTGACATGGACACCACCATTCACCAGGTACATACTCATGTGACTCGGCCAATGTTGTCTATCTCATACCTTGCAGGAAAGAATGTCCCCAGGTGTGGTACGTTGGCGAGACCATGCAGACACTACAACAACGGATGAATGTACACTGTGTGACAATCTCCAGGCAGAAGCATTCCTTTCCTGCCAAGGAACACTTCAGCAGTCAAGGGCATTCAGTCTCAGATGTTTGGATAAGCATTCTCCAAGGTGGCCTTCAAGACAATACAGAACTGCCGAACAGAAACTGATATCCATGTTCTGTATGCATGAGGATGGCCTCGATCAGGATCTTGGGTTCATGTCATACTACATGTAATGCCACCATTTTGACCTGCGCTTGCAAAATCTTACTAACTGTCCTGGCTTTAGACAATTTACATTTCTCTAACTTGTCATTATCCCGCTCTCCACTCGCATAACTGTAAAGACTTGATTACCTGAAAAGACTCGCATTCCAACCAATATCCTACATTTGTGTCTGTGTCTATCTATGCTGTGTTTGTGAAACCTATCTCTCCACTCACCTGATGAAAGCTCATGATCCCAAATAAACCTGTTGGACTTTAACTTGGTGTTTTGAGACTTCTTTCAAAAGAAGATGGTCATGGTGCTTGACGATAATCACATCAGCTCCAGGATATCACCACTGGCGGTCCTCAGGATAATGCCTTAGGCCCAACCACCTTCAGCTGCTTCCTTCCTCAGAAGTTGCAATGTTCACTCATGATTTCACCATTTTTAAATGACTCCTCAGACACTGAAGCAATCACTGCATGCATACTGCAAGACCTGAACAGTATCCAGACTTCACCCAATAAGCGATGACAACTAACAGCCATAGCAGACATGACTCATTTCCAGAAACAGAGAATATAACAATTTCTCCTGACATTCAATAGCATTACCATTGCTGGAATGCCACGATCGACACCTGAGGGCTTACCATTGACCAGAAACTTAACTGGACTAGTCAAAGTTGTGAAAATGTCTAATTTCATGATAAGTCTTAGTTTGAGGAAAGAATAGAATAGAGGTAGAATAAACCAATTTCCCTGGGGGAGGCTGGTAAAGAGATTTAAAATAATTGCAATTCAAAGGATGGCCTTTTAATAAGGAAACGTGAAAACATTACAAAATTTTTGAGTTCTTGGTAGAGCTAAGATGTTTACAATTGTCTTCATATGGAACATCAATTATTGATACCGTTACAAAGGAAATTTACAGAAATAGGTATAAGGAGTTTAAATCTCTAACCGAGACATCCTTGGTATGTGACTTCACTGTGGGGACAGGTTGCAGGAAGATGGTTTTCTTAGTTTTGGGTCGTATCTGTGTGATTTCTTACAGAAGCAAGCAGTTGAAGTATGAGAACAGGAAGAGAAATTGGTCAGGAATTGTAGACCCAAACTAAAGGACTATCAGAAACCAAGTGATTTTGGAGTCACTGAGCAAGGCCCATGCTTCAGCAGAGGTATCCACAATCCTAAGGTGCTTAGGGAGAGTTGGTGGGTCACCAAGCTGACGGCAAGTGGAAATACCCCAAGAATACCTACATGTCGAAGAATAGCAGGAACATCGAGAAGAGCCAAGTAGATTCCTAAGAGCTGTGACACATCTTGGTTTGATCACAGGAGAAGTGCAATAACCCTCTAGATCTTGTTTCAAGGAACTCTTGGATGGAAATAAAAGTAGATGGGGAGTTATGTGCTGTTGAGGTTTTCAAGTTTAAAGTAGAAGTTTTTATGAAATATAGTGTTAGTCGCACTTGTTTTTTTTAAGTCTTATTTCTCACCCTCAAACTGAATATGAAATTCTATGATGTTGTGATCATTCTTCCCTAGAGGATCTTCGTTATGAGATTAATTAACATTGTCTCATTACATAATATCAGTTCTAAAATAACCAGCTCTCCGTTCGGTTCCATAAGAAACTGTCCCGAATATACTCTTCTAAACAAAAGGAGGAGATAATCATTGACTTCAGGAAGCGTAGTGGGCTATCCCACTGTGCACTGATTGCTCCCCAACATTGTAGATAAATAGCGCATTCATTCACTCTACCATATCATCATAAGCCCCCTCATCTCCAACTCAGGAATCATACCTAGAATTCCAAGATCCTTCTTCTGTTTAGTAATTTGCCCCACAGGCTGCTTAGCTCCAGTGACTGGTTGCTTCACAGTATGGTCACTTTTGGATGGTAGAGATATGACTTGATCATCAATCTGACCTGTTCTCAATTGAACATTCACCGTTTCCAGCTCTGCTGTTATGGGATTAAGATCTTCATTCAAAGAAGTACCTAATGAAAAGACAAGAAAGGAAATCAAATGATCAAGGAGTAGGGAGTAAATTACCATTTATACATTGGAAAACCTGATAAACATCACCAGACAGCAAAAATAACAAGGGGCAATGACCACAGATAGCTGACTGGAACTATCACTGTTCCCTCGTTATGGAGCATGTTGATTCAATCTGCAGCATTGCTGCAGTTACACTTCTTGTTTGGGTTTGGACCACGAGTGTTGACAGGACGACTGGGTTAAGGAGGCACCATAGGCTCTCTTGCCCCAGCATCAAGGTCAGGCAGAGGTTAAGTAGATGGAATCTAGGTTGAGGGTGAGAAGGCGAAAATAGGAACATGGGAACAGGAGATTAGGCCTCAAACCTGCTCAACTATTCAATTCAATCATCGGTGAATATACTTGCCTAACAAAAACCATCAATCTCAGCTGACCCCCCCAGCCTCAACAGTTTTTTTTTGAGTGGGGAGGAAATCAGTGGTTTTATTCACTGAAGCTGGAGGAAAAATTTGAGAATGAAGGAAATTATTGTGGAAAAATTCTAAAATAGCATTTCAGTTAACCATCAAGACTTACTTAGATAAACGTCAGGTATCAAAGATCCAAGAGGTGGCAGTTTTAGCTGACATCTATGATATTCTACAGGCAGGTACATGTGGGGAAATGGTCATATGGGAATCAACAAAGAAACCAGAGGAACAACAAAGAATCTAACTGATGGGAATACAGATGTTCTAGTGAAGAAAAATAATGCTGTATACTATAAAATGAGTAAAAGTAAACTGCTATTCTTTTACTTCGTAAGACAAGGCCTATTGTTACAAGCTGAATGGTAAACTGGTAGCAGTAATAGGAATGCTCAAGGAATCTCAGCAGGAAATAAGAATTGGTATTAAAAACCAAAGCAATGTTATAGGCAAAACATGTTCCTTCAGAACCTATTAGAATGTGGTTCAAGATATGTAAGATAATTTTTCTTTGACGACTGCTATAGAATCAGACTATTGGAAGTTTTGAATGTTGTCGCAAAGGGAAGAATGTTCTCTCACTCAATTAAAAATCTGAGAGATACTGCAGCAGACCAGTCATTGATGATGTTGTGTTCTGGATAGTTTAATAAAGAAAAGATATTTAAAGAAGATATTCATAAAGTTTATCAACATGTTCCTTTGTGCAGTCAATTTACAAATGGAATTGTTACAGTAGCAACTGTTCTGCATTCACCTATCGAAATGATTGATTTTATTCTGGGTAATGATTTGGCTAGCAAAGACAGTAACTAGGCAACGACTGTATTACAGCGAGCTTTTGATCATGCTGATCTTGCCAAATTCCAGAAAAACTTACTGTGGCCAAAAATTGTTGATAACGAGTGATAGGAGGAAAAACTCATTATTACAGAGAACTAACTTTCAAACAAGAAAGAAAAATTTGTGAATGAAAAATGAGAATTGATTAGAACAATTGAGCTTCAGTCACAGAACCTTTACAGAATAGGTAGCTACTCTGACCCATCGAATCTGCACTGGCTCACTGAAAGAACCTTTGACCTAATCCCACTCCCCTGCCTTATTTCTGTAACCTTGCACATTCTTTCTTTTCAGAGGAGGTTTACTAGGCTGATACCGGAGTTGAGGGGGTTGAGCTATGAGGAGAGGCTGAATGAACTAGGCTTGTACTTGCTGGAGTTTAGAAGAATGAGGGGAGATCTCATTGAGACGTATAAGATGATGAATGGGATGGATAGGATAGAGGTGGAGAGACTCTTCCCGCTCAGAAAGGACAGTAGGACCAGGGGGCACAGCCTCAAGATAAAGGGGAGGCGTTTTAGAACGGAGTTGAGGAGGAACTTCTTCACTCAAAGGGTGGTGAATCTCTGGAATTCTCTGCCCGTTGAAGTGGTGGAGGCTGCCTCGCTAAATATTTTCAAGAAGCGGGTTGATGGGTTTTTGATAAGAGAAGGGATTAAGGGTTATGGGGAGAGGGCGGGAAGGTGGAACTGAGCCACGACAGATCAGCCATGATCTTATTGAATGGTGGGGCAGGCTCGAAGGGCCAGATGGCCTCCTCCTGCTCCTATTTCTTATGTTCTTAGATAACAATCTAATTCTCTTTTGATCACCTCAATTGAACCTGCCTCCACCTCCCTGTCAAGAAGTTCATTCTAGACTCCAATCATCCTCGAGGTGATAAAGATTTTCCTCACATCATTTTTATTCCTTTTGCCCATTATTTTGAATCTGGGCCTCTAGATCTTGATGTATGCATTAGACAGAGCAATTTCTGACTATTCACTTTATCCATATCCCTCAGGATCTTGAACTCCTCTGTCAAGTCTGCCCTCAGCTTTCTTTTCTTCAAGGAAAATTGACCTAACCTCTGCAATCTATCCCCATGGTGTTACAAATGGGAGATTGATCTCTGAGAACTAATATTCTCTGCCTTCATAATCTGTTAAAGTGTGTGAGAAGGGGGATTATCTGCACTTCAATAGCTTTTAGTGGTCAAATCAAAATAAGGACCTGACACACACACACTGTAAAACCAACAAGAAACATTTTATTTATCTAACAGTAAACAAGTTGAATAAATTATTTACAAAGCGAAATAAAACACTATTCTAATGGAATGCTGTTTAGATAATTACAATTCCCAATTAAGAAAGTCATTCCCAAATTTTAATCAGGTTTGTCATCTTCTGGGACCTTTTGTCTTCTTTGCTGACTTCTTCTGTGTTCTGTTGGTACCTTTGCAATTGAGATGAGCCTTTCTTTTGATAGATAAATGTGGCTGTTACACTAGCAGAGAACAGTTACTGTCTGAGTCTCTCTCTAGCTGTGATCTGTGGTAGCTGCTGGCAAGTCATCTTCTGCCATTTTTCAGGAGCTGGGATCTGGTTTTAAACCCCCGTGACATACCAAAATTCACATAATAGGATTGGTTTACAGGTTATCAAAACATTAAATTCAAATCCGATAGGTTGCTGCTATTCAAATGTCTATTTAAAATTGATTGGTTAAAATTCAAAAAACGTGTCACCTTAGCAATACATTGTTTCACGCTATGCTCCCTGTGTATTTGTGTTCACAGCTGCAAATCTTTTAAATTGCCAAGCATAGAAAAAAAACTACCATTTTTTAAAACAGACAATGCAATTTTACATCTCTTAACATTTTTACAAAATTTTTTATAGTTTTACAAACACTAACTTCACAACAAAATCTACAAGTAGAATACCTGACTGGGGACTTGGAATGTCTAAAACATAAACTTAAAAGTCATAGAATCCTACAGTGCAAAAGGAGGCCAATCGAGTCTGCACCGATTACAATCCCACCCAGCCCCTATCTCCATAACCCCATGCATTTACCCTTGCTAGTCTCGCTAACACAAAGCAGCAATTTAGCATGGCCAATTCACATAACCCGCACATCTTTGGATTGTGGGAGGAAACTGGAGCACCCGGAGAAAACCCACGCAGAAACTGGAAGAATTTACACACTCCACACAGTCTGCTACCCAGGCCGGGAATCGAGTCCGGGTCCCAGGCACTGTGAGGCAAAAGTGCTAACCACTGTGCCGCCCTGAGGGCCCATCATCTCTGATTTAAAAAGTTAAAGATCATATTAACATAGCGAATCCTAGGCAAAAGACATTTGTATTACATAACATGACTGACATTGAAGAGGGGAAGATTGCCAGGGTATTGGGTTGAAGCCACACCAGCAAGGAGACAAGGATAAGCTGGTCAACTTGCTGCTGAAGAAATCTCGAATGTAACTACCTGCAATAGGCCTTGAAAAGATTATATCCAAAAACCACGTAATGGTTGGTCTTCTTTTCAGAGTTTAAAGAAAGGATGTATGAGAAATGTTCGCATTGAGTTAAGATAATGCTATGATGTTCAATTTCTGCCAATCATACTCATCACGTGAACTGATTTGTATTTTGGTTAAACCTTTGTAATTGTGCAATAAGGCATGTGTAGTTGTTAAGTTTTATAGCTGTAGTTCTTATAAAGAAACCTTCACTTCCCTTCGTTTTATAGAATCCTACAGTGCGGAAGGAAGCCATTCAGCCCATCGAGCCTGCATGACAAAAATCCCACTCAGGTCCTATCCCCACATATTTACCCTGTGAGCATAAGTTGATAGGAATTCAGGACTGACGCATTTCTGGAAGGATGAAGGATAAGTGTGGCAAGTTTTGGAAAACTAGGATAATGAGAAATATTGTGAGCCTAGATTCTTGGCTCGGGTCACTGTCTGTGTGGAGTTTGCACATTCTCCTCGTGTCTGCGTGGGTTTCCTCCGGGTGCTCCGGTTTCTTCCCACAGTCCAAAGATGTGCGGGTTAGGTTCATTGGCTATGCTAAAATTGCCCCTTAGTGTCCTGGGATGTGTAGGTTAGAGGGATTAGCAGGTAAATGTGTGGGGATATGGGGATAGGGTCTGGGTGGGATTGTGTTCGGTGCAGACTCGATGGGCCGAAGGGCCTGTTTCTGCACTGTAGGGAAATGTATGACTTAAAACCTGTGAACTAAAAGAGAAAAACATTAGTATCATTCCTCATCCTTCTACATTACCAGGGACGTCCCAATGCTAATGAATCTTATTTAAAACAATCTCCTATATCCTCCCATCTCCAACCCACTCATGTGCCTGTCTAAGTAACTCTTAAACAAATCCAGTGTGCCTGCCTCCATCACCTTGCTTGGCAGAGCATTCCATACCCCCACTACCCTCTGTGTGAAAAACCTCCCTCTAATATCTCTCCCCCCTCACCCTAAGCCTGTGGCCCCTCACACTGTGCGTTTCTAACATAGGAAATAGCTTACCTCTGTTTATCTATACCCTTCATAATCTTATATATCTCTATTAGATCCCCCCCTCAGTCGCTGTCTTTCAAGGGAAAACAGCCCCAATTTACTCAATCTTTCCTCATAACCCATTAAGGTTTAAAGGAGGTGTACGAGGCAAGTTTTTTTACTCAGAGGGTGGTGGATGCCTGGAACTTGCTCTGTGGGAGATAGTGGAAGCTGATACACTAGTGACTTTTAAGGGGCATCTTGACAAATATATGAATAGGATGGGAATTGAAGGATACGGTCCCCGGTAGGGTGGGGGTTTCAGTTAAGTTGGGCAGCACGGTTGGTGCAGGCTTGGAAGACCAAAGGGCCTGCTCCTGTGCTGTAATTCTCTTTGAATCCCCCTGACACTAAGGGACAATTTAGCATCGTCAATCAACCTAACCTGTACATCTTTGGAATGTGGGAGGAAACTGCAGCATCCTGTGGAGATCCACGCAGACACAGGGAGAACATGCAAACTCCATACATAGAACATAGAACATAGAACATAGAACATTACAGCGCAGAACAGGCCCTTCGGCCCACGATGTTGCGCCGACCAGTTACAAAACAATGACCCACTAGCCTAAACCAATCCCTTTTCATCCATAAACCTATCCACAGATCTTTTAAACGCCCCCAAACTAGGTGCATTTACAACTGCAGCTGGCAGGGCATTCCAGTCCCTCACCACCCTCTGGGTAAAGAACCTACCCCTGACATCTGTCCTATAACTACCCCCCCTTAATTTAAAATCGTGCCCCCTCGTGTTAGCTTTCTCCATCCTAGGAAAAAGGCTATCACTATCTACCCTGTCTAAACCTCTAATCATCTTATATGTTTCAATGAGATCCCCTCTCAGCCGCCTTCTTTCCAGCGAAAACAACCCCAAATCACTCAATCTCTCCTCATAGGATCTCCCCTCCATACCAGGCAACATCCTGGTAAACCTCCTCTGCACCCTCTCCAAAGCCTCTACATCCTTCTTGTAATGTGGGGACCAGAACTGCACACAAAACTCCAAGTGCGGCCGCACCAGAGATGTGTACAGTTGCATCATGACGCTACGACTCCTAAATTCAATCCCCCTACCAATAAACGCCAAAACTCCGTATGCCTTCTTAACAACTTTATCTACTTGATTCCCAACTTTCAGGGATCTATGTACACATACACCTAGATCCCTCTGCTCCTCCACACTATTCAAAGTCCTCCCGTTAGCCCTATACTCAACACATCTGTTATTCCTACCGAAATGAATTACCTCACACTTCTCCACATTAAACTCCATTCGCCACCTCTCAGCCCAGCTCTGCAACCTTTCTAAGTCATCCTGCAAACTATGACACCCTTCCTCACAATCTACCACACCTCCGACTTTGGTGTCATCAGCAAACTTACTAATCCACCCAACTATACCCTCATCCAGATCATTAATAAAAATTACAAACAGCAGTGGCCCCAAAACAGATCCCTGAGGCACACCACTCAGACAATGACCCAGGCTGGAATTGAACCCAGGTCCCTGGCGCTGTGAAGCACCAATGCCCTATACCTCTCCTTTCTTCCAAAGCAGAGGTATGATGAGGCAGCTTTAAATTTAGTTAAGCTTTTTTTACAATTATAGTTTGGGGCAGCACAATGTTTGGCACTGCCACTTCACAATGCCAGGGACCCAGGTTCGATTCCCAGTTTGAGTCGCTGTCTGTGTGGAGATAGAATATTTTCCCCATGTCTATATGGGTTTCCTCCTGGCGTTCAGGTTTTCTCCCACAGTCCAAAAGACATGCTGGTTAGGTGCTTAATCCTCTCTCAGTATGCCTGAACAGGCACCGGAGTGTAGCAACAAGGGATTTTCAAAGTAACTTCATCGCAGTCTTAATGTAAGCCAACTTGTGACTAACAAATAAAACTTCAGAAGTACAGTTCTTGTCAGGTGGTAAGAATTGGGGAAAATTAAGATTAAAAACAAAATTAAATAATGGACAAAAGAAAATAAAACATGGAGTTGATTCAAGACAGATGTCTGGAGAAATGATGAGATGTGAAATAGCTTCCAATTAGAAAAATAAGAGTTTACAAACGTGACAAAAGCTAGAGCTACTCGGGAGGGTTTAGTTTGACAGCGGGGTGGGACCCAAAGCACTAGGGAGACAGAAGAGAAGGTTGAGGACAGCACAGAAGTTAGAGAGCACATTAAGGCAGTGTCAGTAATCCTAGCACCAGACAGATCGGGCAAAAGCAGGACAGAGAACAAGGGAAGCTCAGATTAAACTGCATTTATTTCAATGTAAGAGGCTTGATGGGCAAGGCAGATGAATCAGGGCATGGAGGGGTATATGGGACTGGGATATTATAGCTATTACTGAAACACGGCTAAAGGAGGGACAGGACTGGCAGCTTAATGTTCCAAGGTACAGATGCTACAGCAAAGATCGAACAGGAGGCAAGAGAGGTGGGAAAGTTGCTCTTTTGATTAGGGAAAACATTATGGTCATACTAAGAGGGGATATATCCAATGGTTCAGCCACTGACTCCATATGGGTAGAACTGAGAAATAAAAAGGGTGAAATCACTTGTACTATAGGCCCCCAAATAATCAGCAGGAAATTGAGGAGCAAATATGTAAGAAGATTATGGATAGCTCCAATAAAAATAGGGTGATAATAGTAAGGGATTTTACCTTTCCAAAAAATTGACTGGGACAACCATAGTATTAGAGGATTGGTTGGAGAAAAATTTGTTGAGTGCATTCGGGGGAATTTCTCATTCAGAATGTGGATAGCCCAACTAGAGACGGGGCAAAACTTGAACTCCTCTTAGGAAATAAGGAAGAGCAGGTGACAGAAGTGTCAGTGAGGGATCACTTTGGCACCAGTGAACATAATTCTATTTGTTTTAAGATAGCAATGGAGAATGACAGTGAAAATTGGGGCAAGGCCAATTTTGATGGTGTCAGGCGGGAACTTTCAAAAGTTAACTGGAGGAGTCTGTGGGAAGGCAAAGGGACATCTGGTAAGTGGGAGCCTTTCAAAAGTTAACCAAGGTTCAGGGTAAGCACATTCTTCTTAGAGTGAAGGACAAGGCTGGCAGAAGCAGGGAACCCTGGATATTGGGGTCCTGGTCAAGAAGAAGTAGGCACATGACATGCATAGGCAGCTGGATTTAAGTGAATCCCTTGCAGAGTATGGGGGTGTAGGAGTAGAGTTAAGATAGAAATCAGGAGGGCAAAAAGGGGACACGAGTAAGGCAAGTTAAGGATCAACAAGACCATCTTATGTGTGGCTCCACAAGAAATGAGTGAGATCCTAAATAAACATTTCTCATCACTATTTACTATTAAGAAAAGCATGGATGTTGGGGAATTTGGGGAAATAAATAGTAATGTCTTGAGAAGTGTACATATTACAGAGGAGGTGGTGCTGGAAGGCTTAAAGTGGATCAAGGTAGATAAATCCCCAGGACCTGATGAAGTGTACCCCAGGTTACTGTGGGAGGGACTAGGGAGGAAACGGGTCCCCTAGCCGAGATATTTGAATCATCAATAGTCACAGGTGAGGTGCATGAAGATTGGAGGGTGGCAAATGTTGTGCCTTTATTTGAAAAAGGGCTGCAGGGAAAAACCTGGGAACTACAGACCAGTGAGCCACACATCTGTGGTGGGTAAGCTGTTGGAAGGTATTTTGAGAGACAGGATCTACAGGTATTTAGAGATACAAGGACTGATTAGGGATAGTCAGCATGGCTTTGTGAACGGAAAATCCTGTCTCACAAATTTGACTGAGTTTTTTGAAGGGGTAAACAAGCCAGGTCGATGAGGGCAGTGCAGCTGATATTGTCTACATGGGCTTAGAACCCTACAGTGCAGAAACAGGCTCTTCGGCCCATCGAGTCTGCACCGAACACAATCCCACCCAGACCCTATCCCCATATCCCTACACATTTACCTGCTAATCCCTCTAACCTACACATCCCAGGACACTAAGGGGCAATTTTAGCATAGCCAATGAACCTAACCCGCACATCTTTGGACTGTGGGAGGAAACCGGAGCACCCGGAGAAAACCCACGCAGACACGAGGAGAATGTGCAAACTCCACACAGGCAGTGACCCGAGCCGGGAATCGAACCCAGGACCCTGGAGCTGTGAAGCAGCAGTGCTAACCACTGTGCTACCGTGCCGCCCCAAGGCTTTAACAAGGCCTTTGACAAGGTACCGCACGGAAAGTTGTTGCATAAGATTAAATGTAACGGGACTCAGGGTGAGGTATCCAAATGGACACGAAATTGGCTTCTTGACAGAATGATGTGGAGATGCTGTCGTTGGACTGCGGTAAACACAGTAAAAAGTCTGACAACACCAGGTTTAAGTCCAACCGATTTATTTGATAGTAGACTCACAAGCTTTTGGGGTTTGTCCCTTTGTCAGGTGAATGGAGAGTTCTGGCCTCAGCATTATGAGAGGCTGGATAGATTGGGTGCTTTTTTCTCTGGATTGTAGAAGGCTGAGGGGTGATATTATAGAGGTGTATAAAATAATGAGGGGCATAGATCAGCGAGATAGTCATTATCTTTTCACCAACTTAGAGGAGTCTCAAACTAGAGGGCATAAGGTTTAAGGTGAGAGGGTCAAAAGGGTTCGGAGGGGCAATATTTTCCACACAGAGTGGTGTATCTGGAACAAACTGTCATAGTAGTAGAGGCAGCTATAATTTAATCTTTTAAAAAGTGTTTAGATAGTTACATAGGTAAGGTGGGTATAGAGGGATATGGGCCAAATGCAGGCAATTGGGAATAGCTTAGGGGTTTAAAAAAAGGGCGGCATGGACAAGTTGGGTCGAAGGGGCTGTTTTCATGCTGTAAACCTCTATGACTCTATAAGAGAAAACAATGAGGCTATAGAAGGGGAATGGGCCAGGAAATGGCAAATGGAATTTAATGTTGGCAAGTGTGAGGTGGTCCACTTTGGTAGGAGGAATGGTAGGAAGGACTATTACTTACGTGGCGAAAAACTGCAGCAGGTGACGGTGCAGAGGGACCTCGGGGTCCTTGTGCATGAGTCGCAAAAACCCAGCTTGCAGGGGCAGCAGGTGGTCAGGAAGGCGAATGGGATACTGGCCTTCATAGCGAGGGGGATTGAATATAAAAGTAGGGAGGTCTTGCTGCAGCTGTATAGGGCATTGGTGAGGCCGCAGCTGGAGTACTGTGTGCAGTTTTGGGCGCCGCACCTGCGCAAGGATATTTTGGCCCTGGAGGGAGTGCAGAGGAGGTTTACTAGGCTGATACCAGAGTTGAGGGGATTGAGCTATGAGGAGAGGCTGAATAAACTAGGCTTGTACTCGTTAGAGTTTAGAAGAATGAGGGGAGATCTCATTGAGACGTATAAGATGATGAATGGGATGGATAGGATAGGGGTGGAGAGACTCTTCCCGCTCAAAGGATAGTAGGACTAGGGGGCACAGCCTCAAGATAAAGGGGAGGCGGTTTAGAACAGAGTTGAGGAGGAACTTCTTCACTCAAAGGGTGGTGAATCTCTGGAATTCTCTGCCCGTTGAAGTGGTGGAGGCTGCCTCGCTAAATATTTTTAAGACGCGGGTTGATGGGTTTTTGATAAGAGAAGGGATTAAGGGTTATGGGGAGAGGGCGGGAAAGTGGAACTGAGCCACGACAGATCAGCCATGATCTTATTAAATGGCGGGCTAGATGGGCTACTCTTGCTCCTATTTCTTATATACTTACAGAATACCTTGGGATTTTCCCTCCTTTTACCAGCCAGAGCTTTCTCATATCTCTCTTTGCATTTCTAATTGTTTTCTGAAGCTCCACACTGCACTTTCTAAAGCTCACTAATGTCTCCACTGACTTGCTCCCCTTGTACCTGCTAAAAGCCTTTCTTTTCCTTCTCGTCACATTCTGAATGTCTCTGGTCATACATAGTTCACTGAGTTTGTTACTCCTTCCTATCACTCTAGAGGGAGCATGCTGGTACCATCAGTGTACCACCTCCATTCCATTTCCTTTTTGAATGCAACCCCACCCTGTCCCATTCCTCTTCTATAGGTTTCCCATTCGTAGCTGATCCTAGTCTACCTTGGCCAGATTCTGCCGTGTTTTACTAAATTCTACTCTCCCAATCCAAAACCTTTTTTTTGCGACTTTTGAACAATTAATAAGGAATATTTATTAACATGGTACTATTTAAGCTTGTTATGAACAAAGAAATAGACATGTAACGGCTGAATGGTTCCACACTAAGTTGTACATTGTTCCTCACATTATACCAAAAGAAAACACCACTAAGACCCTGTGCTCCAAGTTATCCATCTGGATAATGGGACACACTCGCATTCACCATCAGCAGGATTCATAACACAGGCCTTGGGGTCTCCTGCGCATTTACCGCTCAGGAATTAGCTGAAACATGCTGTTTTATTTCTTCATGTTTTTGGATCTTCTGCACGTCAGCTGGAGAATAGCAGCACATATGCAGTTTGCTGATTTCACCGACATCAAGCCTGGACACAGACCTGTGCACGGAGAAATTTGTGCACAGAGAAATTTTATATTTTTTCACTTTATTTCTGCTTTGTTCATGCTTTAAGCCTACACTAAGTATTTAAGTTTTTAGTATAGAATCTTCCTTTGTGGGCATGATTGTGCTTAGATATGATTGCACTTTATTAATAATTATATAATCAGTAATACTGATAATTATATCATCAGTAAACATTGTTAACTGTAAATGTGGACTTCTCCCTCCCTAGCCCCCAAGGAATTTTTTTGCACATCATATTCACAGCTGGTGATTTGAACATGACTTTGAGCGACTTTCAGAGCTCCCTGTCACAGCTACAGATTCATGATGTGGGTATGCCGGCGTTGGACTGGCGTAAACACAGTAAAAAGTCTGACAACACCAGGTTTTAGTCCAACCGATTTATTTGATAATAGACTCACAAGCTTTCGGGGTTAGCCCCTTCGTCAGGTGAATGGAGAGTTCTGGCCTCAGACAGAGCATATAAAGCGCAGACAGTTTAGAGATTGCTGATTAGAATGCGAATCCTTACACCTAACCTGCTGTTCAAGACCTGAAGTGGCTGATAATGTGAGTGGAAGGAGCACTGATCACAGTTTAAAGAGATGTGTATTGTCTCCAGACAGTACAGTAAGTGAGGTTTTGCAAACCCAGGCAAGTCACGGGGGTTACAGATGGTGCGACATGAACCCAAGATCCCTGTTGAGACCGTCCTCGTGTGTGCGGAACTTGGCTATCAGTCTCTGTTCAGCGACTCTGCGCTGTCGTGTGTCGTGAAGGCCGTCTTGGAGAACGCTTACCTGAAGGTCAGAGGCTGAATGCCCGTGTCCACTGAAGTCTTCGCCAACAGGAAGGGAACAGTCTTGCCTGGTGACTGTCGAGCGATGTTCATTCATCCGTTGTCGTAGCGTCTGCATGGTCTCCCCAATGTACTATGCTTCGGGACATCCTTTCTTGCAACGTATCAGGTAGACAATGTTGGCCGAGTTGCAAGAGTATTTACCATGTACCTGGTGGATGGTATTCTCACGTGTGATGATGGTGTCGAGTATAGGGCTAACGGGAGGACTTTGAATAGTGTGGATGAGCAGAGGGATCTAGGTGTATGTGTACATAGATCCCTGAAAGTTGGGAGTCAAGTAGATAAGGTTGTTAAGAAGGCATACAGTGTCTTGGCGTTTATTGGTAGGGGGATTGAATTTAGGAGTTGCAGCGTCATGTTGCAACTGTACACAACTCTGGTGCGGCCGCACTTGGAGTACTGTGTGCAGTTCTGGTCCCCACATTACAGGAAGGATGTAGAGGCTTTGGAGAAGGTGCAGAGGAGGTTTACCAGGATGTTGCCTGGTATGGAGGGGAGGTCCTATGAGGAGAGGCTGAGGGATTTGGGGTTGTTTTCGCTGGAAAGAAGGAGGCTAAGAGGGGATCTTATTGAAACATATAAGATGATTAGAGATTTAGATAGGGTGGATAGTAATAGCCTTTTTCCTCTGATGGAGAAATCTAGCACAAGGGGGCACGACTTTAAATTAAGGGGGGGTAGTTATAGGACGGATGTCAGGGGTAGGTTCTTTACCCAGCGGGTGGTGAGGGATTGGAATGCCCTGCCTGCTGCAGTTGTAAATGCACCTAGTTTGGGGGCATTTAAGAGATCCGTGGATAGGTTTATGGACAAAAAGGAATTGGTTTAGGCTAGTGGGTCATTGTTTTTGTAAATGGTCAGCGCAACATCGTGGGCCGAAGGGCCTGTTCTGCGCTGTAATGTTCTATGTTGTTCTATGTTCTATGTATCCATGTCGATGATCCGGCATGTCTTGCAGAGGTTGCTCTGGCAGGGTTGTGTGGTATTGTGGTCACTGTTCTCCTGAAGGCTGGGTAGTTTGCTCGGAACAATGGTCTGTTTGAGGTTGTGTGGTTGTCTGAAAGCAAGAAGTGGGGGTGTGGGGATAACCCTGGCGAGATGTTTGTCTTCATCAATGATATGTTGAAGACTCCGGAGAAGATGTCGTAGCTTCTCCGCTCCGGGGAAGTACTGGACGACGAAGGGTACTCTGTCCACTGTGTCCTGTGTTTGCCTTCTGAGGAGATCTGTGCGGTTTTTCGCTGTGGCGCATCGGAACTGCCGATCTATGAGTCGAGCACCATATCCTGTTCTTATGAGGGCATCTTTCAGGGTCTGGAGGTGTCTGTCACGATCCTCCTCATCTGAGCAAATCCTGTGTATACGGAGGGCTTGTCCATAGGGAATGGCTTCTTTAACATGTTTAGGGTGGAAACTGGAGAAGTGGAGCATTGTGAGATTGTCTGTGGGCTTGCGGTACAGTGAGCGGAGAAGCTACGACATCTTCTCCGGAGTCTTCAACATATCATTGATGAAGACGAACATCTCGCCAGGGCTATCCCCACACCCCCACTTCTTGCTTTCAGACAACCACACAACCTCAAACAGACCATTGTTCGCAGCAAACTACCCAGCCTTCAGGAGAACAGTGACCACAATACCACACAACCCTGCCACAGCAACCTCTGCAAGACATGCCGGATCATCGACATGGATACCATCATCACACGTGAGAATACCATCCACCAGGTACATGGTAAATACTCTTGCAACTCGGCCAACATTGTCTACCTGATACGTTGCAAGAAAGGATGTCCCGAAGCATGGTACATTGGGGAGACCATGCAGACGGTACGACAACGGATGAATGAACATCATTCGACAGTCACCAGGCAAGACTGTTCCCTTCCTGTTGGCGAACACTTCAGTGGTCACGGGCATTCAGCCTCTGACCTTCGGGTAAGCATTCTCCAAGGCGGCCTTCATGACACACGACAGCGCAGAGTCGCTGAACAGAGACTGATAGCCAAGTTCCACACACATGAGGACGGTCTCAACAGGGATCTTGGGTTCATGTTGCACTATCTGTAACCCCCGTGACTTGCCTGGGTTTGCAAAATCTCACTTACTGTACTGTCTGGAGACAATACATATCTCTTTAAACTGTGATCAGTGCTCCTTCCACTCACATTATCAGCCACTTCAGGTCTTGAACAGCAGGTTAGGTGTAAGGATTCGCATTCTAATTCTCCATTCACCTGACGAAGGGGCTAACCCCGAAAGCTTGTGAGTATATTATCAAATAAATAGGTTGGACTAAAACCTGGTGTTGTCAGACTTTTTACAGCTACAGAGAACATCATCTATCTCCCTGATTGAACTGCCTCCATAATACATCCCTCTTCACTCCACCCAATTGAATGGCATATTTCATCATTACTCCATGGTCAGTCTGCTCATCCCCTTGCAGTCCTGCTCTTCACCTCGTACTACTTGAACAAAGGCTCCTCCATCTTTCAATCTTTCCTCCTCAATCTCTGTGTTCTTCAATGCATACTTCCTTCTTCAGTGAAACAGCAAGCACATGTGGCAACTAAACATAACATAAGAAATTATGTGGGATCTTGAGTAGAGGGGGTGAAAGTGAGGGGGGCATAGATGGGGAATGCAAGGCACGGCGTAGTGGGGGTGGGGCGGAGCAGGGTTTGAAATGCATGTGCTTTAATACTTTAAAGGTAGGGGAGGACCGCAGGCAATATGGGAGGGAGGTTACACAGGGGGTGGAGAAGGGAAATGCCCAGACTGAGGGGCTGAAGTGTGTATATTTTAATGCAAGGAGTATAGTAAATAAGGTAGATGAGCTTAGGGTGTGGATAGCTGCTTGGGAATGTGATGTGGTGGCCATTACGGAGACTTGGATGTCTCAGGGACAGGACTGGGTACTTCAGGTGCCAGGTTTCAGATGTTTCAGGAAGGACAAGGAGGCTGGCAGAAGAGGTGGTGGAGTGGCACTGTTAATAAGGGACAGTGTCATGGCTGCAGAGAAAGAGGATGCCGTGGAGGGACTTTCTACAGAGTCTCTGTGGGTGGAAGTTACGAACAGCAAAGGGTCAAAAACTTTGCTGGGTGTATTCTATAGGCCGCCCAATAGTGACAGGGAAGTTGAAGTGCAGATAGGGAACCAGATTCTGGAGAAATATATTAAAAACAGAGTTGTTGTGATGGGAGACTTCAATTTCCCAAACATCGACTGGAATAACCCTAGGGTAAGGGGTTTGGCTGGAGAGGAGTTTGTTAGGTGTGTTCAGGAAGGATTCCTGACACAGTATGTGGACAAGCCTACGAGGGGAGAGGCTGTACTTGACCTGGTACTGGCGAATGAACCAGGGCAGGTGATGGATCTCTCGGTAGGAGAGCATCTTGGGAATGGTGACCATAATTCTATCTCCTTCACAATTGCATTGGAACGAGATAGGATCAGGCAGGCTAGGAAGGTGTTTGTCTGGAGTAAGGGGAGATACGAAGAAGTCAGGAAGTTACTTGGACAAATAAACTGGAAGGAGGCATTCTTAGGGAAAAGTACCGAAGGAAAGTGGCGGATATTCAAGGAATGTTTGTCTGGCGCTCTGCATGACAATGTTCCGATGAGACAAGGGGGTTTTGGTAGGTCGCGGGAACCGTGGTGCACAAAGGCTGTGATGAACCTAGTCAGGAGGAAAAGGAAGGTGTACAAAAGGTTCAGGGAACTAGGAGAGGTTAAGGATCTTGAAGAGTATAAGGACTGTAGAAAGGAGGTTAAAAGGGAAATTAGGAGAGCCAGAAGGGGTCATGAGAAGACCTTGGCGGGTAAGATTAAGGAAAATCCCAAGGCATTCTATAAATATGTGAAAGGTAAAAGGATGAGAAGGGAAAGGATAGGACCTATAAAAGGTGAAGGGGGAAAGGTCTGTGTGGAACCAGAAGAAATGGCGGAGGTGCTTAATGAGTACTTTGCCTCAGTATTCACAGTGGAAGCTGATCTGGGAGATCTTGCTATGGACTTGCAGCAGATGGAAAAGATTGAGTACGTGGACATTAAGGAGGAGGATGTGTTAGAACTTTTGAATTCTATCAAAATAGATAAGTCGCCGGGACCAGATGGGATGTACCCCAGGATACTGTGGGAGGCCAGGGAAGTGATTGCAGAGCCCCTGGCGATGATCTTTGCGTCGTCAATGGATACGGGAGAGGTTCCGGAAGATTGGAGGATTGCGGATGTAGTCCCTATTTTCAAGAAAGGGAACAGAGATAGCCCGGGAAATTACCGCCCGGTGAGTCTGACCTCAGTGGTTGGTAAGCTGATGGAGAGGCTTCTGAGGGACAAGATTTACGAGCATTTGGAGAGGTTTGACATGATCAGGAATAGTCAGCATGGATTTGTCAAGGGCAGGTCGTGCCTTACGAGCCGAGTTGAGTTCTTCGATAATGTGACTGAACACATTGACGAAGGAAGTGCCGTGGACGTAGTGTACATGGACTTCAGCAAGGCGTTTGATAAGGTCCCCCATGCAAGACTTCTTGAGAAGGTGGGAGGGCATGGGATCCAAGGGCCTTTGGCCTTATGGATCCAGAACTGGCTTGCCTGCAGAAGGCAGAGAGTGGTTGTGGATGGGTCTTTTTCGGAATGGAGGTCAGTCACCAGTGGGGTGCCCCAGGGATCTGTTCTGGGACCCTTGCTGTTTGTCATTTTCATAAATGACCTGGATGAGGAAGTGGAGGGATGGATTAGCAAGTTCGCTGATAACACGAAGGTCGGTGGTGTTGTGGATGATCTGGAAGGATGTCAAAAGTTGCAGCAGGACATAGATAGAACATAGAACATAGAACATTACAGCACAAACAGGCCCTTCGGCCCTCGAGTTGCGCCGATCACATCAACCCCACCAATCTATAGACCTATCTATAACCCCCAATCCCATAAAACCCCATATACTCATCCAGAAGTCTTTTAAAAGACCCCAGCGAGTTTGCCTCCACCACCGATGACGGCAGCCGATTCCATTCACTCACCACCCTCTGAGTGAAAAACTTACCCCTAACATCACCTCTGTACTTCCCACCCCGCACCTTAAATCTGTGTCCTCTCGTAGCGACCATTTCAACCCGGGGAAATAGCCTCTGAGAGTCCACCCTATCTATTCCTCTCAACATTTTATAAATCCCTATCAGGTCGCCTATCTATCTTCGCCTCTCTAGGGAAAAGAGTCCCAGCTCCCTCAACCTATCTTCATAAGGCATGCCTCCCAGTCCAGGCAACATCCTTGTAAATCGCCTCTGCACCCTTTCAATAGCTTCTACGTCTTTCCTATAGTGAGGCGACCAGAACTGCGCACAGTACTCCAAATGAGGCCTGACAAGGGTCCTGTAAAGTTGCAGCATTACCTCCCGACTCCTAAACTCAATCCCTCGATTAATGAAGGCCAGTACACCATACGCCTTCTTGACCACCTCCTCCACCTGCGAGGCCGATTTAAGAGTCCTGTGGACCCGGACCCCGAGATCCTTCTGCTCTTCAACGCTACTAAGACTCCTGCCCTTGATAGTGTACTCGTTCATCCCGTTGGTTCTGCCGAAATGGACGACTACACATTTATCCGCGTTGAAGTCGCGAATGAACCAGGGCAGGTGATCGATCTCTCGGTAGGAGAGCATCTTGGGAATGGTGATCATAATTCTATCTCCTTCACAATTGCATTGGAACGAGATAGGATCAGACAGGCTAGGAAGGTGTTTGTCTGGAGTAAGGGGAGATACAAAGAAGTCAGGAAGTTACTTGGACAAATAAACTGGAAGGAGGCATTCTTAGGGAAGAGTACCGAAGGAAAGTGGCGGATATTCAAGGAATGTTTGTCTGGCGCTCTGCATGACAATGTTCCGATAAGGCAAGGGGGTTTTGGTAGGTCGCGGGAACCGTGGTGCACGAAGGCTGTGTTGAACCTAGTCAGGAGGAAAAGGAAGGTATACAAAAGGTTCAGGGAACTAGGAGAGGTTAAGGATCTTGAAGAATATAAGGACTGTAGAAAGGAGGTTAAAAGGGAAATTAGGAGAGCCAGAAGGGGTCATGAGAAGACCTTGGCGGGTAAGATTAAAGAAAATCCCAAGGCCTTCTATAAGTATGTGAAAGGTAAAAGGGTGAGAAGGGAAAGGATAGGACCTATAAAAGATGAAGGGGGAAAGGTCTGTGTAGAACCAGAAGAAATGGCGGAGGTGCTTAATGAGTACTTTGCATCAGTATTCACAGTGGAAGCTGATTTGGGAGATCTTGCTATGGACTTGCAGCAGGTGGAAAAGATTGAGTACGTGGACATTAAAGAGGAGGATGTGTTAGAACTTTTGAATTCTATCAAGGTAGATAAGTCGCCGGGACCAGATGGGATGTACCCCAGGATACTGTGGGAGGCCAGGGAAGTGATTGCAGAGCCCTTGGCGATGATCTTTGCGTCGTCAATGGAGACGGGAGAGGTTCCGGAAGATTGGAGGATTGCGGATGTAGTCCCTATTTTCAAGAAAGGGAACAGAGATAGCCCGGGAAATTACCGCCCGGTGAGTCTGACCTCAGTGGTTGGTAAGCTGATGGAGAGGCTTCTGAGGGACAAGATTTACGACCATTTGGAGAGGTTTGACATGATCAGGAATAGTCAGCATGGATTTGTCAAGGGCAGGTCGTGCCTTACGAGCCTAGTTGAGTTCTTCGATAATGTGACTGAACACATTGACGAAGGAAGTGCCGTGGACGTAGTGTACATGGACTTCAGCAAGGCTTTTGATAAGGTCCCCCATGCAAGACTTCTTGAGAAGGTGAGAGGGCATGGGATCCAAGGGCCTTTGGCCTTGTGGATCCAGAACTGGCTTGCCTGCAGAAGGCAGAGAGTGGTTGTGGATGGGTCTTTATCGGAATGGAGGTCAGTCACCAGTGGGGTGCCCCAGGGATCTGTTCTGGGACCCTTGTTGTTTGTCATTTTTATAAATGACCTGGATGAGGAAGTGGAGGGATGGGTTAGCAAATTCGCTGATGACACGAAGGTCGGCGGTGTTGTGGATGGTCTGGAAGGATGTCAAAAGTTGCAGCAGGACATAGATAGGATGCAGGAATGGGCGGAGAAGTGGCAGATGGACTTCAACGCGGATAAATGTGTAGTAGTCCATTTCGGCAGAACCAACGGGATGAACGAGTATACTATTAAGGGCAGGGGTCTTAGTAGCGTTGAAGAGCAGAAGGATCTTGGGGTCCGGGTTCACAGGACTCTTAAATCGGCCTCGCAGGTGGAGGAGGTGGTCAAGAAGGCGTATGGTGTACTGGCCTTCATTAATCGAGGGATTGAGTTTAGGAGTCGGGAGGTAATGCTGCAACTTTACAGGACCCTCGTCAGGCCTCATTTGGAGTACTGTGCGCAGTTCTGGTCGCCTCACTATAGGAAAGACGTAGAAGCTATTGAAAGGGTGCAGAGGAGATTTACAAGGATGTTGCCTGGACTGGGAGGCATGCCTTATGAAGATAGGTTGAGGGAGCTGGGACTCTTTTCCCTGGAGAGGCGAAGGTTGAGAGGCGACCTGATAGAAGTTTATAAAATGTTGAGAGGAATAGATAGGGTGGACTCTCAGTGGCTATTTCCCCGGGTTGAAATGGTCGCTACGAGAGGACACAGATTTAAGGTGCGGGGAGGGAAGTACAGAGGTGATGTTAGGGGTAAGTTTTTCACTCAGAGGGTAGTGAGTGATTGGAATCGGCTGCCGTCGTCGGTGGTGGAGGCGAACTCGCTGGGGTCTTTTAAAAGACTTCTGGATGAGTATATGGGGTTTAATGGGATTGGGGGTTATAGATAGGTCTATAGATTGGTGGGGTTGATGCGATCGGCGCAACTCGAGGGCCGAAGGGCCTGTTTGTGCTGTAATGTTCTATGTTCTATGTTCTTAAGTCCATCTGCCACTTCTCTGCCCATTCCTGCATCCTATCTATGTCCTGCTGCAACTTTTGACATCCTTCCAGACCATCCACAACACCACCGACCTTCATGTTATCAGCGAACTTGCTAACCCATCCCTCCTCTTCCTCATCCAGGTCATTTATGAAAATGACAAACAGCAAGGGTCCCAGAACAGATCCCTGGGGCACCCCACTGGTGACTGACCTCCATTCCAAAAAAGACCCATCCACAACCACTCTCTGCCTTCTGCAGGCAAGCCAGTTCTGGATCCATAAGGCCAAAGGCCCTTGGATCCCATGCCCTCTCACCTTCTCAAGAAGTCTTGCATGGGGGACCTTATCAAACGCCTTGCTGAAGTCCATGTACACTACGTCCACGGCACTTCCTTCGTCAATGTGTTCAGTCACATTATCGAAGAACTCAACTAGGTTCGTAAGGCACGATCTGCCCTTGACAAATCCATGCTGACTATTCCTGATCATGTCAAACCTCTCCAAATGCTCGTAAATCTTGTCCCTCAGAAGCCTCTCCATCAGCTTACCAACCACTGAGGTCAGACTCACTGGGCGGTAATTTCCCGGGCTATCTCTGTTCCCTTTCTTGAAAATAGGGACTACATCCGCAATCCTCCAATCTTCCGGAACCTCTCCCGTCTCCACTGACGACGCAAAGATGATCGCCAGGGGCTCTGCAATCACTTCCCTCGCCTCCCACAGTATCCTGGGGTACATCCCATCTGGTCCTGGCGACTTATCTATTTTGATAGAATTCAAAAGTTCTAACACATCCTCCTCCTTAATGTCCACGTAATGTCCTCCTCCTTAATTCCATATAGAACATAGTACATAGAACATTACAGCACAAACAGGCCCTTCGGCCCTCAAGTTGCGCCGATCACATCAACCCCACCAATCTATAGACCTATCTATAACCCCCAATCCCATTAAACCCCATATACTCATCCAGACGTCTTTTAAAAGACCCCAGCGAGTTCGCCTCCACCACCGATGACGGCAGCCGATTCCATTCACTCACCACCCTCTGAGTGAAAAACTTACCCCTAACATCACCTCTGTACTTCCTTCCCCGCACCTTAAATCTGTGTCCTCTCGTAGCGACCATTTCAACCCGGGGAAATAGCCTCTGAGAGTCCACCCTATCTATTCCTCTCAACATTTTATAAACTTCTATCAGGTCGCCTCTCAACCTTCGCCTCTCTAGGGAAAAGAGTCCCAGCTCCCTCAACCTATCTTCATAAGGCATGCCTCCCAGTCCAGGGAACATCCTTGTAAATCTCCTTTGTGTCATCAGCAAATTTCGTCACCCTACACTCAGCCCCCTCCTCCAGATCATCTATATAAATGGTAAATAGCTGAAGCCCCAGCACCGACCCCTGGGGCACTCCACTAGTCACCAACCGCCAATCAGAATAGCACCCATTGATACCAACTCTGCCTCCTATTAGACAACCAATCCTCTATCCACGCTAACAGCTTACCCCCAACTCCATGCCCCCTAACCTTCTGAAGCAACCTTTTGTGAGGCACCTTATCAAACGCCTTTTGAAAATCGAGAAACACCACATCCACCGGTTCCCTTCCGTCTACCGCACTAGTCACATCCTCATAGGAATCCAATAAATTCGTCATACACGACTTCCCCTTAACGAATCCATGCTCCGTCTGTTCTATCAAACCATTCTTTTCTAGGTGCCTCGCTATTTCTTCTTTGATGACGGATTCAAGCATTTTTCCAACTACAGACGTTAAACTAACTGGCCTATAATTCCCTGCCTTTTGCCTGCTACATTTTTTAAACAGCGGCGTGACATTAGCCGTTTTCCAATCTTCCAGCACTTGTCCAGAATCCAGTGAAGTTTGGTAAATAATCACTAAGGCACCTCCTATCACCTCTGCCATTTCCTTCAGAACCCTGGGATGCATTCCATCCAGTCCTGGGGACTTGTCCACCATCAGTCCCGTTAGTCGATCAAGCACTACCTCTCTAGTGACAGTAATCTCATTCAGGCCCTCAACTCCTACTATCCTTCTATCTTTAATATCTGGCAAACTATTCGTGTCCTCCTCCGTGAAGACCGAGGCAAAAAACTTATTTAAGGCCTCCGCCATCTTCTCATCTCCCACCACTAAATCCCCCCTCTCATCCTCTAAGGGTCCAACATTCACTCTAGCCAGCCTCCTCTTGTTTATATATTTGTAAAAACTCTTACTGTCCTTTTTTATATTTAGTGCTAGTTTAGCTTCATAGTCTAACTGCACCAATATCAGCCTTGCTCCTTCACATACTTTTGACCACAGCACCTGAGGCATTTACTCAACATTTCTCAGTAAATACTTTAACATTATTGTGCAGACCCCTTATAAAGTGTCCAGTGGTCATCTGGTATGTTCTAAAAATAGATGATCATTCCATTGAAGAATATTTTCAACTTTAATAGACTGCATATGGGATTCACAGAATTCAATTTGGATCATGAGTGGTTTGGATAAGGTAGACAAGGTAAACCTTTTGCCATTAGCTGTCAGGAGTGTAATGACATATCCTCCAGTTCCCCACTCCTGGATGAGTGCAGCTCCGACAGCACTCATGAGGCTTGACACTACGCAGGATGTAGCAGCCCACTTCTGCACATGTTCAGTCCCTCTACCACTGATGAATAATGACAGCCATGTGTACCATCTACACAATGTATTGTAGGAACTCACCAAAACTCCTTAAGCAGCACCTTCCAAACCCACAACCACTACCATCTAGAAGGACAAGAGCAGCAGATACCAGGAAGCACCACCATTTGCAAGTTTCCCTCCTCCAAGCTACTCACCATCTTGACTTGGAAATACATTCCTTCACTATCAAAATCCTGGAACTCCCTCCTAATTACATTATGGATGTACCTACGCCACATAGGCTGGAGCGGTGGAACAGACGAAGGAGCAGTGCTCCGAAAGCTAGTGTCTTTTGCTTTCAAATAAACCTGTTGGACTTTAACCTGGTGTTGAGAGATTTCTTACTGTGGTTGAAGTAGCAAACTGACCATCACCTTCTCGAGGGCAATTTTTCAAACTGGAGGTCTGTGACCAGCAGTGTGCCTCAGGGATCAGTGCTGGGCCTGCTGTTATTTATCATTTACATTAATGATTTGGATGAGAATTTAGGATGCATGGCTAGTAAGTTTGCAGGTGACACCAAGATTGGTGGCAAAGTGGACAGTGAAGAAGGTTGCCACAGGATCCTGGTCAATAGGGCTCGTGAGCTGATGAATAGCAAGTGGAAATTAATTTAGATAAATGTGAGCTGATGCATTTTGGTAGATCGAACCAGGGCAGGGCTTACTCAGCTAATGGTAGCGTGTTGGGGAGAGTTATAGAACAAAGAGATCGAGGGGTACAGATTCATAGCTCATTGAAAGTGGAGTAACAGGTAAAAGTAAAGTTTATTAGTCACAAGTAGTCTTACATTAACACTGCAATGAAATTACTGTGAAAATCCCCTAGTCACCTGTCCAAGTACACTTAGGGAGAATGTGGCATGGTCAATTCACCTAACCTGCATATCTTTGACTGTGTAAGGAAATCGGAGCACCCGGAAGAAACCACACAGACACAGGGAGAATGTCCAAACAGACAGTAATCCAAGCCAGAAATCGAACCCGGGTCCCTAGCACTGTGAAGCAGCAGCAGGCAGAGCGGTGAAGAAAGCATTCAACATGCTTGGTTTCATTGGTCAGAACATTGGGACGTCTTTTTGAAATTGTACAAGACATTGGTAAGACCACTCTTGGAATACTGTGCACAGTTGTGGTCACCTCATTATAGAAAAGATATTATTAACCTAGAAAGAGTGCAGACAAGATTTACTAGAATGCTACTGGGACTTGATGGCTTGAGTTAGAACATTACAGCGCAGAACAGGCCCTTCGGCCCACGATGAAGGGGGAGGCTGGTTATAAGGAGAGGCTGGTTAGACTGGACTCTTTTCCCTGCAGTGTACAAGACTTAGGGGTGATAAGAACATAAGAACACAGTTAGATTGGTAGGATGGTATAGAGGGGTTATGGGTCAAACACGAGTGATTGGGACTAGCATGGGACAAGTTGGGCCAAAGGGCCTGTTTCCATGCTGTGAACCTTTATGACTCTAATTAAGGATCAGCAATAAAAAGCTGGCCTAGACAGCGACACCTAGGTGCCATACATTAATTTTAAAAAAGCACATTGTGTCTGCACAGCTCTCAACATAACTTGCTCTTGTACTCTGTGCTCTTATTTATTATCCTGGGATATTGTCTGCTTTATTAACAGCTCTCAACTGCCACTTTCAATATCTTCAATACACCATGGTATCTGCTGCTATACAATCAATCTTTTGTTTTATGTTATTTCTCTATGATCTGCTACAAAAATCAATGACTGATGATTCATCAAACAATGCAGTTTTTTTATGTTTGCCCTTCCCTGATTTACAGTTACAGTCTCAACTGGACCTATTTTTAGAGGTCCACATTACTCTTAACCATCCTCTTCCTCTTAATGTGTCCAGGAAAACATTTAGTGTTATCCTGGACATCTTGCTTAGGTTTTTCTGCCTACACTTTTTTGTAACTATTTTTAAACTATTTCCATTGTATCTTTCTGCTATTCTTTACATTTCTCCCAATCAACTGAATTTCTATTGATCTTTGCGTATGTATAAGCCCCTTCTTTTAACTTGGTACAACCTCGAACTTCCCTTGTATAATTAAACCACTTTTCTAAACAAGTATTGTTGTCATCTTCAATGACCCATTCTATGAAACCCAGGACCTCTGACATGCTCAATGCCACGCTCAGTGTACAGAAGTTGGACATAGGACATTAAAGATCTGCCTTACTGTTACAGGCTCCAATACCACAGGATTGTCGAACTGGTCTTCTATCACCAGGGGCCTTCACATAGCACCAGGGCCCATCCACACCATCTGGATTTCGACAGAAATGGTGGTCTCCCACACCTGTTGTTTTTCACATTTTAGCAATGTTAGATCAAAGTTTGCTCAGTTTAACATAGAAAAGATGTTCCAGACTTCAATTACTCTCAATACCTGTCACACTGTCTGGATACAGAGTCAAGTTGTAATCACGCTCACTGTGTATCCAGTTCACACATTTCATTCCTTGCGATGTCATTAGCTGCTCTCCTCTGTAATTTATCCCATTGGAAAGGATACAGTCTGGAACACATAATTGATGGAGCAATCACAATATAACTCAGCTATTATTATTGTGTCAGATTCTTAGCCTTCAGAAACTCCGTACATCATCCATTACCACCTCACCCTATATCCAACAGACCCACGCACAGATCCCTAAGTTCCCTCCCCCATATCTGTCAAACCCCTCCTTTGTATTCCAGAGACCTCAACCTCCTGTGCCCACATCATGTTCCCCCTTCAGGAATTCTCTAATTTTAACTTGATGTGGGTGGTGGGCATTAACACAGGATTCACTCTGCTCCTCTGAATAGGAATAAACTGAAACTGATCAGACTAGGAGGTGCATTCAGGCAATGTGCATCTCTGTAAATAAAAGCTTATAAAGATTGGCTCCAGGTTTATCCTTTCCCATCTGGCTATCTGTACCATCACACAAATAAGCCCATAATCTCCCCACTGCATACCTGCAGTTCCCCTGCATATCACTCAGTCCCTTCACTCCTTGTTTCCCGACCCCCCTCATCCCACGCCCACTAGATCCCTCCAAATGCCCCAGTCTTATTCACTCCTCCACCAAACATGTTCCCCAATCCAATGTCCCCTAGTCCAATTCAGTCGTCCGTGTCTCCCAGAACCTTCTAACTCAGTCTATGTTTACCATGTCCACAAATCCCTTCTGAACCCCTTGTTCCATAGAATGCTTTTCATGTGCCTGATGCTCTGTGACCCCTTATCCAATCTCTCTTCATTCTCTCTCTCTCCCCATCTTGCCTGCTCTTGGATAGATTTCACAATGTACTTCTCTAAAAAGCAATACCTGATCAGGGCTGCATTGTGGCACAGCGCCAGGGACAAGGGTTCAATCCCTGGATTGGGTCAGTCTGTGTAGAGTATGCACATTCTCCCCATGTCTGCATGGGTTTCCTCCGGGTGCTCTGGTTTCCTCCCATAGTCTGAAAGACGCTAAATTCTCCCTCAGTGTACCTGAATAGGCATCAGACTATGGGGATGAGGGGATTTTCACAGTAACTTCATTGCAGTCTTAACTTGTGACTAAAAAATTCATAAACTGATGTACAGCAGAAATTCTTCCTCTATGCTACCCTTTTGGTCTGTCCAGTCAATGTGCAGGTTAAATCTCTCATGATAATTGCAGTTCCCTTTAAACACACCCTTCATATTTCCCCATGTGCGCTCTGACTTCTTGAGAGGTCACTTGTTTGCCTGATGCCCAACGAGGGGCATACACGTAGTGGGTCGTGCGAGGGCTGCTCTTGGTTGTTTTGAGAGTAGCCGAGTGCTTCATGTCGTTAGTGTACGCTTAAACACAGTCCAAAGATGTGCGGGTTAGGTTCATTGGCTATGCTAAAATTGCCCCTTAGTGTCCTGGGATGTGTAGGTTAGAGGGATTAGCAGGTAAATGTGTAGGGATATGGGGATAGGGTCTGGGTGGGATTGTGTTCGGTACAGACTCGATGGGCCGAAGGGCCTGTTTCTGCACTGTAGGGTTCTATGGTAAACTGGACCAGATGCTGGGCAACACGACAGCTCAGTGACTATCACTGTTTGCTGAGCAGACACATGGATTTGGGCCTGTGTCTGTGGGAGTTTGCGTGTTCTCCCCGTGCCTGCGTGGATTTTCTCCGGGTGCTCCGGTTTCCTCCCACACCCCAAAGATGTGCTCTTAGGCTGATTGATGTAACAAATTGTCCCTAAATTAGTCTCCCCTCAATCTGGTGCCTGGGTGGAAGACGGGACTCACAATGTTAAAATGGTGGCATGGGCTTGTTGGGCCGAAGGGCCTGTTTCCCATGCTGTGTTGTTCTTTGTTCTTTCTGGGGTCTATTGTCTTCCTTCCCCTGCTAAAAATGATTTTAACTTCAACCGATTCTACATCACTATCGACTGCCTTTATATCATGACTGCTCTGAAATCTTCCTTAACAACACTATCCCACCTCTATTCCCCTTTGGTCCTTCCTTTTGGAACATTGTATACCCTGGAATGTTGAGCACCTAGTCCTAACATTGTAAGGAGGTAACCCCCAGAATGTTGATGGTGTACAGCCATTGAATAGAGTCATAGATGTTTACAGCATGGAAACAGGCCCTTCGGTCCAACTTGATATCGGATGATATCGGAGCCAAGGAGCAGAAAGTGGAATCGTTGTGGGTGGAGATTAGGAACAGAAAAGGGAGGAAGACGCTAGTGGGTGTCGTCTATAGGCCCCTGAATAATGATCTGGAGGTGGGGCGGGCTGTTAACGCGCAAATAAGTGCAGCGTGCAGGAATGGGGCGGCAGTAGTTATGGGAGATTTCAATCTGCATATTGATTGGTCGACCCATGTTGGACGAGGTGGGCTCGAGGAGGAGTTCTTGGAATGCTGCCGGGATAATTTCCTTGAACAGTGTGTGTTGGAGCCGACGAGGGAGCGAGCTATCTTGGATCTGGTGCTATGTAATGAGGCGGGTAGAATTAGGGACCTTGCGGTGAAGGATCCTCTTGGAGAGAGTGATCATTGTATGGTGGAGTTTCTGGTGCAGATGGAGGAGGAGAAAGTGGGTTCCCAGACACGCGTCCTTTGTTTGAATAGAGGGGAGTATGGTAGGATGAGAGAAGAATTGGCGAATGTGGACTGGGGGAACGCGTTGGAAGGTAGGTCTGCTGAGGAGCAGTGGAGGATCTTTAAGGAGATCTTTCTTGGTGCTCAGCAGAAATTTATTCCGATGGTTAAAAAGGACAGTAGGAGGAGAGGTAATAAGCCGTGGATAACGAAGGAGGTGAAGGAAAGTGTTAAATTAAAAGCGGAGGAGTTTAGAGTAGCTAAGAGCAGTGGGCGAGAAGAGGATTGGGAAAGGTTTAAATGTCAACAAAGATTGACAAAGAAATTGATAAAGGAGGGTAGGAGAAGCTATGAGGCTGGGCTAGCACTTAATATAAAAAAGGATAGCAAGAGTTTTTATAAATATATAAAAAGGAAGAGGCTGGCTAGGATAAACGTTGGTCCTTTAGAGGATGAGAAAGGGGAGCTAGTGGTAGGGGATAGGGATATGGCTAAGGTCTTGAATAACTTCTTTGTTTCTGTCTTCACGGAGGAGGACGTGAATAATTTGCCGGGTGTTAGCGATGGAAAGGTGGTAGGAATGGAGGGTCTTAATGACATTACTGTTACTAGAGAGGTGGTGCTCGACAGACTGGAGGGGCTGATTGTGGACAAGTCCCCAGGACCGGATGGAATGCATCCGAGGGTTCTGAAAGAAATGGCGGAGGTGATAGTGGATGCCTTGGTGGTTATTTTCCAGACGTCGCTGGATTCCGGGGAAGTGCCGGAAGATTGGAAAACGGCTAACGTTACGCCGTTGTTTAAGAAGGGTGGCAGGCAAAAGGCGGGGAATTATAGGCCGGTTAGTTTAACGTCTGTGGTAGGTAAAATGTTAGAAACCGTCATTAAGGAGGAAATAGCGAGGCATCTTGAGGGGAATTGCTTGATAGGGCGGACGCAACACGGTTTCATTAAAGGGAAGTCGTGTCTGACAAATTTACTGGAGTTCTATGAGGGTGTGTCTAGGGCAGTGGATGGAGGAGAGCCGGTGGATGTGGTCTTTCTGGATTTTCAGAAGGCGTTTGACAAGGTACCTCACAAGAGGTTATTGCAGAAGGTCAGGGGACATGGAGTTGGGGGTAGGGTGTTAGCGTGGATAGAGGATTGGTTGTCAAATAGGAGGCAGAGAGTGGGGGTCAATGGATGCTATTCGGATTGGCGGTTGGTGACTAGTGGGGTGCCCCAGGGGTCGGTGCTGGGGCCTCAGCTATTTACCATTTATATAGATGATCTGGAGGAGGGAACCGAGTGCAGGGTGTCGAAATTTGCTGATGACACCAAGATTGGGGGAAAGGCAAATTGTGCGGAGGGTGTGGAGAGTCTGCAGAAGGATCTAGATAGGCTGGGCGAATGGGCCAGGAAATGGCAAATGGAATTTAATGTTGGCAAGTGTGAGGTGGTCCACTTTGGTAGGAGGAATGGTAGGAAGGACTATTACTTACGGGGCGAAAAACTGCAGCAGGCGACGGTGCAGAGGGACCTCGGGGTCCTTGTGCATGAGTCGCAAAAACCCAGCTTGCAGGTGCAGCAGGTGGTCAGGAAGGCGAATGGGATGCTGGCCTTCATAGCGAAGGGGATTGAATATAAAAGTAGGGAGGTCTTGCTGCAGCTGTATAGGGCATTGGTGAGGCCGCAGCTGGAGTACTGTGTGCAGTTTTGGGCGCCGCACCTGCGCAAGGATGTTTTGGCCCTGGAGGGAGTGCAGAGGAGGTTTACTCGGCTGATACCGGAGTTGAGGGGATTGAGCTATGAGGAGAGGCTGAATAAACTAGGCTTGTACTCGTTAGAGTTTAGAAGAATGAGGGGAGATCTCATTGAGACGTATAAGATGATGAATGGGATGGATAGGATAGAGGTGGAGAGACTGTTCCCGCTCAAAAAAGACAGTAGGACTAGGGGGCACAGCCTCAAGATAAAGGGGGGGGCGGTTTAGAACAGAGTTGAGGAGGAACTTCTTCACTCAAAGGGTGGTGAATCTCTGGAATTCTCTGCCCGTTGAAGTGGTGGAGGCTGCCTCGCTAAATATTTTTAAGAAACGGGTTGATGGGTTTTTGATAAGAGAAGGGATTAAGGGTTATGGGGAGAAGGCGGGAAGGTGGAGCTGAGTCACGACAGATCAGCCATGATCTTATTGAATGGCGGGGCAGGCTCGAAGGGCCAGATGGCCTACTCCTGCTCCTATTTCTTATGTTCTTATGTTCTTGTCCATGCCGCCCTTCTCTTTTTTTAAAATTCTAAGCCAGTCTCAATTGCTCACATTTGGTCCATATCCCCCTATACCGATCTTACCTATGTAACTTCTAAACACTTTTTTAAAGACAAAATTGTACCCACCTCTACTCAAGTGGGACCTGTACAAGAGAGAGGGGTTACACCTGAACTATAAGGGGGCCAATATACTTGCAGGGAGGTTTGCTAGTGTTATTGGGGAGGGTTTAAACTAGATTTGCAGGGGGATGGGAACCAGAGTGCCAAAGCAGATGGTGGAGTGGGGATGAAAATAAATGACGTTAATAGTTCATGCAAAAATACAAATAGAAGGGTTGTGTGTGGTGGTAATAATCTTCTGAGGTGTGTCTATTTCAATGCCAGGAGTATCGTGGGGAAGGCAGATGAGGTGAGGGTGTGGATTGACACATGGAATTATAGCCATTAGTGAAACTTGGCTACAGGAGGGGCAGGATTGGCAGCTCAACGTTCCAGGGTTCCAATGTTTCAGACATGATAGAGGCAGAGGGATGAAGGGTGGGGGGGGGGGGCATTGCTAGTCAGGGAAAATGTTACAGCAGTGCTCAGGCAGGACAGATTAGAGGGCTTGTCTATCGAGGCCATATGGGTGGAGCTGAGAAACAGGAAAGGTATGACCACAATAATGGGTTGTATTATAGACCACTCAATAGTCAACAAGAATTGGAGGCGCAAATCTGTAGAGAGATAGCTGACAACTGCCGGAAATATAGGGGATTTAAATTTTCCACATATAGCTTGGGACTCCCATACTGTTAAAGGTCTAGACGGGGTGGAGTTTGTAAAACGTGTTCAGGAAAATTTTCTGAATCAATATATAGAGGTACCAACAAGAGAGGATGCGATATTAGATCTCCTATTAGGAAATGAGTTAGGGCAAGTGACGGAAGTGTGTGTAGGGGAATATTTTGGTTCCAGTGAACATAACGCCATTAGTTTCAACTTGATCATGGATAAAGATAGGTCTGAACCTCGGGTTCCCTCAATCTGGATGGCCATAAAACATTAGACAGGGGTTGCAGGTGAGAGGGGGACTGGTGTTGAGATGGCGGCGTGGGCTCGTTGGGCCGAAGGGCCTGTTTCCCGGGCTGATTTTGTTCTTTGAACTGGACAAAGGCCAAATTTGAAGAAATGAGAAAGGATCTAAAAAGCGTGTTTAGATCCTAAAAAGGATCTAAACAGGCTGTTTTCTGGCAAGGATGTGATCGGTAAGTGGGAGGCCTTCAAAGCAGAAATTTTGAGGGCAGAGTTTGTATGTTCCTGTCAGGATTAAAGGCAAAGTGAATAAGAATAAGGAACTTTGGTTCTCGAGGGATACACAGTGAGACACGTGAAGAGAGAGAGATGTAAGACATGTATAGGCAACAAGGAACAAATAAGATGGCTGAGGAGTATTAAAAAATCCAAGAAACTATTTAAGAAAGAAATCAGGAGGGCTAAAAGACATAAGATTGCTTTGACAGTCGAGGTGAAGGACAATCCTAAGAGCTTCTACAGGTATATTAACAGCAAAAGGACAGTAAAGGATAAAATTGGTCCTCTTGAAGATCAGAGTGGCCGGTTATATATGGAACCAAAAGAAATGGGGAGATATTAAATGGGTTTTTTGCATTTGCATTTACTAAAGAAACTGGCATGGAGTCTGTGGAAATAAGGCAAACAAGTAGGAATGTCATGGAACCTATACAGATTAAAGGGGAGGAGGTGCTTGCTGTCTTGAGGCAAATCAGAGTAGATAAATCCCCAGGACCAGACAGGGTATTCACTCGGATGTTGAAGGAGACTAGTGTTGACATTACAGGGGCCCTGGCAGATATATTTAAAATGTTGGTATCCACGGGTGAGGTGCCAGATGTTTGGAGGATAGCTCATGTTGTTCCGTTGTTTAAATAAGGCTCAAAAAGTACTCCGGAAAATTACAGGCCAGTAAGTTTGACGTCAGTAGTAGGTAAATCATTGGAAAGAGTACTAAGAGATAGGATCTACAAATATTTGGATACATAGGGACGTTTTAGGGGGAGTCAACATTGCTTTGTGCGTGGTAGGTCATGTTTAACCAATCTATTAGAGTTTTTCAAGGAGGTTACCAGGAAAGTGGATGAAAGGAAGGCAGTGGATGTTCTCTACATGGACTTCAGTAAGGTCTTTGACAAGGTCCCGCCTGGGAGGTTAGTTAGGAAGGTTCAGTCATGGAACATAGAACATTACAGCACAGTACAGGCCCTTTGGCCCTCAATGTTGTGCCGAGCTTTGTCCAAAACCAAGATCAGTCTATCCCACTCCCCATCATTCTTGTGTGCTCCATGGGCCTATCCAATAACCACTTGAAAGTTCCTAAAATGTCCGACTCCACTATCACAGCAGGCAGTGCATTCCACACCCCAACCACTCGAGTGAAGAATCTACCTCAGACATCCCTCCTATATCTCCCACCATGAACCTTATAGTTATGCCCCCTAGTAACAGCTACATATATCCAAGGAAATAGTCTCTGCACGTCCACTCTATCAATCCCTCTCATCATCTTATAAACCTTGATTAAGTCGCCTCTCATCGTCCTCCTCTCTAAAGAGCCCCAGCTCCCTCAACCTTTCCTCATAAGACCTACCCTCCAAACTAGGCAGCATCCTGGTAAATCTCCTCTGCACTCTCTCCAATGCTTCCACATCCTTCTTATAGTGAGGTGACCAAAACTGCACACAATATTCCAAAAGTGATCTCACCAAGGTCCGGTATAGTTGCAGCATAACCCCACGGCTCTTAAACTCTAACCCCCTGTTAATAAACACTAACACACTATAAGCCTTCTTCACGGTTCTGTCTACTTGAGTGGCAACCCTCAGAGATCTGTGGATATGAACCCCAAGATTTCTCTGTTCCTCCACATTCCTCAGAACCCTGCCATTGACCCTGTAACCTGCATTTAAGTTTGTCCTACCAAAACGAATCACCTCGCACTTATCAGGGTTAAACTCCATCTGCCACTTTTCGGTCCAGCTCTGCATCCTATCAATGTCTCTTTGCAGCCTACAACAGCCCTCCACCTCATCCACTACTCCACCAATTTTGGTGTCATCAGTAAATTTACTAACCCACCCTTCAGCCCCCTCTTCCAAGTCATTGATAAAAATCACAAATAGCAGAGGACCCAGCACTGATCCCTGTGGTACACTGCTGGTAACTGGCCTCCAGTCTGAAAATTTTCCTTCCACCACCACCCTCTGTCTTCTATGAGACAGCCAGTTACTTATCCAATCAGCCAAATTTCCGTCTGTCCCACACATGAAGAAGATAAGGAGGCGTGAGCCTACCATGGGAAATCTTATCAAACAGCTTACTAAAATCCATGTATACGACATCAACAGCTTTACCTTCATCTACACACTTAGTTACCTCCTCAAAGAATTCAATCAAATTTGTGACGCAGGACTTACCCCTCACAAAACCGTGCTGACTATCCCGGATTAAACTGCATCTTTCCAAATGGTCATAAATCCTATCTCTCAGGACCCTTTCCATTAACTTACTGACCACGGAAGTAAGACTAACTGGCTTATAATTACCAGGGTCATTCCTATTTCCTTTCTTGAAGAGAGGAACAACATTCACCCTCTCCAGTCCTCTGGCACGATCCCCGTGGACAGTGAAGACCCAAAGATCCTAAAGGCTCCAAAATCTCATCCCTTGCCTCCCGAAGTATTCTAGGATGTATCCCATCTGGCCCAGGGGACTTATCCACCCTCAAGGTTATAAAATTGCTAATACATCTTCCCTCAGAACATCTACGTTGTCCATCCTATCAGCCTGTATCACACTCTCATCCCCAAAAACATAGCCTCTCTCCTTAGTGAACACTGAAAAATACTCATTCAATGCCTCTCCTATCTCTTCTGACTCCATGCACAAATTCTCACTACTATCCTTGACTGGCCCTAACCTGACCCTGGTATTTCTTTTATTTCTCACGTAAGAGTAAAAAGCCTTGGGGTCTCCTTTTATCCGACCCACCAAGGACTTCTCATGCCCCCTCCTAGCTCTCCTAAGCCCTTTCTTTAACTCACTCCCTGTAACCCTCAAGTGACTGAACTGAACTTTGTTTTCTCATCCTTACATACGCTTCCTTTTTCCTCTTAACAAGACATTCAACCTCCTCTGTGAACCATGGTTCCCTCACTCGGCCATTTCCTCCCTGGCTGATAGAGACATAGAACATTACAGCGCAGAACAGGCCCTTCGGCCCACGATGTTGCGCCGACCAGTTACAAAACAATGACCCACTAGCCTAAACCAATCCCTTTTCGTCTATAAACCTATCCACAGATCTCTTAAACGCCCCCAAACTAGGCGCATTTACAACTGCAACAGGCAGGGCATTCCAATCCCTCACCACCCTCTGGGTAAAGAACCTACCCCTGACATCCGTCCTATAACTACCACCCCTTAATTTAAAGCCATGCCCCCTCGTGCTAGATTTTTCCATCAGAGGAAAAAGGCTATTACTATCCACCCTATCTAAACCTCTAATCATCTTATATGTTTCAATAAGATCCCCTCTTAGCCTCCTTCTTTCCAGCGAAAACAACCCCAAATCCCTCAGTCTCTCCTCATAGGACCTCCCCTCCATACCAGGCAACATCCTGGTAAACCTCCTCTGCACCCTCTCCAAGGCCTCCACATCCTTCCTGTAATGTGGGGACCAGAACTGCACACAGTACTCCAAGTGCGGCCGCACCAGAGTTGTGTACAGTTGCAACATGACGCTGCGACTCCTAAATTCAATCCCCCTACCAATAAACGCCAAGACACCATATGCCTTCTTAACAACCTTATCAACTTGACTCCCAACTTTCAGGGATCTATGTACACATACACCTAGATCCCTCTGCTCATCCACACTATTCAAAGTCCTCCCATTAGCCCTATACTTGACACATCTGTTATTCCTACCAAAGTGAATTACCTCACACTTCTCCGCATTAAACTCCATCCGCCACCTCTCAGCCCAGCTCTGCAACCTGTCTAAGTCCTCCTGCAAACTATGACACCCTTCATCACTATCTACCACACCTCCGACTTTGGAGACGTACCTATCAATGACACGCAGTGTTTGTTCCTTGAAAAAGCTCCACTTTTAGTTTGTGCCCATACCTGACAGTTTCTTTTCCCACCTTATGCACTCTAATTATTGTCTAATTGCATCATAAATTATCCCTGCCCCAATTATAAACCTTGTCCTGCTGGGTGACCCTATCCTCTCCATTGCAATGATGAAGGACACCAAATTGTGGTCACTATCTCCAAAGTGCTCCCCACAAACAAATCTAACACTTGGTACTGGGTAATGAACCAGGCCAAGTGAAATGTGGCCCCATTTCTTGTGGGCTTATCCACATATTGTGTCAGGAAACTCTCCTGCACTCACTGTACAAAAAATGTCCCATCCGAACTAATCAACCTATAAAGGTTCCAATCAATATTTAGAAAGTTAAAGTCACAAAAGTTTAGGTATAGTCACTAGGTATACATGGAGAGGTAGTAAATTGGATTAGACAATGGCTCAATGGAAGAAGCCAGAGAGTATAGTGGAAGATTGCTTCTCTGAGTGGAGGTCTGTGACTAGTGGTGTGCCAAAGGATCAGTGCTGGGTCCATTGTTGTTTGTCATCTTTATCAATGTTCTGGATGATAATGTATATAAGAACATAAGAAATAGGAGCAGGAGTAGGCCATCTAGCCCTTCAAGCCTGCCCCGCCATTCAATAAGATCATGGCTGATCTGTTGCTGCTCAGTTCCACTTTCCCGCCCTCTCCCCATAACCCTTAATCCCTTCTCTTATCAAAAACCCATCAACCCGCGTCTTAAAAATATTTAGCGAGGCAGCCTCCACCACTTCAACGGGCAGAGAATTCCAGAGATTCACCACCCTTTGAGTGAAGAAGTTCCTCCTCAACTCCATTCTAAACCGTCCCCCTTTTATCTTGAGGCTGTGTCCCCTAGTCCTACTGTCCTTTTTGAGCGGGAAGAGTCTCTCCACCTCTATCCTATCCATCCCATTCATTATACGTCTCAATGAGATCTCCCCTCATTCTTCTAAACTCTAACGAGTACAAGCCCAGTTTATTCAGCCTCTCCTCATAGCTCAACCCCCTCAACTCTGGTATCAGCCTAGTAAACCTCCTCTGCACTCCCTCCAAGGCCAAAATATCTTTGCGCAGGTGTGGCACCCAAAACTGCACACAGTACTCCAGCTGCGGCCTCACCAATGCCCTAAACAGCTGCAGCAAGACCTCCCTACTTTTATATTCAATCCCCCTCGCTATGAAGGCCAGCATCCCATTCGCCTTCCTGACCACCTGCTGCACCTGCAAGCTAGGTTTTTGCGACTCATGCACAAGGACCCCGAGGTCCCTCTGCACCGTCGCCTGCTGCAGTTTTTCACCACTTAAGTAATAATCCTTCCTACCATTCCTCCTACCAAAGTGGACCACCTCACACTTGCCAACATTAAATTCCATTTGCCATTTCCTGGCCCATTCGCCCAGCCTATCTAGATCCTTCTGCAGACTCTCCACACCCTCCGCACAATTTGCCGTTCCTCCAATCTTGGTGTCATCAGCAAATTTCGACACCCTGCACTTGGTTCCCTCCTCCAGATCATCTATATAAATGGTAAAAAGCTGAGGCCCCAGCACCGACCCCTGGGGCACCCCACTAGTCACCAACCGCCAATCCGAATAGCACCCGTTGACTCCCACTCTCTGCCTCCTATTTGACAACCAATCCTCTATCCACGCTAACACCCTACCCCCAACTCCATGTCCCTCGACCTTCTGCAATAACCTCTTGTGAGGTACCTTGTCAAACGCCTTCTGAAAATCTAGAAAGACCACATCCACCAGCTCTCCTCTATCCACCGCCCTAGGAAAGTTTTCAAAGCTTGCAGAGGATTTTGGACCAGCTAGAAAAGGGGGCTGAAAAGTGGCAGATGGAGTTTATTGCAGACAAGTGTGAGGTTTTGCACTTTGGAAGGACAAACCAAAGTAGATCATACAAGATAGGACATTGAAGAGTGCAGTAGAACAGAGATATCTGGGAATACAGATACATAATTCCCTAAAAGCGGCGTCACAGGTAGATAGGGTCATAAAGAGTGCTTTGGGAACATTGGCCTTTATAAATCAAAGTATTGAGTATAAGAGTTGGAATATTATGGTGAGGTTTTATAAGACATTGGTGAGGCCGAATTTAGAAAATTGTGTGCAGTTTTGGTCACCTAATTATAGGAAGGATATTAATAAGGTTGAAAGAGTGCAGAGAAGGTTTACAAGGATGTTGTCAGGGCTTGAGAAACTGAGTTACAGAGAGAGATTGAATAGGTTAGGACTTTATTCCCTGGAGCGTAGAAGAGTGAAGTGTGATTTGATAGAGGTGTATAAGATTATGATGGGTATAGATAGAGTGAATGTAAGCAGGCTTTTTCCACTGAGGCTAGGGGAGAAAAAAGCTAGAGGACATGGGGTAAGCATGAAAAGTTTAAAGGGAATAGTGGGGGCTTCTTCACACAGAGTGTGTGGGAGTGTGGAATGAGCTGCCAGATGAAGTGATAAATGCAGGCTCACTTTTAACATTTAAGAGAAACTTGGACAGGGACATGGATGAGGGGGGTGTGGAGGGTCCAGGTGCAGGTCAGTGGGACTAGGCACAAAAATGGTTCGGCACAGACAAGAAAGACCAAAAGGCCCGTTTCTGTGCTGTAGTGTTCTATAGTTCACCATCTGCATGAAACAATTACCCCTGTGGACACTTTTGTATCCCTCCCCTCTCACTTATACCTGTGCCTTCTAGTTTTAGACTCCCCTACCTTTGAGAAAAAATATTGACTATCTAGCTGATCTGTGCCCCTCATTATTTTATAAACCTCTATAAGATCACCCCTCAGCCTTCTATGCTCCAGAGAAGGAAGTCCCAGTCTATCCAGCCTCTCCTTATAACTCAAACCATCAAGTACTATGGGGGTAGTTAGATGCTCTCAATGCCAATGGGGTGTAGTTCGATACTCTCATTTTGGAGACAGTCATGGCCTGCACTTGTGTGCAGTGAATGTTATGTGCTGCTATCAGGCCAAGTTGAATGTTGTCGTGGTTTTGCTGCATTTGGACACAGTCTACTTCAATATGTGAGGAATCCTGAATGGTGCTGAACTTTGCACAATCATGTATCCTATGGCATTTCAAGTGCTCATCCAAATATCTTTAAAGAATATTTCAAATTTCAAGGAAATAAATGTTAATTCCACCAATAATATTGAACCTATCAGATGCCTTTTCAATTCAGATGAGAACCATTCACAATTTGTTGATAGTTAAAAACTTCTAAGACCAGACTTCTGACAAAATTTGCATTCATATTCCCAGACCTGTTTTTAACAGATGGACAGTTTTCTCAATGAGGCTGAAAGGTTTAACAGACTGTTAATGTTTTGGTGAAAGAATAACTGGAAATCCCGTATTTCAAGAAACAATTCAACAGGGTCACTGCACTCCTGATCTCTTGGTCCAAACAATAACCATCATAAGAAAAATTATTCTAACTAGGAAAGACCTACAAAATGCTTGCAATCAAATTAGTATCTTTGCTGCAACGTTTCTTGAAATACAGGATTTCTAGTTACCCCCTGCCCCGCCACCCCTCCTCCTCCTCCACCCCCGCTCTTTCTCCATCGCTTCCACTCTCCCTGCCCCTCCCTATTCTGCTCCCTCCCCCCTCCACTCTCCCCCTCGCCTCACTCCTCCCCTCTCCCTCCCCCCCACTCTGCCCATCCCACTCTCCTCCTCCACCCCTCCCCCTCTGCCCCACCCCCAACTGATCCCCCCACCCCTCCCCTCATTCTCCAGCCCCCAGACCACCAACCCCTCCACAATCTGTCCCTCTGCCCCCCCGCCCCAAACTCTCCACTCTGGCACCCCCCCCCCCCCCACTCACCCTTCTGCCTCCCCCACTTTCCCCACTCCCCGGTCTTCCCCTTCCCTTCTAACATGCTGTACCCATCTTTCCCCCTGCCCTCTTCCACAATGGCCACCCACCCTCATGCCCCTGCAAACCCCCCCCCGCCCAACCCCCTTCCCCATCACTTCCCATCCCCCTCTCCCCCCCCACCCCCTCTCTCCTCCTATTCCCTTCTCTCCCCACCCCCTTTCCCCTCCCTCCCCCCCTCACACACTCACCACTTTCCCCCCTACCCACCCCACCGCCTCCCCCCTCTCCTGCCCCCCCCCCCCCCACTTTCCCCTCTACCATTCCCCACACCTCCCCTGTAGCCCTCCACTCTCCTGCTCTGTCCCACTCCTATACACCCCCTGACATCCCCACCTGCTCCCCACCCCAACTCTCCCCCTTTGCCCCCCATTCTCCCCATCCCTCTCTCCCTTTTCATCTCCCCTCTCTCCCCCTCGCCCCAACCCCCACTCTCCCCCCCTCCTGTCCCCTACCACCACCCCCACACTCTCCCCTCTCAGGTGCCCATATTTCCCCCCTTCGCCCTCCCTCTCTCTCCACCCCACTCCCCCCTCCCATCCCCTCTCTTCCAATGCTCATCTCCCCACTCCCCTCCCCTCCCTTTCCTCCCCCACTTCCTTCCCCGCCCCATCCATACCCCCCTCCCACTCCCCCCTCCCATCCTCCCCCTTTTCCCGCCTCAGCTCCCCCCTCAACACCCCCCTCCCCCTCTAACCCCTCACCCTCCATCCATCCCCCAACCCCCACCCTTCCCCCCCACTCTCCTTCGCATCCCACCCCCCCTTCCCAACTTACCCCCTTCCCCATCACCCCCCCCATCACCAACTCCTCCTTTCCCCCTCCCTCATCTCGCCCCCCCACCCCCCACCCCAACCCCCACCCCCCCAACCCCCACCCACCGTCCTCCCCCCCACCGCCCCTCAACCCCCCACCCCCACCCCCCCCCTCACCGCCCCCCCACCCACCCCCCCCCTCACCGCCCCCCCACCCCCACTCACCCCCTCCCCCACCCCCCTCCCCGCTCCCCCCCCCCTCCCCGCTCCCCCACCCCCCCTCCCCCACCCCCCCCTCCCCCCCCTCCCCGCTCCCCCCACCCCCCCTCAACCCCTCCCCCCCCCCCGCTCCCCCACCCGCTCCCCCCCCACCCCCCCCCCCCTCAACCCCTCCCCCCCCCCCGCTCCCCCCACCCCCCCTCCCCCACCGCTCCCCCACCCCCTCCCCCACCCCCCCCCCTCACCCACCCCACCCCCCCCTCACCCCCTCCCCCACCCCCACCCCCCTCACCGCCCCACCCCCCCCTCACCCCCTCCCCCACCCCCCCCTCACCGCCCCCACCCCCCCCTCCCCCACCACCCCCCCCACCCCCCCCCCTCACCCCCACCGGACCGCCCCCCACCCCCCCCTCACCGCCACCGGACCGCCCCCCACCCCCCCCCTCACCCGCCCCCCCCCTCCCCTCCACCCCACCCCCCCCTCACCCTCCACCCCACCCCCCAAACCCCTCACAACCCCCCCCACCCACCCCCTCCCCGCTCCCCCCCTCACCCCCCCCCCCTCGCCCCCCTCCCCGCTCCACCCACCCCCCCCACCCCTCACCCCCCCCAACCCGCCCCTCACCCCCTCCCACCCCACCCCCCCCCTCACCCTCTCCCCCACCCCCCCTCCCCTCACCCCCACCCCCCCCCTCACCCCCCCCACCCCCCCCTCACCCCCCCCCACCCCCCCCTCACCCCCCCCACCCCCCCCTCACCCCCCCCCACCCCCCCCTCACCCCCACCCCCCCCTCCCCTCCACCACCCACCCCCAAACCCCTCACAACCCCCCCACCCACCCCCTCCCCGCTCCCCCCCACCCCACCCCCCAAACCCCTCACAACCCCCCCCACCCCCCCCTCAACCCCCCTCACCCCCACCCCCCCTCCCCACCCCCCCCCACCCCCCCCGCCCTCACCCCCTCCTCACCCCCCCCTCCCCACCCCCCCCTCACCCCGCTCCCCCACCCCCCCCCTCCCCCACCCCCCCCCTCACCCCTCCCCCACCCCCCCCCCTCCCCCACACCCCCCCCTCACCCCCTCCCCCTCACCCCTCCCCCACCCCCCCCTCCCCCCTCACCCCCTCCCCCCACCTCACCCCCTCCTCCCCCCTCCCCCACCCCCCCCCACCCCCTCCCCCACACCCCCTCCCCCACACCCCCTCCCCCCCCACACACCCCCCACCCCCCCCCCCACACTCCCCCACCCCCCCCACTCCCCCCTCACCCCCCCCCCACCTCACCCCCTCCTCACCCCCACCCCCCCCCACCCACACTCCCCACCCCCCCCACTCCCCCCCACCCCCTCCCCCCACCTCACCCCTCCCCCACCCCCCCTCCCCCCCTCCCCCACCCCCCCTCACCCCCTCCCCCACCCCCCCCCCCCACCCCACCCTCACCCCCTCCCCCCTCACCCCCCACCCCCTCCCCCACCCCCCCCTCCCCCCCTCACCCCCTCCCCACCTCACCCCCCTCCCCCCACCTCCACCCCCCCCCACACCCCCTCCCCTCCCCCACCCCCCCACCCCCTCCCCCACCCCCCCTCCCCCCACCCCCCACTCACCCCCACCCCCACCCCCCCCCCACCCCCCTCACCCCCCCTCCCCCACCTCACCCCCTCACCCCACCCCCCCCACCCCCCACTCCCCCCTCACCCCCCCCTCCCCCTCACCCCCTCCCTCACCCCCCTCCCCTCCCCCCCCCCCACACCCCCTCCCCCCCCCCACCCCCCCACTCCCCCCTCACCCACCCCTCCCCCTCACCACCCCTCCCCCTCACCCCCCCTCACCCCCCCTCCCCCTCACCCCCTCCCCCACCCCCCCCTCACCCCACCCCCCTCCCCCCCCTCCCCCTCACCCCCTCCCCCACCCCCCCTCACCCCCCCCCTCCCCCCACCCCCCCCTCCCCCCCCACACCCGCTCCCCCCACCCCCCCCCCCCTCCCCCACCCCCCCCTCACCCACCCCCCCCTCACCCCGCTCCCCCACCCCCCCCCTCCCCCACCCCCCTCACCCCCTCCCCCACCCCCCCTCCCCCCCTCCCCCACCCCCCCTCCCCCACCCCCCCTCACCCCCTCCCCCACCCCCCCCCTCACCCCCCTCCTCCCCCCTCCCCCACCCCCCCCTCACCCCCTCCCCCACACCCCCCTCCCCCCCCCACCCCCCCCCACACTCCCCCACCCCCCCCCACTCCCCCCTCCCCCACCTCACCCCCTCCTCACCCCTCCCCCCCCCCCACCCCCCCCCACACTCCCCCACCCCCCCCACACTCCCCCCACCCCCCCCACACTCCCCCACCCCCCCCACTCCCCCCTCACCCCTCCCCCACCTCACCCCCTCCTCACCCCTCCCCCACCCCCCCCTCCCCCACCCCCCCCTCCCCCCCTCCCCCACCCCCCCTCCCCCACCCCCCTCACCCCCTCCCCCACCCCCCCCCCCTCCCCCACCCCCCCTCCCCCACCCCCCCCTCACCCCCCTCCCCCACCCCCCCCCCCCACCTCACCCCCCCTCACCCCCTCCCCTCCCCCACCCCCCCCCCTCACCCCCTCCCCCACACCCCCTCCCCCACCCCCCCTCCCCACCCCCCCCTCCCCCCTCACCTCCTCCCCCACCTCACCCCCTCCCCTCCCCCACCCCCCCCCTCACCCCCTCCCCCCTCACCCCCTCCCTCACCCCCTCCCCTCCCCCACCCCCCCCTCACCCCCTCCCCCACCCCCCCTCCCCCACCCCCCCCTCCCCCCTCACCCCCTCCTCCCCCCCTCCCCCCCCCCCCCTCACCCCCTCCCCCACACCCCCTCCCCCCCCACCCCCCCCACACTCCCCCACCCCCCCCCCCACCTCACCCCCTCCTCACCCCCCCCTCACCCCCTCCCCCCCCCACACTCCCCCACCCCCCACTCCCCCCTCACCCCCTCCCCCCCTCCTCACCCTCCCCCACCCCCCCCCCCCCCCTCCCCCACCCCCCTCACCCCCTCCCCCACCCCCCCTCACCCCCTCCCCCCTCACCCACCTCACCCCCTCCCCCCCCCACTCCCCCCTCCCCCCCCCCTCCCCCACCCCCTCCCCTCCCTCACCCACCCCCTCCCCCCCCTCACCCTCGGCACTGCGCAGGCCCAATTGCAGAATCAGCGCCACCAGCCGCAGCCCCGCCGCCATCTCCCCTCAGCCGGTAAACAACCTTCCCCCACACCGCTCCGCAGGGTCCTAGTGCTCACTGCCCCACACCGCTCCGCAGGGTCCTAGTGCTCACTGCCCCACACCGCTCCCACAGGGTCCTAGTGCTCACTGCCCCACACCGCTCCGCAGGGTCCTAGTGCTCACTGCCCCACACCGCTCCCACAGGGTCCTAGTGCTCACTGCCCCACACCGCTCCGCAGGGTCCTAGTGCTCACTGCCCCACACCGCTCCGCAGGGTCCTAGTGCTCACTGCCCCGCACCGCTCCGCAGGGTCCTAGTGCTCACTGCCCCACACCGCTCCCGCAGGGTCCTAGTGCTCACTGCCCCGCACCGCTCCGCAGGGTCCTAGTGCTCACTGCCCCGCACCGCTCCGCAGGGTCCTAGTGCTCACTGCCCCGCACCGCTCCCGCAGGGTCCTAGTGCTCACTGCCCCGCACCGCTCCGCAGGGTCCTAGTGCTCACTGCTCCGCACCGCTCCCACAGGGTCCTAGTGCTCACTGCCCCGCACCGCTCCCACAGGGTCCTAGTGCTCACTGCCCCACACCGCTCCCACAGGGTCCTAGTGCTCACTGCCCCACACCGCTCCCACAGGGTCCTAGTGCTCACTGCCCCACACCGCTCCCGCAGGGTCCTAGTGCTCACTGCCCCACACCGCTCCCGCAGGGTCCTAGTGCTCACTGCCCCGCACCGCTCCCGCAGGGTCCTAGTGCTCACTGCCCCGCACCGCTCCCGCAGGGTCCTAGTGCTCACTGCCCCGCACCGCTCCCGCAGGGTCCTAGTGCTCACTGCCCCGCACCGCTCCGCAGGGTCCTAGTGCTCACTGCCCCGCACCGCTCCCGCAGGGTCCTAGTGCTCACTGCCCCGCACCGCTCCCGCAGGGTCCTAGTGCTCACTGCCCCGCACCGCTCCCGCAGGGTCCTAATGCCTACCGCCTGCTCAGCATTGCTGGGATCTTCACACAGCTCAACACTGCCAGAGACCCCACTCAACAGTCTCAAACAATGATGGAATACAAGAATAAGATAAAGCATCTAGTGAAGTGGTGCAACAACAATAATCTTTCCCTCAATGTCATCAAAAAAAAATTGTAAGAAGGATAGAGGAGAACATGCCCCTGTCTACATCAACAGAGGCAAAGTAGAAATGGTCGAAAACTTCAAGTTTTTCGGCTTCCGGATCATCAACATGTCCTGGTCCGTCCAAAAGCCCACCAATGCCTCCACTTTCTCAGAAGACTAAGGAAATTTGGCATGAACATAAGAAATAGGAGCAGGAGTAGGCCATCTGGCCCTTCGAGCCTGCCCTGCCATTCAATAAGATCATGGCTGATCTGTCGTGGCTCAGTTCCACCTTCCCGCCCTCTCCCCATAACCCTTAATCCCTTCTCTTATCAAAAACCCATCAACCCGCTTCTTAAAAATATTTAGCGAGGCAGCCTCCACCACTTCAACGGGCAGAGAATTCCAGAGATTCACCACCCTTTGAGTGAAGAAGTTCCTCCTCAACTCTGTTCTAAACCGCCCCCCCCCCCCCTTATCTTGAGGCTGTGCCCCCTAGTCCTACTGTCTTTTTTGAGCGGGAAGAGTCTCTCCACCTCCGTCCTATCCATCCCATTAATCATCTTATATGTCTCAATGAGATCTCCCCATATTCTTCTAAACTCTAACGAGTACAAGCCTAGTTTATTCAGCCTCTCCTCATAGCTCAATCCCCTCAACTCTGGTATCAGCCTAGTAAACCTCCTCTGCACTCCCTCCAGGGCCAAAATATCTTTGCGCAGGTGCGGCGCCCAAAAATGCACACAGTACTCCAGCTGCGGCCTCACCAATGCCCTGTACAGCTGCAGCAAGACCTCCCTACTTTTATATTCAATCCCCCTCGCTGTGAAGGCCAGCATCCCATTCGCCTTCCTGACCACCTGCTGCACCTGCAAGCTGGGTTTTTGCGACTCATGCACAAGGACCCCGAGGTCCCTCTGCACCGTCGCCTGCTGCAGTTTTTCGCCACCTAAGTAATAGTCCTTCCTACCATTCCTCCTACCAAAGTGGACCACCTCACACTTGCCAACATTAAATTCCATTTGCCATTTCCTGGCCCATTTGCCCAGCCTATCTAGATCCTTCTGCAGACTCTCCACACCCTCCTCACAATTTGCCTTTCCCCCAATCTTGGTGTCATCAGCAAATTTCGACACCGTGCACTCGGTTCCCTCCTCCAGATCATCTATATAAATGGTAAAAAGCTGAGGCCCCAGCACCGACCCCTGGGGCACCCCACTAGTCACCAACCGCCAATCCGAATAGCACCCATTGACCCCCACTCTCTGCCTCCTATTTGACAACCAATCCTCTATCCACGCTAACACTCTAATCCCAACTCCATGTCCCCTGACCTTCTGCAATAACCTCTTGTGAGGTACCTTGTCAAACGCCTTCTGAAAATCCAGAAAGACCACATCCACCGGCTCTCCTCCATCCACTGCCCTAGACACGTCCTCATAGAACTCCAGTAAATTTGTCAGACACGACTTCCCTTTAATGAAACCGTGTTGCGTCCGCCCTATCAAGCAATTCCCTTCAAGATGCCTCGCTATTTCCTCCTTAATGATGGATTCTAACATTTTACCTACCACAGACGTTAAACTAACCGGCCTATAATTCCCCGCCTTTTGCCTGGCACCCTTCTTAAACAACGGCGTAACATTAGCCGTTTTCCAATCTTCCGGCTGCTACAACTCTCACCAACTTTTACAGATACACCACAGAAAGCATTCTTTCTGGTTGTATCACAAAGCTCCTGCTTTGCCCAAGACCACAAAAAACTATAAAGAGTCATGAACAAAGTCCGTCCATCTTGTGAACCAGCCTCCCATCCATTGGCCCTGTCTACACTTCCCGCTGCCTCAGAAAAGCAGCCATTATAATTAAAGACCTCATGCACCCCGGACATTCCCTCTTCCATCAGGAAAAGATACAAAGTCCAAGTTATGTACCAACCGACTCAAGAACAGCTTCTTCCCTGCTGCCATTAGATTTTTGAATAAATCTCGTGTTAAGTTTATCTTTCTCTCCATTCAAGCTATGACTCTAACACTACATTTTGTACTCTCGTTTCCTCCTCTCTGAATGGTATGCTTTGTCTGTATAGCATGCAGGGAACAATACTTTTCACTGTATACTAATACATGTGACAATAATAAATCAAATCAAAAAGTCAAACCAGGGACCTGGGTCAATTCTAGCCTCGGGTGACTGTCTCTATTTGCATATTGCCCCCATGCCTGGGAGAGTTTCCTTTAGGTGCTCTGGTTTCATTTCCTTTTCATATTCAAGCTGTTGTAATCATTTTGCCCTTTGTTTCTCTCTCTCTTTTTCCTTGTTATTGTCTCTAATTCAAACTACTTCAATTATAATTGAATAGAACATAGAACACTACAGCACAAACAGGCCCTTCGGCCCACAAGTTGCGCCAATCACATCCCTACTTACCAGGCCTATCTATAACCCTCAATCCCATTAAATCCCATGTACTCATCTAGAAGTCTCTTAAAAGACCCCAACAGGTTCACCTCCACCACCACCGACGGCAGCCGAATCCACTTACTCACCACCCTCTGAGTGAAAAACTTACCCCTATCATCTCTGTACCTACTCCCCGCACCTTAAACCTGTGTCCTCTTGTAAGTGACCATTTCCGCCCTGGGAAATAGCCTCTGAGAATCCACCCTATCCATACCTCTCAACATTTTATAAACCTCTATCAGGTCGCCTCTCAACCTTCGTCTCTCCAGGGAAAAGAGTCCCAGCTCCCTCAACCTATCTTCATAAGGCATGCCTCCCAATCCAGGCAACATCCTTGTAAATCTCCTCTGCACCCTTTCAATAGCTTCCACAACCATCCTGTAGTGAGGTGACCAGGACACGCACAGTAATCCAAGTGGAGTCTGACAAGGGTCTTAATGTTAACTATTTCCAATCACTTTGACTGTGTTTCTGGCAACACTATCTGACAAAAGCAAAAAAACTGATAAAGGGAGATAATATAAATACCATCTGATAAATATAAAAATGGACTGTAAAATCTTTGAAAGGTATGTAAAAAGGAAGTATGGCTAAGAAATGGGTTATTCTCACATTGGCACACCGTGGCATCCTAACTTGGAGCTGGATGTTCACAATACACATCAATGATTTGGATGTGGGGATCAAATATAACGTTTCCAAGTACAATACAAAGCCAGGTGGGAAAGTGTGTCGCAAAGAACATGTAAAATGCTTACAGGAGCATTTGGGGAGACTGACTGGGCAACAACATGGCAGATGGAATATAATGTGGAAAAATATGAGGTAATCCATTTTGGTGGAAGGAATACATGTGCAGAGTATTTCCAAAATGTTAAGAAATTAGAAAGTGTAGATGTACAAAGCGATCTGGGTGTCTTTAGTCCATAAGTCACTTAATATGCAAGTGACACAAGCTATTAGGAAGGCTAACGGAATGTTAGTTTTTAATCACAAAATAGGATTAGCGAGTCTTACTTCAATTATCTGGGAGCTTGGTTAGATCACACTTGAAGCACTGTGTGCAGTTTTGGTTCCCTTACCTCAGAAATGATATTATTGCCATAGAAGGATTGCAATGAATGACAGGTCTGTTATAAAGAGATTTGGGTAAACTGGGTCTGTATTTTCTACGGGTTATGAAGAATGAGAGGTGATCTCAGAATAGACAAGGTAAGATGTTTCCCTTATTGGGGAGTGTAGAACCAGGACAATTTCAGGATAAGGAGAATGCCACTTAGAATCAAGTTGAGGAGAAACACCGACACACATAGGGTTGTGAATCTTTAGGATTCTTAACCTCAGAGGCTTCCGGAAGCTCAGTCAGTGTGTTTAAGGTAGAAATTGATAGATTTCTGATCAACAATAGCATAAAAGGCTATGGGGATAGTGCTGTCAAAGACATTGAAGTGTCCAATCAACCATGGTCATACTGAATGTTGGAGTGGGCTCGATGGGCTGAATGGTCTCTCTCTGTTCTGGATATAAACCACTCCGATTTCAGTAACTGCATATCTATTCATTAGCAAAATTTCTTGCTTGCAGATTCTTGTTCTGACTGCAAGGTGGTGGTAATTTGATATATAAAAACCCCTGAATGACTCAGGGGTAAACTTATCATGATTACCTGTCACTCAAATGATAAACTACCTATATCTGTCAACTGGATTCAAACCTATAACACTCCCAGGTAACCAGCATTCCATATATAAAAGCATGGAGTTCCCAAACACGTCACTCCCTCCCAATGTGTGTACGTGGAACTGTTTGGAATACCAATGTGCTCTGACCAAGTTTTGTATAGCTGAAGTGTGACTTTTGAAGCTTGTATTCCAGTCCTCAAGGGATAAAAGGCCAGCATTTTTGATCTTTTCTGCACCAATGGTCCATGTAGCTAGATGCCACCTCGCTCCTCCAACCACAGGACTCCTTGTGTTTGCCCCTTTTCATCATTTAGAAAGCACATTCACTTAATCTAAAGATCTTTTAATGTTAGACTTCCATCTACACAGATTACAATACCATCTATGTTTGTGGCATCAACACATTTGGATACATAACCTTCTATCCCATCATGGGTTGATAATAGTGATTTGTTGAGGTCCCAAATCAAATCTTTGTGCAACACCAGTATCACACCCTGCCAGAGTACCTGCTCATTACCCCTGCTTGGAATAATTTTGCTTAGCCAATTTTCAGAGGGGGGGAGAGAGAGAGAGAGAGACCAGTGCTCAGTGTAACTGAGGAAATTTGATCACAGACAACTAAATAATGACAAGTTTAAATGAAGAAAAACCCCATGACAAAGGTAGCACAACTTGAGTACTGTGTTGCAGTCTCAGTCACCTCATTATAGAAAGCATGTAATTGCATGAGAGATTCACAAGGGAGTTTTAAAGTTTATTTAATATTGTCACAAGTAGGCCCATGTTAACACTGCAATGAAGTTACTGTGAAAATCCCCTCGTTGCCACACTTCGGTGCCTGTTTGGGTACACTGAGGGAGAATTTAGCAAGGTCAATGCACCTAATTGACACGACATCCCGACTGTGGGAAGAAACCCACACAGATGGGAGAATGTGCAAACTCCACAGTGACCAAGCTGGGAATTGAACCCAGGTCTCTGGTGCTGAGGCAACAGTGCCACCGTGCCATGCCAGGCCAAGGGAACTGCAGGCCTGAAGAAAGATTGGATAGGCTGAGGTTGTTCTCCTTAGAATAAGAGTCGGAGGGGAGATTTGATTGAGAGGTGCAAAATTATGAGGGGTGGATGGGAAGGAGTTATTTACATCAGAGATTGGTGACCAAGGGGGCATTAATTTAAAGTGATTGGTAAGGATTAGAGGAAAAATGTTTTCATGCAGGGGGTGGCAGGAGTCAGTAAATCGCTGCCTGGAAGAGTGGAGGCAGAAACATAACTTGTTACAGGGCACCTGGATACACATCTCACGTGCTGGAACCTGCATGGCTACAGACCAAAAGCTGAAAAATGGGACTAAGCCAGCACAAACACAATTGGTCAAGTAGCTGCTACATGTGTTTAAAACCTTTATAATTTCTGATGCTAAATCCATTAGTAAAAAAGACAGCAAGGTGCGAGGAAGATACAAAAGGAAATAGGAAAGGAATAAAGATCAAGTCAGTGAGCAACACAGTGACAGGACAGAGAATCATGAAATGAGAGATTATTCGTCTTGGTAGAAACAATAGAAAATCAAAATATTTCGTAATAGTGGACAAATTTTAAACATTGTTGAGGGGGATTTGAGTGTCATAGAATCCCTACAGTGCAGGGGACTACCATTTGGCCCATCAAGTCTGCACTGACTCAGCATCTTACCTAGGTCCACACTTGGGCAATTTACTAAGACCAATCCACCTGACCTGCACATCTTTGGAGCACCAGGAGGAAACCCACACACACAGGGAGAACATGTAAACTTCACATAGTCACCCAAGGCTGGGATCAAACCCAGATCCCTGGCACTGTGAGGCCGCACAGTTGACCACTGTGCCACCTTGTTGCACTTGTAAAAGTGCAAAATCAGAAAGGGAAATAGCTCTCTTTCCCTGGGCACATATTATTTCATTTAAAAACTCCAGTATCCCTCGATTAATTGCACCCTAAAACACACACCTTTGTATTAGATGGCAACCTGTGAACTGATTGCAGAGGGTTTAATGCAGAACAACATGCTGACAGTACACTCCTGACAATTTAATAAAGGAAGGCTGAATATATTGAGAAGTACCAATGAAAAAGGTCACAACAGGAAGGAAGTCATCTCCACCTTAGAATTTATTTGGCATTTTAATGAATATTATTAACAGCAACATGGAAACTCAAAAGGTGCTGCCAATAAAGTGAAAAATGGAAACTCCTGAACACATACATGGATCTATTAACAGTATCAAATTTAATTTCTACATAATATTTCACCAATTATCAAAATCTTTCCACTGCTACAGTAAGATCAATTACAGACAAACTCAGTACAAACATCTGGCAACTGCAGTATTTGAATAGATTGCGTGTGTGCGCTTCTGGTTGTGCATTATCGAGGGGAGAAATTGCCAAACAATAGGAAGGTAGTGACTGCATAATTCCCAAACTCTCCACCTGAATGAGAGTTTTCCAACAGCTGTGTCCACATATCAACATCTCAATCATTGGAATGATTACAGCAGAGGGAGGCCATTTGGCCAGACTTGCCTGTGCTGGCTCACTGTAGGATAAGTTTACCTCGTGCCACTCCCCATAGCCTGACATAGTCTTTATTTCCACATTATCTAATTCCCTCTTCAGACTGTCTATCTCCATGCACTCTTGGGCAGTATATTCCAAATCTTAACCAGCGTGAGGAAAAGTTTCTCATATCTCAATTGCTTCTTTTCAAATCACCCGAAACCTTTGCCCTCGTGTATGTTTCTTCCCCATGGGAACAGTTCCTCACTATCTATCTGCTCTGTCCAAACCCCTCATGATTTTAAATATTTAAAATTTAACATTAAATCTCCTCTTTGCTTTTCCAATGGAAACAATCCCAACCTCTCCAGTTAGTAACTGAAGTTCCTCATCCCTGGAACCATTTTTGTGAATTGTTTTTTCATCCTCTCCAATGCATTCACATCCTTCCTAAATTGCAGCCCCCAGAATCAGACAAAAATCCAGCTGAGGCTAAACCAGTATTCCATACAAATGTAATATAAAATTGCTCGTATTCCATGTCCCTATTAATAAAGCCCAGAATACTTTCAGCTTTATTACCTGCTCTCTCCACCTGCCCTGCCACCTTCAATAATTTATGCAAAGATATACACCCAGCTGTGTTCTTGCATCCCTTTTGGAGCTGAATCCTTTGTTTCAGTCTACGTTCTACTTCATATTTCTGTGTTAACTTCCATTTACCACTCGTCCACTCATTCAACAAATCCACATCTGTTTGAAATGCCACCCTGTCTTCCTCAGTTCACAATACTTCCAAGTTTTGTGTCATCCACAAATTTTGAAATTGTGCTCCATGCACAAGGTCTAAATCATTAATGTACATCAGGTAAAGCAAATATCTTCAGGGAACCCCACTACAAACCTTTCCCCATCCAGAAACACTTCTATTTCTTGTTACCCAGCCAATTCATACCCATATTGCTAATGTCTCTTATCCCATGAGCTATAACCTTGCTCACAAGTCTGCTTGTGGCACTGTACAGAATGCCAACTATAGCGTTAACCACATCAATTACCTCAAAAAAAAACTCCAGCTAGTTAAGCACAATTTACCCATAAATACATACTGGCTTTCCTGAATTAACTCATTCACAAGAGACTATTAATATTGTTCTTAATTATAATTTTTAAAAGCTTTCCCATTCCCAAAGTTAAACAGACTAACCTGTTTTTGTGGGTCTTATCCTTACACACAATGTTTGCAAGTCTACAATCTTCTGGCACCACCCAAATCTGAGGAAGATTGGAGAGTTATAGTCAGTGCTTCCACAATTTTCGCTCATTTCCCTTACTATCCTTTGATGCATCTTAGTTGGTCCTGGTGTCTTAGAATCATAGGATCCCTACAGCACACAAGGAGGCTATTGAGCCCATCGAACTTGCACCAACAACAATCCCACCCTATTCCCATAACCTCAGATATTTACCCTGTTAATTCCCCAAGAAACTAGAGTCAATTTAGAATGGCCAAATCAACCTAACTCGCACATCTTTGGATTTAACTTCAAAGAACCTATCTGATACCTCCTTTAAATAGTTGTAGTGTATGAACCCATCTTCTCTTTCACCATGTGCTGTACAGAATCTCCTTCCTTCGTAAAGACAAATGCAAAGTATTCATTTAATACCACAGCAATGTCCCCCGCTCTTTTGCCCCTTTTTGATCCTTAATAAGTCCCTGTCCTTCTTTTCCCACCCTTTCACTAGTGTTAGCCTTTGGAAGACTTTTAGATTCCCTTTTATGTTCTCCGTTAACTTCTTTTCATATTCGCTCATTACTTTGCTTTTTTAATTCTCCTCTGAATGTTTTATATTAGGCGATTTCTCGATTGTATTATCTATCTGACATCTGTCCTAAGCACTCTTCATCTCAATCTCAGTCTCTTTCTTCATCCAAAATACTCTGGATTTGGTTGCCCTACTTTTTCCTGTGAGAATATACCTTACCCGCTCCAAACTATCTCCTCTCTAAAGGTAGCCCATTGTTCACTTACCATTTTGCCTGCCATTCTCAGACTTCTGAGTTCATTACCCTGGACTGTTCCTTGTCCTTTTCTATGGCCAACCCAAACTAATGATCGTTGTTCTCTAACTGTTCCCCAGCAATAATATTATTAATATCAACCAATGACTCAATCCCAAAGATTAACATGCTGATTAGAAATGTAGCCAACCAATATCAACCACATCAAAATCATTGATCATATCAAGATTAACAGTCAATACTATCAGCTGCACCAGTAAGTTATTGATCAATATCAACATTAATATTGCTCAACGCATTAACCAGTATTGAACTGAAATCAACATGATATTGAAAGTTTCCAGTGAGCAGGGTAATGGTGCACTGCCTTTTGTAACCCGAAATTATAACCCTGCCACCATTTGGTACCTCTGCCCAAAAACTGGACTAGGAGCACAACTAAAGTACAAGGACCCGATCCTTCCATACTCAATGCCAGGAGCACAGCCCACTTCCAGTTTATTCAACAAATTGCTATGATACTGGACTATGATACCGGACTATGATACCTTGCACTAATATCCCAAATTCAGACTCTCAACTCCTGTTCTAGTTAAGTACTCTGCCCCCATCACCCTGAGCGTGCCAAAACCACCAATGCGCAATGAGATCCTGAGACAGCCTGCAAACTCCCCTCCCCTCGCTGCCCCAGCCCATCCAGAGGGGCAGTAACCCACCTTAGCCTGTGTTCATCCATGGCCTCACCACCATCACACCCCCTCAAAATACCCTGAAGCAGGCATTTCCAGTGTACAGCTCAGTCCCGTCATTCTTGTGTCCCAGTGATAGCACAGCACAGCATCGTGCTTGCACTATCACTCAGCTCTTTCCAACGGTGGGCCCCATCAGTTCCTAGCCTGAAAGCTCTGGTTATGGGAGAGCTTTGTGATGCTAATATATATTCAGCATGCAGAACCACTACCTCCTCGAGTCTCTTCCAGCTTCTCAATTACAAACCCTGAATTCTGATGTCTATATTAAAAAATACACAAAAACCAGCCACCCATTAGCTTCTTAAAGTCCTATTGTACCTGTCTCCAGGGAAATGTGCTGCATTCCACCATCAATATATACAGAAAGGAGCAACCCGTTCATTGAAACAGGGAAATCTGACTGCTCGAAACCAGAACTAAAGCCTTTCATCACCTGACTAGTGTTTGTCTGTACAGCACTGTGCAAACTTCTGCTCTGACTCCAAAAAAATGATAAACCCATCCATTTATACAACAGTATTTATTGAGGAATGACTGCTTAGTGCTCCACTCTCTGAGCCGGTGTCGTGCGGCACTAGCAAGGAACAGCTGTCAGTTGAATCCCCCAGCTCCTCTGTGACAGTTGGTAGGGTAAAGTTTGCGGCAACTGTCTGTTCTCCAACAGCACCCTCTGCCAAGGGTAACTGGCTGCTTGGCTCGATCACCTGTCCATGATTACCATCTATAAGGAAAAAAAAACTTTCACTTTATTTTCCATATGGCACTATGAAAACACAAAAAGTGTTCTGAGAGAAACAGCTGAGTCACTGAGGATGCTTTGTGCATATAGTTTCATTCCATTACAGGCAAATAAATTTGGATCTTTTGACAGATCTGTTTGACACCAACAAACCCCAATGCAGAATGCTGGGTACAAAGCCTGGAGCCCGTACAGAATGTTGAGGTTTTTAAAATTTATTTATTAGTGTCATAAGTAAGACTTATATTAACACGGTAATGAAGTTACTGTGAAAATCCCCTAGTCGCCACTCTGGACCTGTTCGGATACACTGAGGGAGAATTTAGCATGGCCAATGCATCCTAACCAGCATGTCTTTTGGACTGTGGGGGAAACCAGAGCATCCTGAGCAACCCATGCAGACACGGGGAGAATGTGCAAACTCCACATAAAGAGACCCAAGCTGGGAACTGAACCTGGGTTCCTGGCACTGAAGCAGCAGTGCTGACCGCTGTGCTACCCCACAAGGACAAGGGGAAACAGATCAACAATTCAGGTGAAAATCTGCCATAGGCTCTTCTGGATGCAATGTCATTCTTGGATTATTTCAGATGACCAGTAACATTTCTCTCAATTATTCAATGCTCAGAATTAAAAACAAACCATTAAATACAGTATGCAGCAATTTTTGGTCTCCAGAGAATCCCTCAAGTCCAGTCTCTTTCTCCTTCTACATCCAATCCAGTCACATTTGCTGCTCACACTCTGCCAGCCATCCAAATCTAACCCCTCTCTGCTACTCACTTGCCATAACAGATTCATTTTAATCCTACTCTGCTCTACCCCACCCCCAGTCTAATCCCATTCTCACACACACTCCCCTTACCCTCTTAGAGCCTACCCTGTCTAATCCCACTCACACACACACACACACACACACACACGCACCTTACCCCCTCGGAGTCCACGCAATTTAATTCCAGTCTTCAAAAACTGTGGACACCTTTTAATATCCTATCCAGTCTCATCTCACACTTCTTATGGTCTTTACTATCTCAGCCAGTCTAACTGCACTCTCCAGTTCACTCCCCGTACTTTTTATCATCCCATTCCTATCTAGGGACCTCATTAATCTTGTTTGTCACCCATCACAGATATTACAAGGGGTGATCAAGCAACAGATTGAGAGGTTGGACATACCATGGCTAACACAAAGCATGCTGTCTGGATTGATGGACACTTCGTATGGAGGTGGTGGCTCATCAGGATGTTGAATGTCAGGGTATTTATAGGCTGTATATGGAGGTGGGGGATCATGGAAGTGGAATGCTCCTCCCTCACCGTCATCAGAAAGATGTAAAGGTGTTAAACCTGACCCCAGACTATCTGGGCCATAATCAAAGCCTGGCATTCCACCCCGGGCAAGGTTCAAATGATGCACTGTGAAAATAAAAGCAGAAAGTTAACTCCAAGCAAGTTAACAACAACCCACAGATAGAAATAGTCTCATCAGTGATTAAGGGCATTAGGAGCTGAGTTGGATAGCTGATAGCATGCTGAACATCCAACAGAATCAAACCTTTAATACAAATAGGAAATGAAAGAAATACTCAATAGGTTATGCAGAACCTGCTGGAAGAGAAATAGTTCAGAAACTTTCCACTTTGCTCTGATTATTGCTTTTTACTTTAGGAGTCAGATACGTTTTAGGAAACAGTTCTGCCTCATCTTCCCCCCGCTCTTGAGATGTTTAACTCAAGAGTTAACTTCATTTATCCTTGTTTAGCAGAGGAAATAGGAAAGCAGATAAAACACAAGAAGCAGGAACTATTTGGCCCCTCCAGCCTGCTCTGGCTAACCTGATTGCAGTCTCAACTTCACTTTCCTGTCTGCTCCACATAACCCCTGACTTCATGTCAAAGATCCAACTAACTCAATCTTGACAAATTCACTAATCCAGCCACCACGGTTGTCTGGGGAAGAGAATTCCAGAGACTAAAAAAAATTGCATCAAGTTTGAAAGGGAGACCTTTACTTTTGAAACTGTTTAGGCTTCCCCACAAAGGGAAACATCTTCAAGCACTCACCCTGTCACGTGCCCTCAGACAAGACTCAATAACTGTTCAACACTTCCACCATTTGTGGGTTTCCCACTGTTAATTCCCCATTTTCACTCTCCAATGGGTGGTCTTACAAAGAACATTACAGCACAGGAACAGGCCCTTCAAGCCTGCACCGACCATCTACTGACTTAACTAAAACCCCCTACCCTTCCAAGGACCATATCCCTCTATTCCTATCCTTTTCATGTATTTGTCAAGAGGCCCCTTAAAAGTCACTACTGTATCCACTTTCACTACCTCACCTGGCAAAGAGCTCCAGACACCCAATACTCTGTGCAAAAAATCTGCCTCGTAATCTCCTTTAAACATTGCCCCTCACACCTTAAACCAGTGCCCTTGAGTAATTGACTCTTCCACCCTGGGGAAAAAGCTTCTGATTACCCACTCTGTCCATGCCCCTCAATCTTGTAGGCTTCTATCAGGTCACCCCCAACCTCTTGCAGTAAACTTTGCGGTATGTTTAAACATAGGCACACTGAAGACACTGATAAAAATTTTTGCGGATGTTCATTGTTAGAAATTTTCTTGAATATAGTGTTCAATTATGGTCACTACACTACCAGAAGGATGTGGAGACTTTGGAGAGGGTACAGAAAAGATTTACCAGGATGTTGCCAGGTATGGAGGGAATTAGCCATGAGGAGAAGTTGGAGAAACTTGGTTTGTTCTCACTGGAACAAGAGAAGTTGACGGGTGGCCTGATTGAAGTCTTCAAGATTATGAGGGGCATGGACAGAGTGGATAGTCAGAAATATTTTCCCCTGGGTGAAAGAATCAATTAATAGGGGGCACAGGTTTAAGATGTAAGGGGCAAGTTTTTTTTTTTACACAGAGGGTGGTAGGTGCCTGGAACACACTGCCAAGGGAGGTAGTGAAGCAGATACAATAGTGACTTTTAAGGCGCAGCTGGACAAATACATGAATAGGATGGAAATAGAGATATGGTCCCTGAAAAGTAGGGGGTTTTAGTTCAGATGGGTAGCTTGGAGAGCCTGTCCCTGTGCTGTAATTTTCTTTGATCAATTCTGTTGTTGGGTATCACTTATGTTTACTTCTGTTAGACCTCCTGCTAGCTTTGCACATAGATCCTCAATTTTTGGGTTTGGAAACCTTTCCAGTTTGGCTGCTTTGATGAGACGATTTATTTGTGGTCTCCACAAATTCGGACAGTCCTGTCCGATTTCAACTCGGGCAAGATGGGAGCAGCCAATTCAGGAAACTATTGGCATAACGATTCCTAATTTTTCCAAACATTCAATTTCTTCTCGGTTTTTTGATGCAATGCATATTGGGGTGGCACGGTAACACAGTGGTTAGCACTGGTGCCTCTCAGCATCAGGGACCCAGGTTTGATTCCCAACTTGGGTCACTGTCTGTGCGGAATCTGCATATCTCTCCCCATGACTATGTGTTTCCTCTGGGTGCTCCGGTTTCCTTGCAGACCAAAGCTGTGCTGTTTAGATGCAATGGCCAAGCTAAATTCTCCCTCAGTGCCACCTGAACAGGCAGAGTGTGGTGACTTGGGGATTTTCACTAACTTCATTGCGCTGTTAATGTAAGCCTGCTTATGATATTAATAAATTAACTTTAAACTTTTAAATTTAATCTGGCACTGGGCAAGTTCAAAATATTTTGGGGTAACATCCAAATTAAATTTTCGACTTAATGCCGAGCTCTGCCTAATTTAATTTGAGAAACCTCAAGGTTTTTTAAAAAATTATAAATTACCATCAGATATACTGATGACTAGCCAATTCAGTTTTATTTAATGTAACCAATCTCATCCCATGAGACGAGCCTTTTGCAACAATGATCTGTAGTTGAGTAGACTGGTGCTGTTAAGTGGCTGGTGCAGTAGTTCCCAAAATCTTTAGGGATTCCCTGTATAGGTGGCCAGTCTAGCTGTTGAATTCCTTAACTTTACAGATTGAACTCTGTATTGAAGGTATTTAAATGTTTGCTCCCCTACGATAAGAACAGAAGCGCCAATATCCACTTCCACGCTTAGTGGGCGGTTGTTTACCAGGGGTATCTTTACTATAGGATCCAATTTTTGACATTATTCAATTGATATCGCTCAGATTCCTCTTCTGAATTATTTTCCAAATTATACACTGGAATCCATGTCTATTTTTGGTTTAAACCAGGTGCACTCTGTTTGTCTCGGCACTTGATTCATAAGTGGCCTCCAATTGCAGCCAAAACAAAAAAAAAATCCCAAAATTAACATTTTTCCAAGGGGTCATCTTCCCCCAAACCTACAACATTCAGAATTTCTGATTTGCTGGCCTGTCTTGCTCATCGAGTTTCTGCTTGGTCACTTCTGTGTACTCAACTCCATTGTCCAAACTTGCCAAAACTTTGCACCGTATCTGATTCATCTCACCTGTATGCATACACTAACTCAAGACGCCTCTCTCTCTGCACTCTCACAGTCGTCACTTCCGTAGAAGATAGGAACAGGAGGCGGCCATTTGGTCCTTCAAGCCTGCACCGCCATTCATCACAATCAAGGCTTATCATCTAACTCAATAACCTAATCCTGCTTTTTTCCCATAACCTTTGCCCAAGTGCTATATCTAACCACTTCTTGAATACATTGTGTTCTGGCATCAACTACTTCCTGTGGCAATGAATTCCACAGGCTCACCATTCTTTGGGTGAAAATATGTCTCCTCATCTCCATCCTAAATGGTTTATCCTGAATCCTCAGATTGTGACTCTTGGTTCTGGACTCCCCCACTATCGGGAACATGCTCCTTGTCAAGCCCTGTTAGAATTTTATAAGTCTGTGAGATTCCTCCTCATTCATCTGAACATAGAACATTACAGCACAGTACAGGCCCTTTGACCCTCAATGTTGCACTGACCAGTGGAACCAATCTAATGACCCTCCAACCTAAACAATTCCAATGTTATCCATATGTCTATCCAATGACCATTTGAACGCCCTTAAAGTTGGCGAGTCCACAACTGCGGCAGGCAGGACATTCCACGCCCTTACATCCGTCCTATAATTACCACCCCTCAATTTAAAGCTATGTCCCCTCGTGTTAGCCATCACCATCTGAGGAAAAAGGCTCTCACTGTCCACACTATCTAACCCTCTGATCATCTAGTATGCCTGAATTAGGTCACCTCTTAACCTTCTTCTTTCTAATGAAAATAACCTCAAGTTCCTCAGCCTTTCCTCTTAAGATCTTCCCACCATACCAGGCAACATCCTGGTAAACCTCCTCTGCACCTTTTTCCAATGCTTCCACATCTTTCTTATAATGCAGCGACCAGAACTGTACACAATACTCCAGGTGCGGCCGCACCAGAGTTTTGTACAGTTGCAAAATGACCAGCTCCGAAATTCAATCCCTCGACCAATAAAAGCTAACACTGTACGCCGCCTTATCAACCTGGGTGCCAACTTTCAGGGATCTATGCACATGTCCACCGAGATCTCTCTGCTCGTCAACACTACTAAGAGTCCTTCCACTAGCCCTATATTTTGTACTCCTGTTACACTCAAAGTGAATCATCTCACACTTTTCCGCATTAAACTCCATTTGTCACCTCTCAGGCCAGCTCTGCAGCTTATCTATGTCCCTCTGCAAACTGTAACATCCATCCTCACTGTCTACAACTCCTCCAACTTTGGTGTCATCAGCAAATTTACAAACCCATTCTTCTACATCCTCATCTAGGTCATTTATGAAAATGACAAACAGCAGTGGCCCAAAACAGATCCTTGAGGTAAACCACTTGTAATTGAACTCAGGTTGAATATTTCACATTAACCACCACCCTCTGTCTTCTATCAGCTAGCCAATTCCTGATCCAAACTGCTAAATCACCCCCAATCCCATGCATCTGCATTTTCTGCTGTAGCCTACCATGGGGAACCTCATCAAACGCTTTGCTAAAATCAATATACACCACGTCAACTGCCTTACCCTTATCCACCTCTTTGGTCACCTTTACAAAAAAACTCGTTAAGGTTTGTGAGGCACGACCTACCCTTCACAAAACCGTGTTGACTATCCCTAATCAATTTATTTCTCTCCAGATGATTATAAATCCTATACCTTATAATTCTTTCCAAAACTTTGCCCACAACAGAAGTAAGGCTCACTGGTCTATAATTCCCAGGATGGTCTCTACTCCCCTTCTTGAACATGGGGACAACATTTGCTATCCTCCAGTCTTCTGGCACTATACCTGTAGCCAATGACGACAAGAAGATCAAATCCAAGGCTCAGCAATCTCCTCCCTAGCCTCCCAGAGAATCCTAAGGCAAATCCCATCCGGCCCAAGGGACTTATCTATTTTCATACTCTCAAGAATTGCTAACACCTCAAGTACCTCAATCCCGTCTAGTCTAAAAGCCTGTATCTTCGTATTCTCGACATTGACTTTTTCCTGGATGAATACTGACGAAAAATATTCATTTAGTGCCTCTCCTATCTCTTCAGGCTCCATGCACAACTTCCCACTGCTGTCTCTGACTGGCCCTAATCTTGCCCTAACCAATCTTTTATTCTTGACATACCTGTAGAAAGCTTTAGGGTTCTCCTTGATCCTATCCGCTAAAGTCTTCTCTTCTAGCTCTTCTTAACACTCTCTTTAGCTCTTTCCTGGCTAATTTGTAACTCTCCAGTGCCTTAACTGAGCCTTCATGTCTCATTTTTACATAAGCCTCCTTCTTCCTCTTCACCAGAGATTCAACTTCTTTAGTACACCACGGTTCCCTCGCTCGACCACTTCCTCCCTGCCTGACAGGTACATATTTATCAAGGACTCGGAGTAGCTGCTCCTTGAACAAGCTCCACATTTCAAATGTTCCCAGACCCTGCATTTTCCGACTCCAACCTATGTATCCTAAATCTCACCTAATAGCCTCATAATTACCTTTCCCCCAGCTATAAGAAAATAAGAAATAGGAGCAGGAGTAGGCCATCTAGCCCTTCGAGCCTGCCCCGCCATTCAATAAGATCATGGCTGATCTGTCGTGGCTCAGTTCCACATTCCCGCCCTGGGATTGTGTTCGGTGCAGACTCGATGGGCCGAAGGGCCTGTTTCTGCACTGTAGGGTTCTATGCTGGTTCTATATGCAGGGTAGAATAGGTGTGGGGTGATGTGGTGGCACGGGCTCGTTGGGCCGAAGGGCCTGTTTCCCGTGCTGGGTTGTTCTTTGTTCTCCCCATAACCCTTAATCCCCTCTCTTATCAAAAACCCATCAACCCGCGTCTTAAAAATATTTAGCGAGGCAGCCTCCACCACTTCAACGGGCAGAGAATTCCAGAGATTCACCACCTTTTGAGTGAAGAAGTTCCTCCTCAACTCTGTTCTAAACCACCCCCCCCCTTTATTTTGAGGCTGTGCCCCCTAGTCCTACTACCCTTTCTGAGCGGGAAGAGTCTCTCCACCTCTATCCTATCCATCCCATTTATCATCTTATATGTCTCAATGAGATCTCCCCTCATTCTTCTAAACTCTAACGAGTACAAGCCTAATTTATTCAGCCTCTCCTCATAGCTCAACCCCCTCAACTCTGGCATCAGCCTAGTAAACCTCCTCTGCACTCCCTCCAAAGCCAAAATATCTTTGCGCAGGTACGGCGACCAAAACTGCACACAGTACTCCAGCTGTGGCCTCACCAATGCCCTATACAGCTGCAGCAAGACCTCCCTACTTTTATATTCAATCCCCCTCGCTATGAAGGCCAGCATCCCATTCGCCTTCCTGACCACCTGCTGCACCTGCAAGCTGGGTTTTGGCAACTCATGCACAAGGACCCCGAGGTCCCTCTGCACCGTTGCCTGCTGCAGTTTTTCGCCACGTAAGTAATAATCCTTCCTACCATTCCTCCTACCAAAGTGGACCACCTCACACTTGCCAACATTAAATTCCATTTGCCATTTCCTGGCCCATTCGCCCAGCCTATCTAGATCCTTCTGTAGACTCTCCACACCCTCCGCATAATTTGCCTTTCCCCCAATCTTGGTGTCATCAGCAAATTTCGACACCATACACTCGGTTCCCTCCTCCAGATCATCTATATAAATGGTAAATAGCTGAGGCCCCAGCACCAACCCCTGGGGCACCCCACTAGTCACCAACCGCCAATCCGAATAGCACCCATTGACCAATACCCCTCTGGTTCAGGTGCAGGCCATCCCTTTTGTAGGGGTCCCACCTTCCCCAGAATGAGCCCCAATTGTCCAAGATCTGAAACCCTCCCTCCTGCACCATCCCTTTAGCCACGAGTTCAAACGCTCTCTCTATTCTTCTCCACGCTATCCCGCAGCACAGGTAACAAATCAAAGATAACAACTGTTTGTTTTAGCCCTAAGCTTCCACGCCAACTCCCTGAATTTCTACCATACATCCCGTCCCTTTTCCTACCTACGTCGTGGGTGCCTATGTAAACCACGACTTGGGGCTGGTTCCCCTCCCCCTTAAGGTTCTCGAACACGCGATCAGAGATATCACAGACTCTGGCATCTGGGAGGCAACATACCAACCGTGAGTCTCGCTCGTTTCCATGACTCTCCTAACTGTCCCCTTAACTATGGAATCCCCAATCACTAATCTTGTTCTTTTCTTCCCCCAGTCCCACCTGAGCATCAAGGACAGGCTGTACTCCCGAGACCTGTACTCCATGGCTTACCCCGGTTGAGTCTTCCTCCCCAACAGCATCCAAAACAGAGTACTTATTTTGAAGACGAACAGCCTCGGGGGATCGCTGCTCTGACTGCTTCTTACCCCTTCTAGCAGTCACCCACGTACCACTTTTTAGGAGTAACTATCTCTCTGTAACTTTTATCAATAGCTGTCTCTGCTTCCCGAATGATTCTTAGTTGCTCCAGCTCCAGGTCCCTAACATGGTCCTCAAGGAACTGGAAATGGATGCACTTCCTGCAGGTGTAATCAGCTGGGACACTACCGGTGTCCCTCACCTCAAACATCCCACAGGAGGAACATTGCACTGCCATCCCTATTACGTCCCTTACCAAGAAACAACAAAAAAAAAACTGACCTGCTCTCACTCCGAGTCTCTCACTTTTTTTTAGGTTAGAGGAGGGGGGAGGGTGGGATACTCTACGTGTAGAGTGTCGAGATTCCTCACCGTTCCAATTTACGGGGGTCGAGAAAAAAAAGCTACTACCCAGGCCTCCTGTGACTACTTCCGGTATCCGGTTTAAAATTTTTAAAAAACTAAAGACGTTAGTTTACCCACAAGCTCTCCTCTCACCAATCGCTGCCTCTCTGATGTGCTCCCAAGGAACAATGAACTCCAGTGAAAACAATCCTAACCTTGTCAATCTGTCCTTGTACATCAGTCTTGTCGCCTCTGCGTCTCCCCCAACCCCCGAATCAACCTGGTAAACCTTCACTGCACTCCCTCAAGAGCAAGAACATCCTTCCTCAGAAAAGGAAACCAAAATTGACAATATTCTAGCTGTGGCCTCACCAAGGCCCTGTATAATTGTAACATATCCCTGCTCTTGTACTCGAAACCTCTCGCAATGAAGGCCAACATGCAATTTGCCTTCTTTACTGCATGCTTACCTTCAGGGACTACTGCACAAACACACCCAGGCCCTGCTGCATACTTCCCTCTCCCAATTTACAGCCTTTCAAGTAAGAATCTGCCTTCTTGTTATTCATGTTGGAAGCAAAAACCTCAGATTTATTCAAGTTATACTGCATTTGCTAATCTTGCCAATTAATTTGCCAATGGGGATCTAATAGAGGTATATAAGATTATGAAGGGTATAGATAAACAGTGGTAAGCTATTTCCTATGTTACGGACACAGTACGAGGGGTCAAGGCTTAGGGTGAGAGGTATAACACAGATATTAGAGGGAGGTTTTTCACACAGAGGGTAGTGGGGGTATGGAATGCTCTGCCAAGGTGATGGAGGCAGGCATGCTGGATTTGTTTAAGAGTTACTTAGACAGGCACAAGTGGGTTGGAGATGGGAGGATATAGGAGACTGTTTTAAACAAGGTTCATTAGCATTGGGTCATCCCTGGTAATGTAAAAGGATGAGGAATGATACTAATGTTTTTCTCTTATAATTCACAGGTTTTAAGGCAGTCCGCCTTGTTGTCCAATGAGGGGCATACACGCGATGCGTCGTACAAGGGCTGCTCTTGGATGTTCGAGAGTAGCCTAGTACTTCGTGTCGTTAGTGTACGCTTAAACTGGACCAGATGCTGGTCAAGAAGGCGTATGGTGTACTGGCCTTCATTACTCGAGGGATTGAGTTTAGGAGTCGGGAGGTAATGCTGCAACTTTACAGGACCCTCGGCAGGCCTCATTTGGAGTACTGTGCGCAGTTCTGGTCGCCTCACTATAGGAAAGACGTAGAAGCTATTGAAAGGGTGCAGAGGAGATTTACAAGGATGTTGCCTGGACTGGGAGGCATGCCTTATGAAGATAGGTTGAGGGAGCTGGGACTCTTTTCCCTAGAGAGGCGAAGGTTGAGAGGCGACCTGATAGAAGTTTATAAAATGTTGAGAGGAATAGATAGGGTGGACTCTCAGAGGCTATTTCCCTGGGTTGAAATGGTTGCTATGAGAGGACACAGATTTAAGGTGCGGGGAGGGAAGTACAGAGGTGATGTTAGGGGTAAGTTTTTCACTCAGAGGGTGGTGAGTGAATGGAATCGGCTGCCGTCATCAGTGGTGGAGGCGAACTCGCTGGGGTCTTTTAAAAGACTTCTGGATGAGTATATTGGGTTTAATGGGATTGGGGGTTATAGATAGGTCTATAGATTGGTGGGGTTGATGTGATCGGCGCAACTCGAGGGCCGAGGGGCCTGTTTGTGCTGTAATGTTCTATGTTCTAACACGACAGCTCAGTGATTATCACTGAGATTGCTGTGCAGACACATGGATTTGGGCCAGTGTCTGTGGGAGTTTGCGCATTCTCCCCATGCTTGCGTGGGTTTTCTCCGGGTGCTCCGGTTTCCTCCCACACCCCAAAGATGTGCTGTTAGGCTGATTGGAGGTAATAAATTGTCCCTAAATTAGTTTCCCTCAATGTGGAATGCCATAATCATAGATAAGAGTCATAGGTGGAGGGGGGGACTGGTAATGTTAAAATGGCGGTGCGGGCTCATTGGGCCGAAGGGTCTGTTTTTGTTCTTTGCCACTCAACCTGTCCAGATCATGCTGAAGCATCTCTGCATCCTCGTTACAGGTCACCCTACCACCTCATCCAAATCATTAATATATATTGTGAATAGCTGGGGTTCCAATAGCTGGGGTTCCCTGTGGCATCCCACTAGTTACTGCCTGCCAATTTGAAAAGACCTCATTGTTTCCAGAGGAGCAGTCGGAGTGGTGATTCAGTGAAGAGAGCTCGTCGGTAAGAGGGATTTTTACCTTACTTTCTTCGGAGTTTTTTTTCCTAAACCGGGAGTGTAAAACCAGAAGTAGGCCCCAGTGACACCTGGGAAGTTTTTTTTTTGCCCAACAAATTTGAACAGGGAGGAAAGCCAAGACTCTACACATGGTTTGGTACTTGGGACTATGATGTTGTGGCCATTAGAGATATGGTTAGAACAGGAATGGTTGTTGGCAGTGCTTTCAAGATCCTTAAGGGGGAGGGAGATCACTTGCAGGTTGTGGTGCACATTGGTACCAACACCGTAGGTAGGAGGCAGGATGGGGATTTAAAATAGGAATTTAGGGAGCTAGAGAGCCAGGACAAAGCATGTTGTCACCTCTGGTTTGTTGCCGGTGCCACGTGCTAGTGTGTTGAGGAACAGGGAGAGTGTGCAGATTAACAGGGATGGTGTAGGAGAGTATAGATGTTTCAGTAAGAGTAGGGAAGGCGGTAAAAAAGGAGGAGGGGTAGCATTGTTAATCAAGGATAGTTTAACAGCTCAAACGCATTTCGAGGGCGGTCTGCCTACTGAGGTAATATGGGCTGAAGTCATAAAAAGGAAAGGATCAGTTATGTTGATAGGAGTTTTCTAAAGGCCCCCAAATAGTAATAGAGATGTGGAGGAGGAAATGGCAAAGCAGATTATGGATAGGTGTGGAGGCCACAGGGTAGTTATCATGGGTGACTAACTTTCCAAATAGTGACTGGAATGTTTATAGGTTGAATAGTTCGGACAGGACACTTTGTACAGTGTGTGCAGGAGAGTTTCCTGACACAATATGTGGATAGGCCAATAAGAAGTGGGGCCACATTGGACTTGGTACTGGGTAATGAACCGGGCCAAGTGTTAGATTTGTTTGTGGTGGAGCACTTTGGAGATAGTGACCACAATTCGGTGTCCTTCATTATTGCAATGAAGAGGGATAGGATCACACAGCAGGTTTATAATTGGGGCAGAGGTAATTATGATGTGATTAGGGAGCATAAGATGGGAACAGAAACTGTCAGTTGTGAGCACAAACGAAAAGTGAAGCTTTTTCAAGGAACAAATACTGATAGGTATGTCCCTGTCAGGCAGGGAGGAAATTGCCGAATGAGGGAACCATAGTTCACAAAGGAGGCTGAATATCTTGTCAAAAGGAAAAAGGAAGGCTTTTCACTCTTATGTGAGAAATAAAAGAATGACCAGGGTGAGGTTAGGGCCTGAGAAGGTTAGTAGTAGGAACTTGTGCACGGAGTCAGAAGAGATAGGTGAGGTGTTGAATGAATATTTTTCTTCAGTGCTCACTAAGGAGAGAGGCCATGTTTTTGGGGATGAGAGTGTGATACAGGCTGATAGGATGGAGGAGGTAGATGTTCTGAGGGAAGATGTACTAACAATTTTGAAAAACCTGAAGTTCGATAAGTCCCCTGGACCTGATGGGATACATCCTAAGATACTTTGGGAGGCAAGGGATGAGATTGCAGAGCCTTTAGCTTTGATCCTTTGATCTTTGGGTCCTTAGTGTCCACAGGGATTGCAGAGTGGCGAATGTTGTTCCTCTCTTCAAGAAATGAAATTGGAATGACCCTGGTAATTATAGGCCAGATGGTCTTACTTCGGTGGTCAGTAAGTTAGTGGAGAGGGTCCTGAGAGATAGGATTTATGACCATTTGGAAAGATGCAGTTTAATCTGGGATAGTCAGCACGGTTTTGTGAGGGGTAAGTCCTGCGTCACAAATTTGATGAAGGTAGAGCAGTTGATGTCGTATACATGGATTTTAGTAAGGCGTTTGATAAGGTTCCCCATGGTAGGCTCATGAAGAAAGTAAGGAGGTGTGGGATAGAAGGAAATTTAGCCAATTGGATAAGTAACTGGCTGTCTCACTGAAGCCATAGGGAAAATTTTCAGACTGGAGGCCGTTACCAGCAGTGTACCACAGGGATCAGTGCTGGGTCCTCTGCTATTTGTGATTTTTAATCAATGACTTGGAAGAGGGGGCTGAAGGGTGGGTTAGTGAATTTGCTGATAACACCAAGATTGGTGTAGTGGATGAGGTGGAGGGCTCTTGCAGGCTGCAAAGAGACATTGATAGGATGCAGAGTTGGGCAGAAAAGTGGCAGATGGTTAAGTGCAAGGTGATTCATTTTGGTAGGACGAACTTGAATGCGGATTACAGGGTCAACTGCAGGGTTCTGAGGAATGTGGAGGGAAAGAGATCTTGGGGTTCATATCCATTGATCTCTGAAGGTTGCCACTCAAGTGGATACAGCCGTGAAGGCGGCTTGTAGTGTGTTAGTGTTTATTAACAGGGGGTTTGTGTTTAAGGAACATGAGGTTATGTTGCAACTATACCGGACGTTGGAGAGACCACATTCGGAATATTAATAGAACATTACAGCACAGAACAGGCCCCTCGGCCCACGATGTTGCGCCGACCAGTTAAAAAACAATGACCTTCTAACCTAAACCAATCCCTTTTCATCCATAAACCTATCCACGGATCTCTTAAACGCCCCCAAACTAGGCGCATTTACAACTGCAGCTGGCAGGGCATTCCAATCCCTCACCACCCTCTGGGTAAAGAACCTACCCCTGACATCTGTCCTATAACTACCCCCCCTTAATTTAAAGCTATGCCCCCTTGTGCTATAATTTTTTCTAAAACCTTGCCCACAACAGAAGTAAGACTCACCGGTCTATAATTCCCGGGGAAGTCTCTGTTCCCCTTCTTAAACAAAGGGACAACATTCGCTATCCTCCAATCTTACGGTACTATACCTGAGACCAACGACGATCTGAAGATCAGAGCCAGAGGCTCTGTGATCACCTCTCTTGCCTCCCAGAGAATCCTAGAGTAAATCCCGTCCGGACCAGGGGACTTATCTATTTTCAAACCCTCGAGAATATCCAGCACATCCCCCTTATCAACTGCAATACTGTCTAGTTTACACCCCTGCAACCCAGTGTTCTCCTCAGCTACATTCATGTCCCCCTGCGTGAACATCAAAGAGAAATATTGGTTCAATGCCTCTCCAATCTCTTCCGGTTCCACACACAACTTCCCTCTGCTGTCTGTAACTGGCCCTAATCTTGCCCTAACCAACTTTCTGTTCTTAACATACCTATAGAACGCCTTAGGATTCTCCTTGATCCTATCAGCCAAAGTCTTCTCATGTCCTCTTTTAGCCCTTCTTAACTCACTCTTCAACTCCCTCCTAGCCAATCTAAAGCTTTCTAGTATGCAATTCTGGTCACCTCACTATAAGGAGGGTGTGGAAGCATTGGAGAGAGTGCAGAGGAGATTTACCAGGATGCTGCCTGGTTTGGAGGGTAGGTCTTATGAGGAAAGGTTGAGGGAGCTGGGGCTTTTCTCTTTGGAGCGGAGGAGGATGAGAGGCAACTTAGAGGTTTATAAAGATGAGGGGGATAGGTAGAGCGGACATGCAGAGACTATTTCCTCACACGGATGTAGTTGTTACTAGGGGGCATATCTATAAGGTTCATGGTGGGAGATATAGGATTTTTCATTCAGTGGTTGGGGTGTGGAATGCACTGCCTGCTGTGATAGTGGAGTCGGACACTTTAGGAACTTAAGCAGTTATTGGTTAGGCACACGGAGCACACCAGAATGATAGGGAGTGGGATAGCTTGATCTAGGGTTTGGGCATAACTTGGCACAACATCGAGGGCCGAAGGGCTGTACTGTGCTGTACTTTTCTATGACCTATTAATGTCTACTCTTTGTTACCTCTCCGACAACCAGTTTTCTATCCATCTCAATACCTTTCCCCCAAAATCACGTGCTTTAATCTTGCACAATAATTTCTTGTGCAGGACTTTGTCAAACGTTTTCTGAAACTCCAAATATACCACATCAATGGCTCCCATTGTCAACTCTACCAGTTACATCTTCAAAGAGTTCCAGCAGATTTGTCAAGCATGATTCATCCTTCATAAATCTATGCTAACTCTGTCCAATCCCACCACTGCTTTCTAAATGCTCTGTTATAAAGTCCTTAATAAGGGATTTGAGAATATTCCCCACTACTGACAGGCTTACTAGAATATAATTCCCTGTTTTCTCTCTACCTCCCTTTTTGAATAATGGAGTGACATTAGCTACCCTCCAATCTGCAGGGACTATTCCAGAGACTATAGAATCCTAGAAGATGACCACCAATGCATCCACTATTTCTAGAGCCACTTCCTGAAGTATTCTGGGATGTAGATTATCAGGTCCTGGGGATTTATTTTCTTTCAATCCCATCCATTTTCCCAGCTTTCTACTAATACTGATCTCCCTCAGTTCTTCCCTCTCATTAAATCTTGCATTCTCCAATATTTCTGCTATCTGATTCATATCCTATTTTGTAAAGGCAGAACCAAAGTATATACGCAGTTGCTCAGCCATTTCTTTGTTCCCTATTATACATTTGCCCATTTTTATCTGCAGGGGATCTACATTTATCTTCACCAACCTCTTTCTTCAGGTCAAAATATAGAAAATAGAAGCAAGAGAACGCCATTTGGCTCCTCGAGCCTACTCTGTCATTCATCATGATCATGGCTGATCATCAAAATCCATAGCCTTAACTGTCTGGTACTGATTCTCTGCAGTCTTACCTTTCAACTTATTTTTCCAGTTCACTTTAGCTTACTCGATTCTCATAACCGAGTAACCATCTTTTATTTAATTTTGAGATGCACTTCTCACCCTCAAACTAAACACGAAATTCCATAAATGTTGCCCAGAAGCTCCTTTGGTACCAATTCATTAACACTCCAATGAAGTTACTGTGAAATTAATTAATCTTGTTGCACATTACAAGGCCTAAAAGAATCTGCTCCATGGTGTTGCAAGAAGTTTTCTGAATCCACGCTACAAATTTATCTTCCAGGTTAACTTTTGCCAATCCGATTTGTTCAACCTAGACAGAGATTAAAATCACTCAAGATTATTGCAGAACATTCCTAACAAGTTCCCAATATTTCTTCCTGTCTACTCTGCCTACAGTGCAGCTGTTAATGAGACCTACAAAATACTTCCACAAGTGACTTCTTATCTTTGCTACATCTACATCTTCTGAACTGACATTCTTTCACTGCTGGAATTCCATCCTACGTTAGAGTTATCCAACCTTTTCCTAGCTTCTTACCCTTCCAATCCTCATATATTCAAGTCCTAGCCTTGGTCACCTGGCAACCAAGTCTCTGAAATGGCTTTCCGGTCATATATATTTATTTGCAATTAATTCATCCATGTTGTTTTGAATGCTGCACATATCCTGATCCAGGGTCTGAAAGTCTGACTTTTTCCACTGCAAATTGTAGCCGTATCTGCAAGTGCACCTATTAAATGTATACTCCCTGTCCCTTTCTGCCCCACTGGTTATTACCTATGTTGTGACCCTGTTTTACCACCTTGACCTTTCTCAATTTTAGCACATCTCTCATGAGATTCCTCATCCACACTATTTAAAGTCCTAAAGCCTAGTTTTTATGGCTGGTGGAATGCTGGCCCCAGCACAGATCAGGTGAAGATCTTCTTAATGTTACAACTCCCCTTTCCCCCCGAATTGCTGCTGGCACCCATGAATCAAAACAAATTTCTCCCACACCACTCTTTCAACTCTCTAATCTTATTTATCCGATGACAGTTTGTTTGTGGCTTAGGAATTACAAATTTAGTGGTGCTGCTCTTTAATTGAGCCGCTGATTGCACATAATCCTCAGACCTATATCATTGGTATCCATGTGAGCCATAACTGGATTCCCCCATCATTCTGCAGGTTCCTCTTTAAACCTGAGCAAGTGTTCCAAATCCTGCCACTGAGCAGACAATACTCTGCGGACTCTCACTCTTGCGTGCAGGAACTGTATCCATCTCTCTGTTGTCCCAGAAGGTGGCCATTTGGCCTATCGAGCCTGCATCGACAACAGTCCCACCGAAGCCTCAGCCCATATATTTACCCTGCTAGTCCAGCTGACATTAAGGAACAATTTAGCATGGCCAATCAACCTAGAGGGAGGGGGGAACCGCAGCATCCGGAGGAAATCCACGCAGACATGGGGAGAACATGCAGACTCCACACAGGCAGTGATCCGAGGCTGGAATTGAACCCAGGTCCCTGGTGCTTTGAGGCAGCAGTGCTAACCACTGTGCTACCATGTTGCCCCACTCGAACAGCTCCCTGAAAAGGAGATTAGTAGCGCAATCCAAGACACATCTAATACAGTTGGAAATGAAGTGCTTCCACGTTTGTTGCATATCAACCGAAACACATCCATATTTCGGTTTCTAATAGAGACAAAGTGTTTGAAAGCGGAAATACAGAAAAGAACTTAATGTAAAATTTATCACAAATAGGCTTACATTAACATTGCAATAAAGTTGCTGTGAAAATCCCCTAGTCATCACACTCTGGCACCAGTTTGGGTATGATGTGGGTATGCCGGCGTTGGACTGGCGTAAACACAGTAAAAAGTCTGACAACACCAGGTTTTAGTCCAACCGATTTATTTGATAATATTCTCACAAGCTTTCGGGTTAGTCCCTTCGTCAGGTGAATGGAGAGTTCTGGCCTCAGACAGAGCATATAAAGCACAGACAGTTTAGAGATTGCTGATTAGAATGCGAATCCTTACACCTAACCTGCTGTTTAAGTCTTAAAGTGGCTGATAATGTGAGTGGAAGGAGCACTGATCACAGTTTAAAGAGATGTGTATTGTCTCCAGACAGTACAGTAAGTGAGGTTTTGCAAACCCAGGCAAGTCATGGGGGTTACAGATAGTGTGACATGAACCCAAGATCCCTGTTGAGACCGTCCTCATGTGTGCGGAACTTGGCTATCAGTCTCAGAGACTGATAGCCAAGTTCCGAAAGCTTGTGAGAATATCAAATAAATCGGTTGGACTAAAACCTGGTGCTGTCAGACTTTTTACCAGTTTGGGTATACAGAGGGAGAATTTAGCACGGCCAATGTGTCTACCAGCATGTATTCCAGACTGTGGAAGGAAACTAAAGCACCTGGAGGAAAACCTACAGAGACATGGGGAGAATGTGCTGACTCCGCAAGACAGTGACTCAAGCCAGGAATTGAACACAGGTCCCTGGCGCTATGAGACAGTAGTGCTGACCACTGAGAGTATTTTAAATTCAGCAAGCTGAGGAACATAAAGGCATGACCAAAATGGGTAGTACACGATACAACCAGCTGAATAAGTTAAAGCTACTGATGTGAGAACTGCAGGCCAGTGTCTATGACTTAGAAACAACAGTCTTGAAATGATAAATTTCAACTGTTAAACGAAGAGTCTTGCAGCAGTGGGGTTGACTAAGGACAGTGAGACACAATCATGTAGAAATCAAAGGAAGAAAGCTTGGTAATGGAAAGGATGTGGACTTTGAAAGAATCAAGACACAAAGATTTCACTTTGCCCGAGTACACAGCTAGAATTAGAAGTAAAACTAGACAAGAATAGGAAGAGTACGTTGCTTTTTTACTCATTCCCTCTTGTTCAATCTGTCACCCATCACGCCACACTTCATTCTTCTATCAGATACTCTGCCTTTAAAATCTTTACCCAAATACTCTCCTGTCATTTGTCATTGCCTCCTTATAGCATCAAACCCCACCTCACTCTAGGATTACCCTCCTGCTGTGTCTTCTTCATCAGTTTCCTCCCTGTCCCAGTCATCTCAGTAAAAAATCTGACAACACCAGGTTTTAGTCCAACCATTCACCTGACGAGGAGTTCTCCATTCACCTGACGAAGAGTTCCCCATTCACCTGACGAAGAGGGTAACCTCAAAAGCTTACTTGCTTGTGAGAATATTATCAAATAAATCGGTTGGACTAAAACCTGGTGTTGTCAGACATTTTACTGTGTTTACGCCAGTCCAACGCCGGCATACCCACATCATGGCCAGTCATCTCAATCACTCACCTTGCTCAATGCCAGCAGATCAAACACTGCCTCTCCATGAACTTATTGTGGATGACAGAATTGACATCCAGGATTTCCTGAAAAACAGATAATGCTACCTTACCTCTCACTGCAACCTCTCTGCTTTGTGGACCTCATCATTTAGACACTCCACTGCCTCTTCCTCAATTTGAATTATACCTCCTCATCTCTCCTTTAAATTCTGTCTACCAATCCTCCCAAGCCTCTGAGTTTCTCAAGATAATCTTGTTCCATTAGTCCCTACACCAAAAAACCTAACTTCAATGATTTCACTCTTCATTTTAATTTACGCACTTCTGCAATCACTGCCTACTGCTTTCTCTTAACTTCTTTATTGCTCTATAAACTCTGATTCACACCCTCTCAGTTTTGTCATGTCCACTGGCCTCATCACTCCTACATGCTCAAACACTGATCAGGCCATTTCCATTTCCAGCCATTTTCTGTATTCCTACCATTCAGCTAATCTTCATTCTGCAAGAACCCTACTTCACGATGCTCAGCACCATGTCCATCACTTGGTTCCGCTCTTGCTTCCTTGACCATATTCTCCAGTTGAAGCTGATCTTCTTATCACAGCAATGATTTATTCAACACTTATCTCATTTTCATCCACAAGCTACTCATTGGATATGTAAACTGCCTTTATGTCCAAAATGACAACACCCAGCTCTCCACCAGCTCTGATATCACACTGCTTGTACAATACCTGGTCCCAACTGAGTCCTTTGGAAAGGCATCATGGACTGTGCCAGAGAAATTCTATACCCTCCCTGACTTTATTGCAATCTTCAGTTTACTCAAACCCATCCCAATCGGAGTGCCGTTACCATCCTCTCCAGGTGGAGTTTGAATCGTGACCCGATTTACAGAAAGGAGTGCTACACATTGAGGCCGCTGCAAGAGATGCAGGCGATATTATAGAAGCATATCTATTGCCGTATAAAAATTCAGTATAAATGGTCCGCATGGAATTGCTAGGGACAGCATTTCAGAATACGTGCAAAATAACAGCTTACACTGATATAAATGCTAGTGCAGTACAATGACCCGCAGTACTTCGTAGGACAACGTGATCAAACAAAAACTGACATCAACCCACATAAGTAGATATTAGGGCAGGTTTTAAGGATCGTCTAAAAAGAGGATTCAGAGGCATTTAGGGAGGAAACTGCAGAGTCCAGACCACGAAAAGCACAGCTATCAATGGTAAAGTAATTAAAATCAGGGGTTAGGAGATCAGAATTGCAAAAGCACAGAGATCCCAGAGGGCTGTAAGGCTGGAGAAAATATCAGAGATAGGGAGGGGCAAGACCATGGAAGAATTTGAAAACAAGGATGAGAATTTTTAAATCACAGTGTTGCTGCACTTGGAGGCAAAGTACACCACACAGCACAGGGGCCAGAGAGCAATGGGACATATTGTCAGTTAAAATATAGGTAGTAGAGTTTGGGATGACGATAGAAAGGGAAGAGCAGCCAGCAGTCAAGTCCAGAGGTTGCAAAGGTATGGATTATGGGTTCAGCAGCAGATGAGCTCTGACATGCTCCAGGCAAACATGCGGGGGAGGAAATAGGTGCTCATAGTCATGGACAGGATACGAGGTCAGAAATAGAGTTCAGGTCAAATAAGATTCCAAGATTATGAGCAGTCTGGCTCAGCCTCAGATGGAATTAGGAGTCATTAGCTAAGGAATGTTTGTAGTAAAACTGGAGACAGTAATACTGGATGTTGGACAAGCAACAGACACAATGGAGGAAGATGAAGGTGGATGTCATGATTATCAAAGAATATGTGACAACACTAACATAGTACGAACAATATAACGAGGGATACAATATTTACAATATAATACATACAGTTGCCCCCGATGAGAGATTCTATTCTCTCTCTGCGTCTCTGTCGCAATCGGTGAACCATGAAAAGCAGCAGTGAGAGGATGAGGAAGGAGGAGATACAACTTACAATCAAACGCATTCCACTTGCCATAGAGTCAAAAATACTGCTGCCACCTGTGGACACAAGTATTACGGGACAGTTATACTCAACAGATGATTCACACAGAGACTGTCACACATACTCAGCAATTCTGACACAGAGCAATGATCTGTGCCACACAACAGCCATTTCTACAGAGCTCACCATGACAGTTCAGGGAGAGCCAGCTGTGGTGGAGCAGGCACAGAACAATAAGATTAACAATCCAAAAGAGAGATATGGCAGGATAGCATAGTTTGATGCAGCATATATCTTGTCTCCTGTGGAACTTGAGGACACATCTAGTATCTTGAACATGCACATGTGCAGGAGATGTCAGCTGGTGTTCAGAATTTGAGCAGCTGTTGGCGAGTTGCTATCACTGTGACATACCCATAAGAATGAGTTTTATGGATAGATATGGTCACCCTGCAGGGAGGGGGAAAATGGGTCCAGAAAGTCAATTATGAACAGGCATATAAGAGGAGTAATCTGAGCGCATTCTACTTTCCAATCAATATTCAGCTGTGAACACTGATGAGAGTAATAGTTCATCTGGGAGTGCAAATGTTCAAGGCACCAAAGCTAACTCAGCTGGAAAAGCAATTCTGAGAAGAGACAGGCATTTCTATGACAGCGCTCATGAAGCTAGGTTGATATGCTGACTCCCTGGTGGTACCAATGACAGAGGTAGCGAGAAGGGATGTAGTCCGACAGTTTAGGGAGAGCTTAAAGAGCAATCTCTGGGTTGTTTCCAGTACAACATGCTAATCAGTAGAAGAACAGGAGGATAGAGTAGATGAATATATGGTTGGAGGTAATATCAGAGGGGACAAAGGTGCACAAAGGACGCTAGAGCTATAGATGCAATGCATTTGAGATTGCTTCTCATGAACCCCTCTTGAACACATCTGTTGCTTACAGTTTCGAACTAGATTGTAGCAATCGATAAATCCAGCCTGGGAATTCACACCCAAAGATTGTGGAGCTTCTCACCTTACTCTCTCCTTCCTTTCCACCAACAATCTTCAGGCTTTTAACCCCAGTCAGTCCTCCCCTGCTACACTTGAGGACCTGCATTCACTCAATCATGCCTACATTTTTGAACAATGTTGTCGCCGACCTGCTTTACCTGGGTCGAGGCAGGTGAATTTGCAGCATTCCTTCGGATCTTTTTCATAGTGTTGACAGCCTTGGGGCCGCTCACACAGAGCTGCTACACACATTTCAGGTTCACCTTTGTGGCAGGTGCAGCTCAAACATGGGTCATTGCCCTTAGGAGTAAAGTATTTGCCCTCGTCCACCACGTTGTCTTTTATATCCACACAGGTTTGACCTAGAAAATAAACATATAGGTAGATGCAGATTGTCACGATGAGTCAGTAACCCCGTCATTTAAACAGAACTGTGCAACAGCTCCCCTCTCTCAGGCTTCTGAGGGACAAGATTTACGAGCATTTGGAGAGGTTTGACATGATCAGGAATAGTCAGCATGGATTTGTCAAGGGCAGGTCGTGCCTTACGAGCCTAGTTGAGTTCTTCGATAATGTGACTGAACACATTGACGAAGGAAGTGTCGTGGACGTAGTGTACATGGACTTCAGCAAGGCTTTTGATAAGGTCCCCCATGCAAGACTTCTTGAGAAGGTGAGAGGGCATGGGATCCAAGGGCCTTTGGCCTTGTGGATCCAGAACTGGCTTGCCTGCAGAAGGCAGAGAGTGGTTGTGGATGGGTCTTTTTCGGAATGGAGGTCAGTCACCAGTGGGGTGCCCCAGGGATCTGTTCTGGGACCCTTGCTGTTTGTCATTTTCATAAATGACCTGGATGAGGAAGTGGAGGGATGGGTTAGCAAGTTCGCTGATGACACAAAGGTCGGGTGTTGTGGATGGTCTGGAAGGATGTCAAAAGTTGCAGCAGGACATAGATAGGATGCAGGAATGGGCGGAGAAGTGGCAGATGGACTTCAACGCGGATAAATGTGTAGTCGTCCATTTCGGCAGAACCAACGGGATGAACGAGTACACTATTAAGGGCAGGGGTCTTAGTAGCGTTGAAGAGCAGAAGGATCTCGGGGTCCGGGTTCACAGGACTCTTAAATCGGCCTCGCAGGTGGAGGAGGTGGTCAAGAAGGCGTATGGTGTACTGGCCTTCATTAATCGAGGGATTGAGTTTAGGAGTCGGGAGGTAATGCTGCAACTTTACAGGACCCTCGTCAGGCCTCATTTGGAGTACTGTGCGCAGTTCTGGTCGCCTCACTATAGGAAAGACGTAGAAGCTATTGAAAGGGTGCAGAGGAGATTTACAAGGATGTTGCCTGGACTGGGAGGCATGCCTTATGAAGATAGGTTGAGGGAGCTGGGACTCTTTTCCCTGGAGAGGCGAAGGTTGAGAGGCGACCTGATAGAAGTTTATAAAATGTTGAGAGGAATAGATAGGGTGGACTCTCAGAGGCTATTTCCCCGGGTTGAAATGGTCGCTACGAGAGGACACAGATTTAAGGTGCGGGGAGGGAAGTACAGAGGTGATGTTAGGGGTAAGTTTTTCACTCAGAGGGTGGTGAGTGAATGGAATCGGCTGCCGTCGTCGGTGGTGGAGGCGAACTCGCTGGGGTCTTTTAAAAGACTTCTGGATGAGTATATGGGGTTTAATGGGATTGGGGGTTATAGATAGGTCTATCGATTGGTGGGGTTGATGCGATCGGTGCAACTCGAGGGCCGAAGGGCCTGTTTGTGCTGTAATGTTCTATGTTCTATGTTAAATTACTAAGAGGTTTAGAGGAATGTATTCAGGCATAATTTTAGTGCTTTAAGTGGCCAGATATTGAGCTGTGATGTAGAGATGGCGGCGTTGGACTGGGGTAAACACAGTAAGAAGTCTCTCAACGCCAGGTTAAAGTCCAACAAGTTTATTTGATAGTAATCCCACAAGCTTTTGGAAACGGTGTTCCTTCGTCAGGTGTGAGGAAGGTTCTGATCAGAGACGGGCATATAAAGACACACACAGTTTACAGAATACTGATTAGAATGCAAGTCTTTACAGGAGGTTAGCAAATGCAGTGTGTTTAACCGCCCTTAAAAATAGAAAATCGGAACAGGAGGCCATTCAGCCCTTCGAGCCTGCTCCACCAGCCATTGTGATCATGTTTGATCATCCAACTCAATACCGTGCTCCCACCTTCCCCTCTATCCTTTGATCCCTTTAGCCAGAAGAGCCAATTCCTTCTTGAAAGCATGTAACGTTTTGGCCTCAACTACTTTGTGGTAGAGAATTCTACAGGCTGGCAACTCTTTGGATAAAGACATTCTCCTATTCTCAGTCTGAAAAGGTTTGTATCCTTAGACTATGACTCCTGGTTCTGGACACCCTCACCATTGGGAACATCCTGCATCTAGCCTGTCTGGTCCTAAAAGTTTAAGTGATCTCTTCCCATTGCAGGAATGAGTCAGGTAAACCTTCGCTACACTCTCTCAACAACAAGAGCATCCTTCCTCAGGAGCAAGACAACCCTGCTCCTGTACTTGAATCCTCTCGATAACAGGCAACATGGCATTTGCTTCTTAACTAACTGCTGCACTTTGCATGCTTACAGTCAATATTGGCATACAAAGACACCCAGGTCTCGTTGCACATTCCTCTCTCTTAATTTATAGCCAAAGATATTAAATAATATGCCTACCTGATTTTGCTACCAAATTTGGTCGTTTTCAAATAGCGTTAACTCCAAAAACATTTCCCCTGTCTTACCAACCAATACCATTGTTCCATGTAGGTTCAGTTGAAATTTGCATTTTGAATACGACATTTGTTTGTTGCAAATCATGAGTTTCGTCCTGCACTGTCCACCTGGAGTATTAGATCCTTCACTCGTACTCTTATAAGACAGCACTCCTATACACTCCCTGGGTCTAATCTACAAAGACTATTGCAAACCCATTAATTAAATCCCCAATACTACATCTTGCTGTTTTTCCCCCTTCCTGACAAGCTGTTGGATTTCCCCAGTGCAAGACTGAACCTCAGGGGCCAAAAAACATTCAGATGCCTCCAACGACCCACTCAGCAGTGCCCACTTCAAATGTGACTGCACCTATGAGAACACAACCCGATGAGGAACTGTGCCATGCAAATACCAACTGGCAAACCCAGCACTGCTGATCCTGCAAAGTCCTCCTCTGGGGGCTTGTGCCAAAATTGGGAGAGCTGTCTCAGACTAGTCAAGACTGACATTGTCATTCTCACAGAACCATACCTTACAGGTAAAGTCCCAGACACCACTATTACCATCCCTGAGTATGTCCTGTTCCACCATAGACCAACAGAGGTGGCAGCACAGTGGTATTCAGCCAGGAAGGCTTTGTTCTGGAGTCCTCAACATCAGCTCTGAGGTTTCATGGCATCAGGTCAAACACAGGCAAGGAAACCTCCTCCTGATTACCATGTACTGTCCCCCTCAGCAGATGAATCAGTACTCTTCCATGTTGAACACCACTTGGAGGAAGCACCAAGGGTGGCAAGGACGCAAAACGTACTCTAAGTGGGGGATTTCAATGTCCATCACTGACAGTGGCTCAGTAGCACCAACACAGACCGAGCTGGCCGGGTGCGAAAGTACATAGCTGCTAGACTGGGACTGCGGCAGGTGGTGAGGTAACTAACAAGAGGGAAAAACATACTTGACCTTGATCTCATCAGCCTCACACAAACACATGCTCATGACAGCATCACTGGGTTTGACTGCTGCATGGTCCTGTCTTCACATTGAGAATAACCTCCATCATGTCGTGTGGCACTAACATCGTGCTAACTGGGACAGGCTTCGAACAGATTTAGCAACACAAGACTGGACATCAATGGGGCACTGTGGGCCATTAGCAGGAGTGGGACTGTACTCAACAATAATCTGCAACCTCATGACCCATATATCTCCTCTAACATTACCGTAAAGCCAGGATTTGACCTGATACAATGGAGAATGCAGGAAGGCATGTGAGGAGCAAAACCAGGTATACCTAAAAATGAGGTGTCAACCTGGTGAAGCTACATCACAGGACTACTTGCATGTTAAACAGCAAGTGATAGACAGAACTAAACATTTTGTGCTTATCAAGGTGGTGGTAGAATTATTTTATTCTTATGCCACCAGGGGAGAGGAACATTACTAGCCAGGACAGCATTTGTTAACTATCCCTAAATGCTTTTGGGAAGGTGGTGCTGAGCCACTGCTGGTGCAGGAACATCCATCGTGCTGTTAAGTTTTGGGTCTTTGATCCATAATGGATCAATTTCCACTGTAGCTCCCTTGCCCACCTATTTATTTCCCATTTCCCTGTGGTCTAGATGCCAAATTAAGCACTGTTTTGTGCTGAAATTAATTCAACTTCCTCTTACATAAGATTCTTATAATCAGCATCCAGAGGACACCTTCATCGAGTAGGAATGGCTGGATTTGAATCCAGATTCAAGAGGTGTGAAAGGCCACAATCAATTCTTTGCCACAACATTCCCTTCTTAATTCTTTTCACTACTTAATTTTTTCACTACTTCCCAGCATGTCTTTTTAAATGCCTCAGTAATCCTGTTCTTTTGGGGAAAACTTGTCGATATTGTAAAATTGCAGTTAATACGATTGAGGAAGTCGTTTTGGACGCTGAAGGTACTAACCATTGTAACTTGTGCAGCAACTTTTCAAAAACTTGTATTTACAGTATTTGAATTAAAACTTTTTGGGCCCAAAATGTTACCAAAGTCTGGGAGTCAGTTAGCAGAGAAACCATTTCTATGTGGTGTTATATTGTCCCCAATAAAATTAATAAGTCTACTGAAATAATGGATCTGGGAATGTCACACCTACCACTATCAGCAGTAATTGTTAGGCTGATGCATTGGAAATACTTGAAATATTTGAACTAGGTATCAGGAGTAACTAATTTTCCATATTTTGTTGTTACTCTTAACTTTTGTCATCCATTCACATGAAATGATAGCCACTAACATTAATTTAAACAGTTAGTTTTCTTTCCAAGATTTATTTTTCATGCATGTTCCAGGTGCAATTGAAGATAAATCCTGAGCACAAAGAAAACTTAAAGTCCTAGAATCAGCTGTTTTTTTAAAAAAAAAACCACCGTGCTACTCTAAATTGATCCAATATAATGACATTTCAAAACAATTTTTAATGGAAGAGTTTTTAAAAAGTGAAAGTTGTATATAAATGAGCCTGGTATTTAGTTCTGTCTTTATAGTATAGAATTATTTTATCTTTGACTCTGGAATGTATATTCCATTTTGAATTGGTGTCCTGGATGTGAAATGAACTAATTGAAACAAGCCCACAACCAACAGATCAGATCTAAGTTCTAAAGTCCTGCCACATCCAGTCGTGAACAGCAGTGGAAAATTAAACACTCACTGGGGGAGGAGGCTCCACAAATATCCCCATCCTCAAAGATGGGGGAGCCCAACACATCAGTGCAAAAGATCAGGCTGAAGCATTCACAACAATCTTCAGCCAGAAATGTTGAGGGCATGATCTATCTGGGATTCCTCCAGAGGTCCTGAGCATCAGAGATGTCAGTCTTTAGCCATTTTGATTCATCCACATATTAAGGACATACGAAGGCACTTGATAAGAACATAAGTATATAAGAAAAAGGAGCAGTAGGAGACCATCTAGCCCCTCGAGCCTGCCCTGCCATTCAATAAGGTCATGATTGACCTGATAGTCGTTCATTTCCACTTACCCGCCTGCTCTCCATAACCCTTAATTCCCTTATTGATCAGAAATCTACCTGTGACTTAAACACATTTAATATGAGGTAGCCTCCACTGCTTCAATGGGCAGAGAATTCCAAAGATTCACTACCCTCTGAGAGAAGTTGTTCCTCCTCAACTCTGTTCTAAACTGACTCCCCCTTATTTTGAGGCTGTGCCCTCTAGCCTTTGTTTCCTTTCTAAGCGGAAATAATTTCTCTGCCTCTACCCTATCTAGCCCCTTCATTATCTTATGTCTCTATAAGATCTCCCCTTAGCCTTCTAAACCCCAAAGAGTACAGGCCCAATATACACAATCTGTCCTCGTAAGTTAACCCTCTCATCTCTGGTATCAACCTGGTGAATCTTCTCTGTACTCCCACCAAGGCCAATATATCCTTTCGCAAGTAAGGGGACCAAAATTGCACACAGTACTCCAGTTGCAGCCTCACCAGTACCCTGTACAGTTGCAGCAAGACCTCCCTGCTTTTATATTCCATCCCCCTCGCTATAAAGGCCAGCATCCCATTCGCCACCTTGATTACCTGCTGCACCTGTAGACTGGGTTTTTGCGATTCATGCACAAGGACCCCCAGGTCCCTCTGCACAGTAGCATGTTGCAATTTTTTTACCATTTAAATAATAATTCATTTTACTATTATTGTTTCCAAAGTAGATAACCTCACACTTGCCAATGTTATACTCCATCTGCCAGATCCTCGCCCACTCACTTGGCCTATCCAAATCTCTGCAGACTTTGAATCCTCCGCGCAATTTGCTTTCTCACTCATCTTTGTGTCGTCAGCAAACTTTGTTACTCTCCACTCAGTCCCCTCCTCCAGATCGTCTGTGTATATGGTAAACAGCTGAGGCCCCAGCACCGATCCCTACGGCACGCCACTAGTCGCCGACTGGAAAAGCACCCATTTATTCCAACTTTCTGCTTCCTGTTAGATAGCCAATCGTCAATCCACGCTAACACTTTATCCCCAACTCCGTGTACCTTAATCTTCTGCAGCAACCTTTTGTGAGACATCTTATCGAATGCCTTCTGGAAATCTAAAATCTGCTGGTTCCCCTCTGTCAACTGCACTCATTACATCTTCATTAAAAATCCAGTAAATTCGTCAAACACGACTTTCCCTTTGTGAATCCATGCTGCGTCTGCTTAATCGAACCATTCTTTTCCAGGTGTCCTGCTATTTCTTCTTTAATGATGGATTCCAGCATTTTCCCAACTACAGTCATTAAGCTAAACCGGCCTGTAGTTACCTGCATTTTGGCTACTTCCTTTTTTAAACAGCGGTGTAACATTAGCTGTTTTCCAATCAGCCGGCACTTCCCCGGAGTACAGCAAAATTTTGATAAATTACAACTAACGCGTCTGCCATTTCTTTCAGTGCCCTGGGATGCATTCCATCCAGACGTGGGGACTTGTCTACCTTTAGTCCCATTAGCCTACCAAGCACTACCTCTTTAGTAATAGTAATCGTCTTAAGGTCCTCACCCCCTACAGTCCCACGACCGCCAATTTTCAGTAAGCTGAAAATTCACAGTGTCCTCCACTGTGAAGACCAACACAACAAACTTGTTTAAGGCCTCAGTCATTTCCTCGTTTCCTATTATTAGATCCTCCTTATCTTCTAAGGGTCCAACATTTACTTTAGCCACTCTTTTCCTTTTTATTTGTAAAAACTTTTACTATCAGTTTTTATATTTTGTGCTATTTTAGTTTCATAATGTAGCTTTCCTTTCTTTATCACTTTTTTTAGTAGTTCTTTGTTGTTTTTTTAAAACTTTCCCTATCTTTCCTAGTGGGGAATTATCCCCACTAGTTTTGGCCACTCTGTACGCATCGGTTTTTAATTTAAAACTCTCCTTTATTTCCTTCACTATCTACAGCTGGTTATCCCTTTTCTTACATTCCTTTATCACCGGAATATATTTATGCTGAGCACTGAGAAAAATCTCCTTAGAAATTCTCCACTGTCCTACCAATTAGTCTGTGCTCCCAGTCTACATTAGCCAATTCCATCCTCATCATATCGTACTCCCCTCTGTTCAAGCAGAGGGCACTGGTTTGGGGTCCTACTTTCTCACCCTCCATCTGTATTAGAAATTCAACCATATTGTGATCACTCATCCCAAGAGGATCCCTCACAAGAAGATCTTTAAATTTTACCTGTCTCATTACACAGGACCAGATCCGAGAAAACGCGCTCCCTCGTAGGTTCTGTAACGTACTGTTCGAGGAACCTATCCTGACAACATTTTAAGAACTCTTCCTCAAGTCCACCTGTCCGACGTGAGTCAACCAATCAATATGCAGGTTAAAATCCCCCATGATTATCACTGTTCTGTTTTTGCACGCACCCATTATTTGCTTGTTTATAGCCCGCCCCACCTCGAAGTTATTATTTGGGGGCCTATAGACCACACCCACTAGTGACCCCTTACTATTCCTTATCTCTACCCACAACGATTCCACATTTTGCTCCTTAGAGCCTATATTGTCTCTCGCTACCGCAAAGATACAGCAAATTGATACTGCAAAGGCTATGAATGCTTATAATATTCTGGCAATAATACTGAAGACTTGTGCTCCAGAACTTGCTGCACCCGAGCCAAGTTATTCCAGTACAGCGCTAGTATCTAGTTGGCATTGTTGAAAGTTGCCCAGGTAAGCACTGCACACAAAAAGGACAAATCCAACCTGGCCAATTACCACCTCAGTCTACTCTCGATCATCAGAAAAGTAATGGAAAGGGTCATCAATAGAGCTAGGCTATTAATCCAGAACAGCCAGTTAGTGATGACGGCAACGCCAATACGGAGAGTTCAATTCCTGTGCTGACTGAGGTTACATAAGAACATAAGAAATAGGAGCAGGAGTAGGCCATCTGGCCCTTCGAGCCTGCCCCGCCATTCAATAAGATCATGGCTGATCTGTCGTGGCTCAGCTCCACCTTCCCGCCCTCTCCCCATAACCCTTAATCCCTTCTCTTATCAAAAACCCATCAACCCGTTTCTTAAAAATATTTAGCGAGGCAGCCTCCACCACTTCAACGGGCAGAGAATTCCAGAGATTCACCACCCTTTGAGTGAAGAAGTTCCTCCTCAACTCTGTTCTAAACCGCCTCCCCTTTATCTTGAGGCTGTGCCCCCTAGTCCTACTGTCTTTTTTGAGCGGGAAGAGTCTCTCCACCTCTATCCTATCCATCCCATTCATCATCTTATACGTCTCAATGAGATCATGAAGGCCCCCCCTTCTCAACTTTGCCCTCGCCTGAGATGAACCTCAGGTTAAATTACCACTAGTTAACTCTCCCCTCAAAAGGGGAGAGCAGCCTATGGTCATCTGGGATTATGGTGACTTTAAATATTCATACCTCAGGTGCCAGGCAATGACCAACTCCAATAAGAGAGAATCTAACAATTGTCACTTGATGTTCAATCACTGAATTCTTTCTTATTCACTTGTGGGACATGGGCGTAGCTGGCTGTCCAGCATTTACTGCCCATCCCAAGGACAGTTGAAAGACAAAAACATTGCCGTGGCTCTGGAGTCACATGCAGGCCAGACAAGGTAAGAACAGCAGATTTCCTTCCCTAAAGGATATTAACAAACCAGATGGGTTTTTCCAACAACCAAGGCTGGTTTCATGGTCATCAGTAGATTTTTAATTATAGATTTGTTTTATTGAATTCAAATTCCATCACCTGCTATGGCAGGATTTGAACTCGGGTCTCAAGAATATTAGCTAAGTTTCTGGATTAATAGCCTGGCAATAATACCACTAGAACATAGAACATAGAACATTACAGCACAAACAGGCCCTTCGGCCCTCGAGTTGCGCCGATCGCATCAACCCCACCAATCTATAGACCTATCTATAACCCCCAATCCCATTAAACCCCATATACTCATCCAGAAGTCTTTTAAAAGACCCCAGCGAGTTCGCCTCCACCACCGACGACGGCAGCCGATTCCAATCACTCACCACTCTCTGAGTGAAAAACTTACCCCTAACATCTCCTCTGTACCTCCCTCCCCGCACCTTAAATCTGTGTCCCCTCGTAGCGACCATTTCAACCCGGGGAAATAGCCTCTGAGAGTCCACCCTATCTATTCCTCTCAACATTTTATAAACTTCTATCAGGTCGCCTCTCAACCTTCGCCTCTCCAGGGAAAAGAGTCCCAGCTCCCTCAACCTATCTTCATAAGGCATGCCTCCCAGTCCAGGCAACATCCTTGTAAATCTCCTCTGCACCCTTTCAATAGCTTCTACATCTTTCCTATAGTGAGGCGACCAGAACTGCGCACAGTACTCCAAATGAGGCCTGACTAGGGTCCTGGCCATCGCTAGGCCATCGCCTCCCCCACTATAACATCCGAGCGGTTACCAATGACTAGAAACTGAACTGGACTAGCTTTATAAACACTGCGGCAGTTCTGAGGCTAGGAATCCTACAGCAAGTAGCCTCACCTCCTGACTCCCCAAAGTCTGTCCACTATTTACAAGGCGCAAGTCAGGAGCATGACGTAATACTCACTTGCCTGGATGAGCGCAGCTCAATACCATCTAGGTATCCCATTTGATTGGCACGCCACCCACAAGTGTTCACTCTCTTCACCACCAACGCACATTAGCAGCCCTAAATACTATCTACAAGATGCACTGCAGATTTCTTAGACAGCACCTTCCAAATCCACGACCACTTCACCTTGAATGACAAGAGCAGCAGATACCTGGGAATACCACCAGCTGGATGTTCTCCTCCATCACTCACCATCCTGACTCAGAAAGACTTCACCATTCCTACATTGTCGCTGGGTCAAAATCCTGGAACTCCCTAACAGCACTGTGGGTGTGCTTACACCTCATGGACTACAGAGTTTCAAGAACGCAGCTCATCACCACCACCTTTGCAAAGGCAATGAGGATGGACAATGTATGCTGGCCTAGTCAGCAATGCCCATACTACTTCACTGCATTAAAAAGTTAGGAGAAAATAAAAATGCAACAGTTGTGGTTCCTAACGACCAGCAAGTGATCCATCCTGTGTGCAAGAGGGGACAAACTGAACATATACTTGCAGCCCAAGTGGAGGAGCAGAGAAGGGCTTGCTTCTTTGGAGTCACGATCCAGAGACTTTTCCTCTTGTGCCCTCCCATAACATAGCGGTTATAATCCTGAGATTTTTAAGAAAGGTTCAGATTTTAAGAGTAAACAGCAGGCTGGAGGTACTGATATGCAAGAATGAACTCACTTCTTTTGCAAAGAAATGCTGACTTTTCGTTGCAGTTCTCTGCATACCAGCTGTGTAAGCCATGGTGTCGCAAGCTGGGGAAGTGGGAGCATTGCAGCTGAGCGCATAATACGTTCTCTTGCTCAGAGATGGTCATCCCAAAAAACGTTACCTTCTCTGGGGGAAGGAACACTTCTGTGGAACCTAGGGAACAAAACAAAAACAGCACTGTGAAATGCACCTCAACTGCATTTTGAAGAAAATAGAAGTGGTGGGGACAAACTGCCCAAGGTTGGGGGGAGGGGGGGGGGGGAGGAGAAGAGAGAGGACGACGACGTGGGAGGGGGGGTGGGGAGACGAGGGACGAGACACAAGACGAGAAAAGGCGGGGCAGGGGCTGGAATTAGGATGAAATCTTGCCTGAGGATGGGGGTGGAAATGATCTTGCAGGATGGAGCACCTTCCACCATACTTACTGCTCTTGTAGGCTACTTCCCACTGGCCCTGGAGTGAGCTGCGACTTCGGTTGGTTACCATGTATTGATAGCCAACCCAGAACCTGGAAAATAAAGAATGTCACAGATGCAGAACGGATTCATCGTCTCCAGTTACAGTTCCACCTGGAAAGCTGCTTCGCAAACTTGAGGCTGACAGAATAGGGAGGTTAGTGTCAGCTTAGATTTTAAAAATATTGGCTTACGGGCAGAAAACAGTGAGTCACTATTAATATTTGGTTATTTTAGGTGGAGGATGGTGGACAGTAGCAATGATAGAACCACGGCATTTTGATACATATAAAATGAGTTAGATTTTGCACTACAGAGAAAAATTCTAATATTTCTCAATGATGTGGGAACCAGTGAGGGTTAAACAATTAAATCCAATAGGACAGAGATAGGCAGCCAGAATGGGCTGACCAGTCACAGATGGTGAGAGAAGAGGTGATGAATTGTGACAAAAGGGATTGTGAAGGCAATGTAGATTTAATAGCTAAAAGCAAATTACTGCAAATGCTGGAATCTGAAATCAAAACAGAAAGTGCTGGAAAATCTCAGCAGTTCTGGCAGCATCGATAAGGAGAGAAAAAGTTCCGAGTCCAGATGACTCTTTGACAAAGCTAAAAGATGCTGCCAGACGTGCTCAGATTTTTCAGTGTTTTCTCCTTTGATTCTGAATGTCTAATCTATATACACAGGTTAAGAAATCTGGCTCTGACCAAAATGCACAACTGATGTCATCAGGTGAAGTAACAATGAATTTACACCGATCCACACATACTGTCCCACACAAAACCCCTACAGTGTAGGTACACGCACGCTCCCCCCAACCCCCTCTTTCTCGCGCGGATACATTTAATAGCACTGTGCAAAAAAGCTGTCAGCTTAAATCGCCTAGAGCCTTCAGTCTGGAGTAATTCTTGAACTTACAGCCCTGTGACTCAGACAACTGAGCCAGTGTAGACACAGCCAATGTACAAGGGTTGAGGGACATAGATTTTAGATTCAGAGCAAGGGATGCTGGGGGATTGTGAGGAAGGTCTTTTTTAAAATCAAAGGCACTTGCCTGTAAGGAAGCAGAAATGTGTGATTTTGATGAATTGGATAGCTATTTGAAGCAAATAAATTTGTCAGTTACAGAGAAACAGGGTTGGGCTGAGTGGATTTCACTGCAGAGAACTTGTACAAGAGCAATCTGCCAAATGGCCTTCCTCCATTTCCTAGTCAGAGGACAGGAAGGAAAATATACAACTACATTAAGCTGGCCACGCTATAAAATTATTTGTTCTCTAAAAATGAACATGATTTTACCCTGACAAGCAACAAGTCATTTCCTAGCAATATATAACTTTCAGAAAAGCAGCAGGGACCTCACTATCTTTAAAGAACTGCTGGTGACTGCTGACAATCAAATGCCAAAGAAATACTCTCTAACATTTCTACAGCAGAGCTCTGGCCAATGGAGACAATATGTCTGCAATGGCGAAAAGGGACACTGACTCCTTTAAGATTCATTCCTGGTACGTGGGTGTTGCTGGCTGGCCAGCATTTACTGATTTGATTTAATGTAATTAATTATTGTCACATGTACCAACATACAGTGAAAAGTGTTATTGCACACTATACAGACAAAATATACTGTTCATACAGAAGGAAACGAGATAGCACAGAATGCCACCCCAAAAAGAGAAGAGTGACTATAATTTGGAGGAGTTCTTCATTAAGATGGAGTGTGACGCAGTTAAGTCTGAGACTAGGGTCCTGAACTTGAGGGAAACTAACTCTGATGGTATGAGATGCTAGGATAAGCCGACAAATGATATCTAAGGGGTTGACAGTGGATAAGCAATGGCAGATATTTAAAGAACACGTGGATAAACTTCAACAACTGTACATCCCTGTCCGGCATAAGAGTAAAACGGGGAAGGTGCCTCAACCATGGCTAACAAGTGAAATCAGCGATAGTGTTAAAGCCAAAAGGAGGCATATAAATTGGCCAGTAAAAGCACCAAATTTGAGGACTGGGGAAATTTAAAATTCAGCAGAGGCGAACAAAGGGTTTAATTTAGAAGGGGAAAATGAATGAGCGTAAGCATGCAAAAAACAAAAATTGACTGCAAAAGCTTCTGTAGATACATGAGGAGAAAAGGACTGGTGAAGACAAATGCCGGTCCCTTACAGTTAGAATAAGGTGAATTCATAATGGGCAAAGAGATGGCCAACCAGCTGAACAAATACTTTGGAACTGTCTTCACTAAGGAGGACACAAATAACCTTCCAGAAATACCAGAAAACAGATCTAGCATGAAGGAGGAACAGAAGGAAATCCTTGTAAGTCAGGAAATTATATTGGAGAAATTGCTGGAACTAAAACCCGACAAGTCCCTAGGGCCCGACGTTCTTCATCCCAGAGTACTTAAGGGAGTGGCCCTTGAAACAGCAGACGTGTTGGTGATCATTCTCCAGCATTCTATAGACTCTGGAAGCATTCCAGTAGATTGGAGGGTAGCTAATGTAACCGCACTTTTGAAATACGAAGCGAGAGAGAAAATGGGGAACTATAGACCCATTAGCCTGAAATCAGTGGTGGAAAAATGTTGGAGTCAATTATTAAGGATGTAACAACTGAGCATTTGGAAAATAGTGACAGAATCGGTCCAAATCGGCATGAATTCACTAAAGGAAAATCACGCTTGACAAATCTTCTGGAATTTTTTGAGCACGTGCCCAGTAGAGTGGACAAGGATGAACCAGTGGACATTGTCTATCTGGAGTTTCAAAAGGCTTTGGACAAGGTCCCACAAAAGAGATCAATTAAAGTTTATGGCATCAGGGGTGATGTATTGATGTGGATAGATAACCAGTTGGCAGACAGTAGGAAATCTTTTCAGAGTGGCAGGCAGTGACTAGCGCAGGACTCAGGGCTGAGACCCCAGCTGTTCACAATATACATGAATGATCTGAACGAAGGAATTGAATGCAGTACATCCAAATTTGCAGATAAGCTGATGGCAATGTGTGGTGTGAGGAGGTTGCTAAAAGGCTGCTGGGCGATTTGGATGGGCTGACTGAGTGGGCAAATACAGTATAATGTGGATAAATGGGAGGTTATCCACTTTGGTGGCAAGAAAGGGAGATTATCTGAACGGTGCAGTTTAGGTAAAGCAGAAGTGCAACGTGACCTAGGTGTCATGGTAGAAGTCGCTGAAGGTTAGTGTGCAGTTACGGCAGCTGGTGAAGAAAGCTAATGGTATCAATTACTAGGTTCAAGGGGCAAGGTTTAAAGATGATGTATGAGGCAGATTTTTTAATACAGAGAAGTGGAAGTGGATACGGTAGTGACTTTTAAGGGATGTTATGACAAGTATACGAATAGGATGGGAAAAGAGGGATATGGTCCCCAGAATGGTAGGGGGTTTTAGTTAGGTCAGGCAGCATGGTCAGTGCAGGCTTGGAGGGCTGAAGGGCCTGTTCCTGTGCTTTAATTTTCTTTGTATTCTGGCCTTCATAGCAAGAGGATTTGAGTATAGGAATAGGGATGTCTTGCTGCAGACTGATTTCAGGATTGGTTGGACTGACAAATGAAGACTGGATTGACTGGGCTTGTATTCTCTGGAATTTAGAAGAATGAGAAGGGATATCAGAAACATAAATTCCTGATGGGACTGGACAGGCTGGATGTGAAAAGAATGTTCCCAATGTTGGGGAAGTCCAGAACTAGGGAGCACAATCTAAGCAGAAGGGGTGAGCCATTCAGGGCTGAGATGAGGTGGAGCTTCTTCACTCAGTTGTGAACCTGTGGAATTCTCTCCCACAGAACACTTTTGGGGCCAGTTCGTTAGATATGGTCAAGAGGAAGCTGGACGTGGCTAGCTCATGACTAAAGGGATCAAATGATGTGGAGAGAAAGCGGGAGTGGGATACTGAAACTGCATGATCAGCCATGATCATATTGAGTGGTGGTGCAGGCTCAAAGGGCCAAATGGCCTACTCCTGCATCTATTTTCAATGTTTTTTTTATTGCCCAATAAGAAGTCTCACAACACCAGGTTAAAATTCAACCATTTTATATCAAACAAACCTGTTGGACTTTAACATGTTGTGAGACTTCTTACTGTTTACACCCCAGTCCAACACCGGCATCTCCACATCATTTTTTATTGCCCACCAGAGGGCACTTGAGAGTCAATCATATTAGTGAACCAGATGGGTTTTACGACAATCAACAATCCCAGATTTCAAAAACAAATTGAACCTTTTCACTATCTATTGTGGTGGGACTTGAACCCAGGTTGAAGACCCACCACAACAGATTATCCTGCATCTCTGGCTCACTACACCACTACCACTACACCACTGTCTCCTCTATTTAAATATTTCAAAATTCTAGGTTTATGCCTTACACTATTTTATCTGCACATGCCTTCACCCACTGAGGAAGTCTTTAGGTTCTGGAAAGACAGATCATCCAGCAATGGTCAGTCTGTTTCCCACTGAAGGAATACACCAGTGGACTTTTCATTCTGGGCTCTGAACTCGCACAAAACTATAACAAATTTTTACCCTATACAGTCCACCCTGCCCACTTCCCCCCACTTAGCCAATCCTCTTCACCTTCCCATTATTCACCCCCTCTGAACTCAGCCCTCAGCTGCACTCCTTTTATAGCGCCCTTTCACCACACTGACATATTCAACTTTACCCTGCCTCTCTTGCCCACACTCCCTTCACTCCAAATCCCTCATTCTCTCTCCACGCCTACACTTTCTATCACCATCTCACCTGCGCTGGTCCTTGTGGCTCACTGGCTGTTCTTCCAGTTCCCATTCTTCAGCCAGTATGAAACGCAGCTCCTGATCAGTAGTGAAGGTGGCCAGTGATCCATTCGCTTGCTGACATTTCTGAACAGCATCCCAATAATTCTCACTGTTCAAATACACTCGGTAACAGCTCGCTGTCCCTGCATAGTGATGCCAGCCTGTTGGGCATTTCCCTATCAACAAAAGAGATCCTGTTTGTCGGCTGTTGTATCACACTATAATAGAGGTACACACAGTACAAAATTCAAAGGGTACATCTTATTCATTGGAGAAAAATGCAACAACAATTCAGCACATTGGGCCATTTAGCCCATTGCAGTTCAAAAGAGCCAATGTAAACTCAATCAAGTTAGTTGCACCCCCCCACCCCCCCCATTCAATACCCTTTCTCAAAATGTTTCTCCAACAATTGTTTATCCAATTCTCTTCTGAAGGCCAATACTGAATCTCCAAACATCATCCAGTCAAGCAGTGAATTGCAAATCCTCACTTCATTATGCATTCACGGATGTGGGCATCACTGCACAGGCCCATATTTATTGGGCATCCCTAATTGCTCTTGGACGGAGTGTCTTGCAAGGGCATTGCAGAGACAACTACATTGTTGTGGCTCTGGAATCACACGTCAGCCAGGTAGGTTTCCTTCCCAAAAGGAAACTAGTGAACCAGATGTGTCAGTACAACATACAGCATTGATTTCATGGACATTAGAGTTTTCCGATTCCAGGTTTTTGAAACAATTCAAATTTCACCATAGAACATGGTAGAATTTGAACCCAGCTTCTATGTTCTATGTTCCCATATCTTGACCCGCTGCCCTGATGCGGAGCTATGGGTCTCTATGTAACACTGAGGTACATGTCTGTCAATGCCCAGATTTGGGATACAGTCCTGCTTGGTGTAAAGTTTAATGTTGTGTAACACTGGGCAACAACACAATTGCGAGCTCATTTCTGCAGTATAAAATGGGTACATTATACCCACTGAAATCATAGATTTCAAATGGGTATAACGTACCCATTTTATATTGCAGAAATGAGCTCGCAATTGTGTTGTTGCCCAATTGTATTGTAGAAATCAGAAATCCTACAGTGCAGTAACAGGCCATCTGGCCCATCGAGTCTGCGCCAACCACAATCCCAATCTCCATATCCTTACTAATATTTACCCACTAATCCCTCTAACCAATGCATCACAGGACACTAAAGGGCAATTTTAGCATGGCCAATCAACCTAACCCACACATCTTTGGACTGTGGGAGGAAACTGGAGCACCTGGAGGAAATCCACGCAGACACGAGGAGGATGTGCAAACTCCACAGTGGCCCAAGCTGGGAATCGAACCCAGGTCCCAGGTGCTGTGAAGCAGCAGTGCTAACCACTGTGCTACCGTGGCACCCTGTATCCCAGTGAGACTCGGCAACTTCAAGAACTGTCCCCCAGTGAGAGTCAGCACCTTTTGGAACTGTACTTCAGTGAATATCAATCTCTCTGAAGTCATAAGTGCTATGTTGGATAATGACAACGTTTAATTGAGATTAATACAGTTCCAAATCTCAAGCTAGTTTCCCCACCCGGTTATATGTGATATTCTGAGAGCCCTTCCTATGCTTGGATTTTGAAGGGCTGTGTGTTCAGCTTACATCATGAAACAATAACCTACGGGTGAAATGAAATGGCTGACCCACGTTGACAGGGTAGAAGTGGGTGTCTTCAGCTCCTCTGCCACGTCCATGTTTCAAGTCCACAGTTTCCTTCACGTGGTGTACCCGGTGATCACCAATCACACCTACCAAGAAAAAGAGGCACTTGCTGAAATTAGGACACTATTCTCACCTCCTCAACCATCAAACAACATTGCATTTTCTAAATCTTTCATATAGCAAAACTTTCCAATGTATTTCAGCAAGAATATTTGTGATGGTATGTGCCTGTAAGAAATGTATTTATATTATGTTTCTTGAGGGGTCTGCTTAAAACTCAGCTCTATTTTAGACAATGCCGATTTGTCTGCACCAGGCAGCTCACATGCTGAGAATGCAGGCTAATGATTGATTTAAGCTCAGTTCAATCTGAATGAATATATTTTTACTTATTTGAATTTCCCCCTGGGGTTTCAGAATAAGGTTTTAATTAGATTGATTGACCGAAATGTCACGTAATTAAGGGAAGGAACTAAGCTCACAGGGAAAAGCAAGGAGGCTGTGATAGCAGTTACAGAGGAGATCCATCAGGGTGTTGCCTGGGATGGAGCATCAGAACTTTAAGGAGAGACTGGATAGGCTTGGATTGTTTTCTGAAAGTGAAAGACTGAGGGGGGGACACGGTTGAGGTATGCGGTTCTCCCATGCTGACGGTATAGTTAAGAAAGCCCGTCAATGTCTCTACTTTATCAGAAGGCTAAGGAAATTTGGCACATCAGCTACGACTCTTCTCAACATTTACAGAAGCACCGTGGAAGACCTTTCTGGTTGTAATACAGCTTGGTATGGCTCCTGCTCTGCCCAAGACTGCAAGAAACTACAAAAAGTTGTGCATGCAGCCTAATCCATCATGCAAATCAGCCTCTTTTCCATTGACTCTGTCTACACTTCCCACTGCCTCGGCAAAGCAGCCAGCATAATTAAGACCTACGCACTCCTGACATACTACTTCTATTAGGAAAAAGAACACGTCTGAGGTCACATATCAACTGACTCAAGAACAGCTTCTTCCCTGCTGCCTTAAGAGTTCTGAATGGACCTACCTTGCATTAGATCAATCTTTCTCTACACCCTATGACTGTAAAATGACATTCTGCCCTCTCTCTCTCGTTTCCTTTTCTATGAACGGTATGCTTTGTCTATATACTTTTCACTATACCAATACACGTGACAAAAAAATCAAATCATCACCTCTGTGCATCTTTTGATATATATCAGCTCCTGGTTCTGCACTGTTTGATATTAAAATTTTCTTTCATTTCAATTCCTTCAACCATGTCTTCATGTCTATTCTCCTCCTGGTCCACTCAAAAATGCTGTTCCAATTCTACCATCCCTAGTTTCCATTGCGATGGTCCAGTGGTATTATCGCCGGATTATTAATCCAGAAACTCAGCTAATGTTACAGGGACCTGGGCTCCAATCTCACAACAGCAATGCGGAATCTGAATTCAATTAAGAAAATGAGAATCTGCCGATGACCATGAAAGAATTGTCACTTGTTGGAAAAAGCCATCTGGTTCACTCATGCCCTTTTGGGAAGGAGATCTGCTGTCTTTACCTGGTCTGACCCACATGTGACTCCAGAGCCACAGCAATATGGTCAACTTTCAAGTGCCCTCTGAAATGGTCCAGCACTCAGTTTCAAGGGAAACTAGGGATGGACAATAAGTGCTGGGCAGCCAGCGACACCCATGTCCCACAACTGAATTTTTCAAAAAGGGGGGAACCAGGACTGGCGGCTGGTGATCTGGACACTTAAAAAACTTGAAGCTCTCAATCATTTCAGCTTTCTTCCCGTTAACACAGGAAAAAGTCTGACAACACCAGGATACAGTCCAACCGATTTATTACAGTCTAACCAAATAAATCGGTTGGACTGAAACCTGGTGTTGTCAGACTTTTTACTGTGTTTACCCCAGTCCAACGCTGGCGTATCCATATCATGCTTCCCGTTAATGCAGTTCTCCACTACATTTCCTAAAGTCGATGACAATCTCCTTTGTTTTGTTGGAAAGATTATTGTCGCCGCACCAATTCACCAGATTGTCCGCTTCATTCCTGTACTCTGTTTTGTCATTGTTTGAGATCCAGCCCACTACGGTGGTGTTGTCAGCAAACTCGAAAATCAAGTTGGAGGGGAATTTGGCCACAGGAGAATAATAGGGGGCTGAGAACACAACATTGTGGGACAGGTGTTGAGGATGAATGTGGGAGGTGTTATTACCTATCTTTACTGATTGTGGTTCAATTCCCAGCTTGGGTCACTATGTGCGGAGGCTGCATGTTCTCCCCGTGTCTGTGTGGGTTTCCTCCAGATGCTCCATTTCCCCCCACACTCTGAAAGACATGCTGGTCAGGTGCATTGACCTGAACAGGCACCGGATATGGCAACTAGGGGAATCCCAGTCACTTCAATGCAGCTTGCTCTGCTACAGAGAACAGTGTCAATCCCGCTTATTATATTGTGGATTATTCGGAGCTGAAACTCCTCAAGCTGCAGACACTTACATCAGATGTGTCTGCCCTGGATAACACTGAGCTTCCACATGCTACAGCCTTGACAAATCAGCTGTCCTGCCTTAAATAATAACGTATTTTATTCAGTTATTTATATATTGATTAATCTGATCACAAATTCTAATACTATTTAACCCTTAAGATTCTAACCAACAATTCACTTCCTCCCATAGTAGAGCAAAATCCAATTTCTCCAGGGTGAAAATATTAGAACAAACAACTGAGTATCTTCCTCAGCTCACCAATTTTCCACACTCCATTTGAGGTCGCACTGCAGAGCTGGCCACACAGAGAATGTCTGAATTTATATGTTCCAAACAAAGGGACTAGCTGACCCCAGGTACAAGACCAACTTTGGCCAGTTTTCTGCATCAACTATTCCAGTTCCTGCTAGAAGATAGCTTCAATCTCAATGCTTAGCTCCCTGAATAAATTTAAAGTTAAACAATACTTAGTTAAATGTTAAACACAAAATACAAATTGTAGATATTTATAAAGTTATTTAATTTCCCTCAGCTACAAAAACGTGTCAAATGCCTGACTGAAGAGCCTCTGGCTCTGATCTTCAGGTAGTCGTTGGTCTCAGGTACAGTATCGGAAGATTGGAGGACAGCGAATGTTGTCCCATTGTTTAAGAAGGGGAACAGAGACTCCCCCGGGAATTATAGACCGGTGAATCTTACTTCTGTTGTGGGCAAGGTTTTAGAAAAAATTATTAGGGATAGGATTTATAGTTATTTGGAGAGTAATGAATTGATTGGAGACAGTCAGCATGGTTTTGTGGCGGGTAGGTCGTGCCTTACTAACCTTATTGAGTTTTTTGAGAAAGTGACCAAAGAGGTGGATGGGGGAAAGGCAGTTGACGTGGTATATATGGATTTTAGCAAGGTGTTTGATAAGGTTCACCATGGTAGGCTTCTGCAGAAAATGCAGATGTATGGGATTGAGGGTAATCTAGGAAATTGGATCAGGAATTGGCTAGCGGATAGGAGGCAGAGGGTGGTGGTTGATGGTAAATATTCGTCATGGAGTTCAGTTACGAGTGGTGTGCCTCAGGGATCTGTTTTGGGGCTACTGCTGTTTGTAATTTTTATTAATGATCTGGATGAGGGTATAGTTAGGTGGATTAGTAAATTTGCTGATGACACCAAAGTCAGAGGTGTGGTAGGTTGTGAGGAAGGGTGTCATAGTTAGACATAGACATAGAACATTACAGCACAAACAGGCCCTTCGGCCCTCGAGTTGCGCCGATCGCATCAACCCCACCAATCTATAGACCTATCTATAACCCCCAATCCCATTAAACCCCATATACTCATCCAGAAGTCTTTTAAAAGACCCCAGCGAGTTCGCCTCCACCACCGACGACGGCAGCCGATTCCAATCACTCACTACCCTCTGAGTGAAAAACTTACCCCTAACATCACCTCTGTACTTCCCTCCCTGCACCTTAAATCTGTGTCCTCTCGTAGCGACCATTTCAACCCGGGGAAATAGCCTCTGAGAGTCCACCCTATCTATTCCTCTCAACATTTTATAAACTTCTATCAGGTCGCCTCTCAACCTTCGCCTCTCCAGGGAAAAGAGTCCCAGCTCCCTCAACCTATCTTCATAAGGCATGCCTCCCAGTCCAGGCAACATCCTTGTAAATCTCCTCTGCACCCTTTCAATAGCTTCTACGTCTTTCCTATAGTGAGGCGACCAGAACTGCGCACAGTACTCCAAATGAGGCCTGACGAGGGTCCTGTAAAGTTGCAGCATTACCTCCCGACTCCTAAACTCAATCCCTCGATTAATGAAGGCCAGTACACCATACGCCTTCTTGACCACCTCCTCCACCTGCGAGGCCGATTTAAGAGTCCTGTGAACCCGGACCCCGAGATCCTTCTGCTCTTCAACGCTACTAAGACCCCTGCCTTTAATAGTGTACTCGTTCATCCCGTTGGTTCTGCCGAAATGGACTACTACACATTTATCCGCGTTGAAGTCCATCTGCCACTTCTCCGCCCATTCCTGCATCCTATCTATGTCCTGCTGCAACTTTTGACATCCTTCCAGACCATCCACAACACCGCCGACCTTCGTGTCATCAGCGAATTTGCTAACCCATCCCTCCACTTCCTCATCCAGGTCATTTATGAAAATGACAAACAACAAGGGTCCCAGAACAGATCCCTGGGGCACCCCACTGGTGACTGACCTCCATTCCGAAAAAGACCCATCCACAACCACTCTCTGCCTTCTGCAGGCAAGCCAGTTCTGGATCCACAAGGCCAAAGGCCCTTGGATCCCATGCCCTCTCACCTTCTCAAGAAGTCTTGCATGGGGGACCTTATCAAAAGCCTTGCTGAAGTCCATGTACACTACGTCCACGGCACTTCCTTCGTCAATGTGTTCAGTCACATTATCGAAGAACTCAACTAGGCTCGTAAGGCACGACCTGCCCTTGACAAATCCATGCTGACTATTCCTGATCATGTCAAACCTCTCCAAATGGTCGTAAATCTTGTCCCTCAGAAGCCTCTCCAGGGAGAGGCAGGGAGTTTGCAGGGAGACTTAGACAGGTTGCACAGCTGGGCCGAGAGGTGGCGAATGGAGTTCAATGCGGAGAAGTGTGAGGTAATTCATTTCGGTAGGAATAACAGATGTGTCGAGTATAGGGTTAACAGGAGGACTCTGAATAGTGTGGATGAACAGAGGGATCTAGGTGTATGTGTACATAGATCCCTGAAAGTTGGGAATCAAGTAGATAAGGTTGTTAAGAAGGCATACGGTGTCTTGGCGTTTATTGGTAGGGCGATTGAATTTAGGAGTCGCAACGTCATGTTGCAACTGTACACAACTCTGGTGCAGCCGCACTTGGAGTATTGTGTGCAGTTCTGGTCCCCACATTATAGGAAGGATGTGGAGGCTTTGGAGAGGGTGCAGAGGAGGTTTACCAGGATGTTGCCTGGTATGGAGGGGAGGTCCTATGAGGAGAGACTGAGGGATTTGGGGTTGTTTTCACTAGAAAGGCGGCGGCTAAGAGGGGATCTTATTGAAACATATAAGATGATTAGAGGTTTCGATAGGGTAGACAGTGATAGCCTTTTTCCTTGGATGGAGAAAGCTAGCACGAGGGGGCATGGCTTTAAATTAAGGGGTGGTAGTTATAGCACGGATGTCAGAGGTAGGTTCTTTACCCAGAGGGTGGTGAGGGATTGGAATGCCCTGCCTGCTGCAGTTGTAAATGCACCTAGTTTGGGGGCATTTAAGAGATCTGTGGATAGGTTTATGGATGAAAAGGGATTGGTTTAGGTTAGACGGTCATTGTTTTTTAACTGGTCGGCGCAACATCAGGCCGAAGGGCCTGTTCTGCACTGTAATGTTCTATGTTCTATGAAATCTATAGACAACATCCACTGCATTACCTTCTTCAATTCTCCTTGTTACTCCCTCAAAAATTCCTATTCGGTTAGTAAGGCATTACTTTCCCTTAAGACCAGACTGATGATCCCAGATTGATCTATGCCTAAGCAATAGTTTATCCTGCCTCTTTGCCCAACAGAAGTCAGATTGACCAATCAATAATTAGTTGGCCTATCCCCCTTGCCCCTTTTAAACAATGGTACATTTTTAAGCCTCCAATCCTCTGGTAACTCACGAGTATCAAGTGAAGATCAGAAAAAAGTCCTTCGAGCATCCACTATTTCACCTCTGGTGCCCTTGGACTGCCTGACAATCACCCATTCCCTTTCTTCCATGCTTCTAGCCTGCAGTTGACCACTTCTCAGAATGTGCCATCTATGTAGCTCTCAGCCTCGTGGATGCACTATGGCAATTCAAACCCTCACTTCTGCTCTAAAACCTGGAGCTCAAATTTCTGCAGCTGGTAACACTTCCTGCACGTGGTCAGTTAGGTCAACATTAGCATCCACAACTATCCACATACTACAAAACATGCATAACAAATGACAAAGCCATGTCTTCACTTCATTTAAATTAGTTTTATTTAACTCTGGTTCACATATTAGTTTCATTTGACCTTAACTTAAACCTTCCAACTATTGATAAACCTTCCAACTACTGATAAATCTGACTAATACTTAACACAGTAAAGCATTATTTCTGTATCTCAGCTTGGGGTAGCTTCTGCCCTGTCCATGATTGCAAGAAACAAAGAACAAAGCCCAGTCCATTATACAAACCAGCCTCCCATCCATTGACTGTCTACACTTCCGGCTACCTCGGAAAAGCAGCCAGGATAATCAAGGGCCCCATGCACGCCAAAATACTCTCTTCCACTTTTTGCTGTCGGGAAAAGATATAAAAATCTGAGGTCACGTAATAACCAACTCAAGAATACTTTCTTCCCTGCTGCCATCAGACTTTTGAATGGACCTGGTTCGTATTAAGTTGATCTTTTTCCACACCCTAGCTATGACTGTAAAAACTAGATCCTGCACTCTCTCCTTCTCCATATACGCTGGCTTTGTCTGTATGGCACACAAGAAACAATACTTTTCACTGTATACGTGTGACAATAATAAATCAAATACTTCACAAGCAGTAATAAACTTTACTTAAAGCACTTCTTTCCCCCATGCACTGAACCCACCCCCCCAACTGAATATAATTCGCCACTGATTCAATCTTCACCTCACTCAGGCAGTCTCGTATTTCTTTTCTGGTCATGCAGTTTTAAAAGCCTCCCTCCTACTAAGACCCCCTGATGAGTCACAAGCTAGTTTAGTCTGGTTCCAGGGGAGATAGCAAATGTTGTCCCATTGTTTAAGAAGGGGAGAAGGGACTTCCCTGGGAATTATAGACCGGTGAGTCTTACTTCTGTGGTGGGTAAGGTTTTGGAAAGGATTATTAGAGACAGGATTTATAGTTATTTGGAGAGTAATGAGTTGATTAGAGACAGTCAGCATGGTTTTGTAGCGGGTAGGTCGTGCCTTACTAACCTTATCGAGTTCTTTGAGAAAGTGACCAAAGAGGTGGATAGGGGTAAGGCAGTTGATGTGGTATATATGGATTTTAGCAAGGCGTTTGATAAGGTTCACCATGGTAGGCTTCTGCAGAAAATGCAGATGTATGGGATTGGGGGTGATCTAGGTAATTGGATCAGGAATTGGCTAGCAGATAGGAGACAGAGAGTGGTGGTTGATGGTAAATATTCGTCATGGAGTTCGGTTACAAGTGGTGTGCCTCAGGGATCTGTTTTGGGGCCACTGCTGTTTGTAACTTTTATTAATGATCTGGATGAGGGTATAGTTGGGTGGATTAGTAAGTTTGCTGATGACACCAAAGTCGGAGGTGTGGTAGATTGTGAGGAAGGGTGTCATAGTTTGCAGGATGACTTAGAAAGGTTGCAGAGCTGGGCTGAGAGGTGGCGGATGGAGTTTAATGTGGAGAAGTGTGAGGTAATTCATTTCGGTAGGAATAACAGATGTGTTGAGTATAGGGCTAACGGGAGGACTTTGAATAGTGTGGAGGAGCAGAGGGATCTAGGTGTATGTGTACATAGATCCCTGAAAGTTGGGAATCAAGTAGATAAGGTTGTTAAGAAGGCATACGGTGTCTTGGCGTTTATTGGTAGGGGGATTGAATTTAGGAGTCGCAGCGTCATGATGCAACTGTACACAACTCTGGTGCGGCCACACTTGGAGTTTTGTGTGCAGTTCTGGTCTCCACATTACAGGAAGGATGTGGAGGCTTTGGAGAGGGTGCAGAGGAGGTTTACCAGGATGTTGCCTGGTATGGAGGGGAGATCCTATGAGGAGAGACTGAGAGATTTGGGGTTGTTTTCGCTGAAAAGAAGGCGGCTAAGAGGGGATCTCATTGAAACATATAAGATGATTAGAGGTTTAGACAGGGTAGATAGTGATAGCCTTTTTCCTAGGATGGAGAAAGCTAGCACGAGGGGGCACGACTTTAAATTAAGGGGGGGTAGTTATAGGACAGATGTCAGGGGTAGGTTCTTTACCCAGAGGGTGGTGAGGGACTGGAATGCCCTGCCAGCTGCAGTTGTAAATGCACCTAGTTAGGGGGCGTTTAAGAGATCTGTGGATAGGTTTATGGATGAAAAGGGATTGGTTTAGGCTAGTGGGTCATTGTTTTGTAACTGGTCGGCGCAACATCGTGGGCCGAAGGGCCTGTTCTGCGCTGTAATGTTCTATAGGAAGTTTCAGTCAAACAGCTTGCTGTCAAGGATAATTGCTTCAGCTTCCCCAGTCATAGCTTTGCAACTCCTGCCCTTGCTACTGCTCCAATCACAGATTTGTCACTGGAGCAGCAAGCTGGGGGGGGGGGAAATCTGTGATTGGAGCAGCAGCAGCATGGATGCTTACTTGCTGCTCTTCTGAACAAACTGTGTAATGTTTTCCCACTCTCTACACCTGCGCTTCAGCCAGGACCAAAGAATCAATTTTGGAAATATTATACTCAGGCATCCATCCTTGATTCTGCTATCCCCTTTTTCACAGGTTACTAGTGATGTCTTGAAGGTGAATGTACCTTTCTCTCTCCCATGTATCTTGAACACTGACTTACGCAAGGCAAACAAACAAGCAGGGTCAAGCGAATTTTGGCACATATTTTTTAGTTAGCAGAAGGCTTAAAGGGTGTTTTTTTGATTGAAGTTAGTTATCCAATAAGAGTCATGTGATACTAGTAGAGGGAGGAACTAAACTTGTAGGAAAAACTAGTTTCATTTGCACTCAAAGAGCACGTTCCAGATGCTAACCAATCACCACATGAACAAGATTTGCCTCAAGTTACTTTTGCTTCATTTGCCAGTTACCTTACATCTGTGCCTCTTCGTTTTCATGAGCAGAAACAGTTCCTTCTTATTTATTCTGTCCAAACCCTAGAGGATCTTAAAAGCCTCTCATCAAATCTCCTCTCAACCCTCTTTTCTCCAAGGAAAACAATCCTAATTTCTCCAATCTCTCTTCATAACTGAAGTTCCTCACCCCGGGACGATATTCTTGTGAATCTTTTCTGCACTGGATCCAGTGTCTTCACATCCTTCCCACTAAAGTGTGGTGCCCAGAACTAGGCACAATATGCCAGCTGTGGCTGAACCAGTGATTTCTAACGTTCAGTAACAGGGCACACCTCAGTAAGACAAACAATTCCATGGCACACCCACATTTTTTCAGTTGACTCAATTGCTCATAGATACCCCATAAAGTAATAGCGAACTGACAGGACCAATCACATACAAGGGGCAGGGCATAGGGTGCATAATTCAGCAATCCGCAAATAAAGTGTTTCCTCATTGTGAGGTCATTCATCCCGTATGCTCAGCATTCAAACTGAACTTCAGTTTAATTCAAAACCATTATATTCAATAATTCCAGTTAAAATGCCAATTGGTATTAAAGATGAAGACATACCAATCAGTGCCAACCAGAAAAAACTGTCATGCTGATATAACTGGTGCCCACACTATATGAAAACTCTTTTACATTTACCAAGTTAAATATCAAACGTAAACACTAAAGTTAACTTATTGCAACGCATTGTACACACTTCTAATCGCAACAGGTGGATTTAATTTCAGTGCTTTATGAAATGCTTATCATTTACATGCTCTCCTTTAACAACATGGATTACATTGACATCATTGTGTGATATGGCTGTTACATGTCTGTGCTATATACCAAATGACAGGCAATATATTACATAATGACTGCATGTTGCAAGATTGTTTTCTGTAGGTTTTTTTATACAGCATGATGATAGATGAGGTGCAAGAAGTCCAAATTTTGTTTGTGCTTTTTAGTGTTTCTTGTGTGGAACTTTCATCCATAATATTTGATTCTTTGCGTACATGCGAAAATGATTAGCTAAAAGGTATTAGAACAAATCCCCTCAACATCTTTCTATTTGGTATCACTGAGCATACTTCAATTATACCTTAAATCACTAACCCTTGGGCTAAGGACATGTTGTATATTTTCAATTAATGGATCATTTTATTTATACAAATATTATTCCTTCCAAGCCAATTTTCCAGTTGCTCTTTATCTCGGGCTCTGAGTAAGAACATAAGAAATAGGAGCAGGAGTAGGCCATCTAGCCCTTCGAGCCTGCCCCACCATTCAATAAGATCATGGCTGATCTGTCGCTGCTCAGTTCCATTTTCCCGCTTTCTCCCCATAACCCTTAATCCCCTCTCTTATCAAAAACCCATCAACCCGCATCTTAAAAATATTTAGCGAGGCAGCCTCCACCACTTCAACGGGCAGAGAATTCCAGAGATTCACCACCCTTTGAGTGAAGAAGTTCCTCCTCAACTCCGTTCTAAACCGCCCCCCTTTTATCTTGAGGCTGTGCCCCCTAGTCCTACTGTCTTTTTTGAGCAGGAAGAGTCTCTCCACCTCTATCCTATCCATCCCATTCATCATCTTATACGTCTCAATGAGATCTCCCCTCATTCTTCTAAACTCTAACGAGTACAAGCCTAGTTTATTCAGCCTCTCCTCATAGCTCAACCCCCTCAACTCTGGTATCAGCCTAGTAAACCTCCTCTGCACTCCCTCCAAGGCCAAAATATCTTTGCGCAGGTGCAGCGCCCAAAACTGCACACAGTACTCCAGCTGCGGCCTCACCAATGCCCTATACAGCTGCAGCAAGACCACCCTACTTTTATATTCAATCCCCCTCGCTATGAAGGCCAGTATCCCATTTGCCTTCCTGACCACCTGCTGCACCTGGAAGCTGGGTTTTTGTGACTCATGAACAAGGACCCCGAGATCGCTCTGCACCGTCGCCTGCTGCAGTTTTTCGCCACGTAAGTAATAGTCCTTCCTACCAAAGTGGACCACCTCACACTTGCCAACATTAAATTCCATTTGCCATTTCCTGGCCCATTCGCCCAGCCTATCTAGATCCTTCTGCAGACTCTCCACACCCTCCGCACAATTTGCCGTTCCCCCAATCTTGGTGTCATCAGCAAATTTCGACACCCTACACTCGGTTCCCTCCTCCAGGTTCCCTCCTCCCTCCTTCTGGTATAGTACCAGAAGATTGGAGGATAGCAAATGTTGTCCCATTGTTTAAGAAGGGGAGAAGGGACTTCCCTGGGAATTATAGACCGGTGAGTCTTACTTCTGTGGTGGGTAAGGTTTTGGAAAGGATTATTAGAGACAGGATTTATAGTTATTTGGAAAGTAATGAGTTGATTAGAGACAGTCAGCATGGTTTTGTAGCGGGTAGGTCATGCCTTACTAACCTTATCGAGTTCTTTGAGAAAGTGACCAAAGAGGTGGATAGGGGTAAGGCAGTTGATGTGGTGTATATGGATTTTAGCAAGGCGTTTGATAAGGTTCACCATGGTAGGCTTCTGCAGAAAATGCAGATGTATGGGATTGGGGGTGATCTAGGTAATTGGATCAGGAATTGGCTAGCAGATAGGAAACAGAGAGTGGTGGTTGATGGGAAATATTCGTCATGGAGTTCGGTTACAAGTGGTGTGCCTCAGGGATCTGTTTTGGGGCCACTGCTGTTTGTAATTTTTATTAATGATCTGGATGAGGGTATAGTTGGGTGGATTAGTAAGTTTGCTGATGACACCAAAGTCGGAGGTGTGGTAGATTGTGAGGAAGGGTGTCATAGTTTGCAGGATGACTTAGAAAGGTTGCAGAGCTGGGCTGAGAGGTGGCGGATGGAGTTTAATGTGGAGAAGTGTGAGGTAATTCATTTTGGTAGGAATAACAGATGTGTTGAGTATAGGGCTAACGGGAGGACTTTGAATAGTGTGGAGGAGCAGAGGGATCTAGGTGTATGTGTACATAGATCCCTGAAAGTTGGGAATCAAGTAGATAAGGTTGTTAAGAAGGCATACGGAGTTTTGGCGTTTATTGGTAGGGGGATTGAATTTAGGAGTCGCAGCGTCATGATGCAACTGTACACATCTCTGGTGCGGCCGCACTTGGAGTTTTGTGTGCAGTTCTGGTCCCCACATTACAGGAAGGATGTAGAGGCTTTGGAGAGGGTGCAGAGGAGGTTTACCAGGATGTTGCCTGGTATGGAGGGGAGATCCTATGAGGAGAGATTGAGAGATTTGGGGTTGTTTTCGCTGGAAAGAAGGCAGCTAAGAGGGGATCTCATTGAAACATATAAGATGATTAGAGGTTTAGACAGGGTAGATAGTGATAGCCTTTTTCCGAGGATGGAGAAAGCTAGCACGAGGGGGCACGATTTTAAATTAAGGGGGGGTAGTTATAGGACAGATGTCAGGGGTAGGTTCTTTACCCAGAGGGTGGTGAGGGACTGGAATGCCCTGCCAGTTGCAGTTGTAAATGCACCTAGTTTGGGGGCGTTTAAGAGATCTGTGGATAGGTTTATGGATGAAAAGGGATTGGTTTAGGCTAGTGGGTCATTGTTTTGTAATTGGTCGGCGCAACATCGTGGGCCGAAGGGCCTGTTCTGCGCTGTAATGTTCTATGTTCTATATTAAAGGGACAGAGAATGTAGATGGGGAGAAGCTATTTCTGCTGATTGAGGAGTCCAGGACTAGGGGACAGAGGGCAGAATTCTCTGGCCTCCCAGTGGCATGATTCCCGATGGCAGGATCTTCTGGTCCCACCGCTGTCAATGGGATTTCCCATTGATCCCATGACGTCACCGGGAAACCTGTGGCCAGGGGCGGGGGTGGGGGAGGTAAGAAAAGATAAAGATAAAGATCATCTACATAAATGGTAAAAAGCTGAGGCCCCAGCACCGACCCCTGGGGCACTCCACTAGTCATCATCCGCCAATCCGAATAGCACCTGTTGACCCCCACTCTCTGCCTCCTATTTGACAACCAATCCTCTATCCACGCTAACACCCTACCCCCAACTCCATGTCCCTTGACCTTCTGCAATCTCTTGTGAGGTACTTTGTCAAACACCTTCTGAAAATCTAGAAAGACCACATCCACCGGCTCTCCTCTATCCACCGCCCTAGACACATCCTCATAGAACTCCAGTAAATTTGTCAGACACGACTTCCCTTTAATGAAACCGTGCTGCGTCTGCTCTATCAAGCAATTCCCTTCAAGATGCCTCGCAATTTTCTCCTTACTGACAGATTCTAACATTTTACCTACCACAGACGTTAAACTAACCGGCCTATAATTCCCCGCCTTTTGCCTGAGTATTTGCATCATCTCCTATAGAATCCCAGAGTAAGAATCATAGAATCACTGTAGTGGGGAAGAGGCCATTCACCCACCAAGTCTGCACATACACAGTATCTTACCCAGGTTCTCTCTTTCACTCTATCCCAACCATGGCTAATCCATCTAACCTACACATCTTGGGACACAAGGGGCAATTTAGCCTCGCCAATCCACTTACCCTGCACATCTTTGGTCCATGGGAGGAAACCCACAGACACAGGGAGAAGGTACAGTCACCTGAGGCCAGAATTGAATCCAGGTCCTAGCAGTGCTTACCACTCTGCTGCCTCTAGGACTCCAGGAAGCAGGTGCAGCTTCTCCACATCTGTGGAGGATTTCACCATCTTGCCTGGCGCTGCTGGCTCCTCAACCCTCCCCCCAATTCAAAACATGTTGCTAATGTCCCTTTCTTTTCATGAATCACAATTTTACCTAGAAGTCTGTTGTGCTGCACTGTATTAAATGCCTTTTGATCAAAGCAGCTCTTAAACTTTAACTTATTTTGGATCTTTTACAAATTCTAGTCAACTTAACAGACCAGAACATTACAGATAAAGGAGATATTCATAGATTTAATCTGAAACACACATTCCCACAACTTATAGTGCACCTGGACAATCCAGCTCATCACTGCCATCTTCACAGGTCTGCCAACCATCGCAATGCCAGGTTAGAGGAATACACTGAATAGTTCCAGTATTACAAGCAAACTGTCCAGGGGTACAGCGCAGCTCTGTGGAAGGAAAGACAACCTCTTATCAAGCAGCAATCATCCAAATCCCATTCCTGCACTCCTTGCAGTTTTTAAGTAAACTACTGTCAAAGTTATTCCTTCACAATGAGTACTTAAATAGTGAGAAGAACTATCAGGAAGGATTCCCAATTAACTCTACACACAGTTAGAGAAAGAAAGCCTTCAAATGCTGGGAACAAAAAAACAAATTACTATACTTAAAATAAAACAGGAGGGGTCAGGCCAAATGGAGAGCCCCATCAATGGGCCAAAGCGAATGAGGACCAGCCCACATTAGGTAATGTCTTCTCAAATGAGCCAGATTAATTCTAAATTCATTAAACGGTTGTAAAGAACATAAGGTTCATGTAACAATCTGACTTCATATACCAGACGTTCATCACAAAAGGAGTCTGTAGACCTTTATCGGAACTGTACCTGCCAATCGTCCAAAAAAAGTTTACCTTTTTTCAGATACTGGCAGACATGCTGCTTGATTTTTGCTTTCATCCCTTGAATTTCAGTTGTTGGGATACTAAAAACATTCCATCAATAACAATGTGCATTTTTTCATGTTCAACTTTGGGAGGTGGAGCTAGTATAAACTGGAAGGGTTACTCCTGGCAGGACCAGGACTGATGTCCTTGGGGGGAGTATTTGCTAAAGTAGTTGGGGAAGATTTAACCTAAAATGGTAGGGGGAAGGAGAATCTATATAAGGAGTTAGAAGTGGGAAATCAAGGACAAGAACAAAAAAAGGATAAGAAAAGTGATAGGCAAAAAAAAAATCAAGGGCCAAAATCAAAGTTAAAATTTAATCACTCCAATGAAATTACTGTGAAATTCTGCTGATTGCCACACTCTGGCACCTTTCAGTCTTTCACTCTGGCACCTGGCAGTCTTTCAGACTGTGGGATGAAACCAGAGCACCCGGAGGAAACCCACGTGGACACAGTAAACCCCACACAGATAGTGACCCAAGCCAAGAATCAAGCCTGGGTCCCTGGCACTGCAAGGCAGCAGGGCTAACTACTGTGCCACCCAAAGGCCACAGTGAAAAATAATGGGAACAGGACAAGCAGTGTTAAAAAGATAAGCTTTGCTTTGTGCTTTAATGCATGGAGCATTTGCAGTAACAGTTGGGATTAGAGGCATGGCTGCCAGCTGACCAGGGATAGCAGCTATATTCCGTATTTAGAAATGACATACAAAAAGGAAAAGGCAGTTAAGTTGCATTGCTGGTTAAAGAGGAAATTAATGCAATAGTGAGAAAAGATATTAGCTCTGACGATGCAGAATCTGTACAGGGAAGCTGAGAAGCAAAAGATGTTAACAGGGGTTACTTACAGACCTGTAAACTGTAGTGATGATCTTAGGAATGGCATTAAACAGGAAATTAGAGACATATGTGAACAAATAACATCTGTAAATTATGGGTGACTTTAATCTGCATATAGATCAGGCAAATCAAATAAGTCACAATACTACAGAGGATGAATTCCTGGAATGTGTATGGATGGTTTTCCGGACCAACATGTTCAAGAACCCACAACAGAACAGGTCATCCTAGAATGGGAATTGTGTTATGGAAAAGGCAATAATTGGCAATCTAGCTGTGTGACACTCCTTGGCAGTGAGTGCCCATAATATGAAGGAGAGTAACATAGCTGATTGAGGCTAGGGTACTGAATCTCAATCAATTGAGGAGTTATGATGATATGAAGTGCCAGTTGGCTATGACAGATGGGAGAATGTTAATTAAAGCAATGACAATGGATTGGGCAATGGCAAACATTCACAGAGTGCATGGATGAAGTGCATGGAATCATTCATTCCTGTCTGGTACAAAGATGTATTTGATAATATTCTCACAAGCTTTCGAGGGGGCTGCCTCTTTGTCAAGTGAATGGAGAGTTCTGGCCTCAGACAGACAGAGCATACAAAGTACAGACAGTTGCTGATTAGAATGCGAATCCTTACACCTAACCTGCTGTTCAATTCTTAAAGTGGCTGATAATGTGAGTGGAAGGAGCACTGATCACAGTTTAAAGAGATGTGTATTGTCTCCAGACAGTACAGTAAGTAAGGTTTTGCAAACCCAGGCAAGTCACGGGGGTTACAGATAGTGCGACATGAACCCAAGATCCCTGTTGAGACCGTCCTCATGTGTGCGGAACTTGGCTATCAGTCTCTGTTCAGCGACTCTGCGCTGTCGTGTGTCATGAAGGCCGCCTTGGAGAATGCTTACCCGAAGGTCAGAGGCTGAATGCCCGTGACCGCTGAAGTGTTCGCCAACAGGAAGGGAACAGTCTTGCCTGGTGACTGTCGAGCGATGTTCATTCATCCGTTGTCGTAGCGTCTGCATGGTCTCCCCAACGTACCATGCTTCGGGACATCCTTTCTTGCAACGTATCAGGTAGACAATGTTGGCCGAGTTGCAAAAGTATTTACCATGTACCTGGTGGATGGTATTCTCACGTGTGATGATGGTATCCATGTCGATGATCCGGCATGTCTTGCAGAGGTTGCTGTGGCAGGGTTGTGTGGTATTGTGGTCACTGTTCTCCTGAAGGCTGGGTAGTTTGCTGCGAACAATGGTCTGTTTGAGGTTGTGTGGTTGTCTGAAAGCAAGAAGTGGGGGTGTGGGGATAGCCCTGGCGAGATGTTTGTCTTCATCAATGATATGTTGAAGACTCCGGAGAAGATGTCGTAGCTTCTCCGCTCCGGGGAAGTACTGGACGACGAAGGGTACTCTGTCCATTGTGTCCCGTGTTTGCCTTCTGAGGAGATCGGTGCGTTTTTTCTCTGTGGCACATCGGAACTGCCGATCTATGAGTCGAGCACCATATCCTGTTCTTATGAGGGCATCTTTCAGGGTCTGGAGGTGTCTGTCACGATCCTCCTCATCTGAGCAAATCCTGTGTATACGGAGGGCTTGTCCATAGGGAATAGCTTCTTTAACATGTTTAGGGTGGAAACTGGAGAAGTGGAGCATTGTGAGATTGTCTGTGGGTTTGCGGTACAGTGAGGTGCTGAGGTGACCGTTCTTAATGGAGATAAGTGTGTCCAAGAATGCAACTGATTCTGGGGAATAGTCCATGGTGAGTCTGATGGTGGGGTGGAATTTGTTGATATCATCATATAGTTGTTTCAGTGATTGCTCACCATGAGGCCAAAGGAAGAAAATGTCATCGATGTATCTAGTGTATAGCATCGGTTGAAGATTCTGTGCAGTGAAGAAGTCTTGTTCGAACCTGTGCATGAAGATGTTGGCATATTGAGGTGCAAATTTGGTCCCCATGACTGTTCCGTGTGTCTGGATGAAAAACTGGTTGTTGAAGGTGAAGAGATTGTGGTCCAGGATAAAGCGGATGAGTTGTAAAATTGCATCTGGAAACTGGCAGTTGTCAGCATTGAGTACTGAGGCAGTCGCAGCAATGCCATCGTTGTGGGGGATGTTGGTGTAGAGCGCTGAGACATCCATTGTGACGAGGAGTGTCCCTGGTTCAACTGCTCCGTGTGTGCTGAGTTTCAGTAGGAAGTCCGTAGTGTCGCGACAAAAGCTGGGGGTTCTTTGTACAATGGGTTTCAGGATGCCCTCGACGTAGCCAGAGAGGTTCTCACACAGAGTTCCATTGCCCGATACGATGGGACGGCCAGGTGTGTTTGCCTTGTGTATCTTTGGGAGGCAGTAGAGATCTCCAATGCGGGGAGTACGTGGAATGAGAGCACGGAGGGTGCTCTGAAGGTCCGGATCAAAGGTCTTGATCAGATTGTTGAGTTGACGAGTGTGTTCTTTGGTCGGATCTGTGGGTAATTGTCTGTAGTGTTCCTCATTGTTTAGTTGTCGGTACACTTCTTTACAGTAATCCGTTCTGTTCAGTATGACGATGGCCCCTCCTTTGTCTGCTGGTTTGATGACAATGTTGCGGTTTGTCTTGAGAGCGTGGATGGCGTTGCGTTGTGCTTGGGTGATGTTCAGGGCTGTCTTGTGGGTGCGGCTGATGAATCTGGTGTTAACGCACCACCTTACTGTACTGTCTGGAGACAATACACATCTCTTTAAACTGTGATCAGTGCTCCTTCCACTCACATTATCAGCCACTTTAAGAATTGAACAGCAGGTTAGGTGTAAGGATTCGCATTCTAATCAGCAACTGTCTGTACTTTGTATGCTCTGTCTGTCTGAGGCCAGAACTCTCCATTCACTTGACAAAGAGGCAGCCCCCTCGAAAGCTTGTGAGAATATTATCAAATAAATCGGTTGGACTAAAACCTGGTTTAAAAGTTTACGCCAGTCCAACGCCGGCATACCCACATCATCGGTACAAAGATGACCAAACTATGGCTTAGGACCATAGAATCCCTAGTGCAGGAGACCATTCAGCCCATCAAGTCCACACCAATCCTTCAACTGAGCATATAACCCATTTATTCCCATAACCCATGCACTTGAGCCATTAATCCGCTTAACCTACACATTTTGGGACACGAAGGGGCAATTTAGCATGGCCAATCCAGCTAACCTGCACATCTTTGGACAGTGGGAGAAAACCCATGCAGGTACAGGGAGAACGTGTAAACTCCACAATCACCCAAGGCTGAAATCAAAGTTAAAGTTTTATTTATTAGTCACAAGTAGGCTTACATTAACACTGCAATAAAGTTACTGTGAAAGTCCCCCTAGTCACCACGCTCTGACACCTGTTCAGGTACACTGAGGGAGAATTTAGTATGGCCAATGCCGCCTCACCCGCACATCTTTGGAACTGTGGGAGGACACCAGAGCACCTGGAGGACATCTACACAGACACAGGGAGAACCTGCACGCTCCACACAGACAGTGAGCCAAGCCGGGAATTAAACTCAGGTCCCTGGCATGTGAGGCAGCAATGACCATGCCACCCAATGTGCAAATGCATGGAAATTACAGTACAATGTGCATAAATGTGAAGATAATGGTGGCAAAAACAGTAAGGTTACAGATTGAGGGGGGAATGTGCAACAAGACCTTGGTGTCCTCGTACACCAGTTGCTGAAAGTAAGTATACAAGTGCAGCAGGTAGTAAAAAAAAAGCAACTGGTAAGCAGCCCGTCATAGTGAGAGGATTTGAGTACAGGAGTAATTATACAGGGCCTTGGTGAGACCACACCTGGATCAGTGCATGTAGTATTGGTCTCATCTCTGGAAGAATGTTTTTGCTACGGAGGATGTGCACTGAAGGTTTACTAGACTGATTCCTGGGATGGCGAAACTTTGAAATGAATAACAAGACAAAAGATTATGCAACAAATAACGGAACAGAGAAACTCAGAGGAAAGAGGGATCTTGGGGTGCTTGTCCACAGATCCCTGAAGATGGCAAGGCAGGTTGCTTGGGATGGAGCATGTGAGAGCTATGCAGACAAGCTGAATAGGTTCAAGTTATTTTCTTTAGAGCAGAGAAGGGGACCTGACTGAGGTGTATAAAATTATGAAGGGTATGGACAGGATAGATAGGAAGCAGCAGTCCCCATTAGTTGGTGGGTCAATAACGAGGCAGCATAATTTTAAGGTGAGATGCAGGAGGTACAGATGAAATTTGAGGAAATGAATTTTCACCCGAAGGATGGTGGAAGTCTGGACTACTCTGCCCGGGGAGTAGTCAAAGCAGGAAAACTCACAACCTTTAAAAAGTATGTGGACGAGTAAATGAAATGGCGTATAACCTTGAATATGACAAGTCTGCAAAATGGGATGAGTGTAGATTTAGTGTAGTTCTGTTAGTGCAGACTTGATGGGCCAAAGAGCATCTTCTGCAATGACTGACAAATGGGGAGAGATAGAGTTGGTCAGATTATATTCACTAGATTTCAAAAGAACGAATCATAGGACCCTGACAGTGCAAAATGAAGCCATTCAGCCCACCAAGTCTGCACCAACAACGCCAACCAGGCCCTACCCAATTAACCCATGTATTTACCCTGCTAATCCCCATTTGATTTGTCACATGTATTAGCATTGTTTCATGTGCGTTATACAGACAAATCATATTGTTTATAGAGAAGGACTTGAGAGTGCAGAATGTAGTGTTGTAATCATAGTTAGGGTGTAGAGAAAGATCTTAGTGCAAGGTAGGTCCGTTCAAAAGTCTGATGGCAGTAGGGAAGAAGCTGTTCTTGAGTCAGTTGGTACATGACCTCAGACTTTTGTATCTTTTTCCTGACGGAAGGAGGTGAAATAGAGATTGTCCGGGGTGCGTGGGGTTCTTAATCATGCCGGCTGCTTTGCCGATGCAGCGGGAGGTGTAGACAGAGTCAGTGGATGGGAGACTGGTTTGTGTGATGGATTGGGCTATGTTCATGACCCCTTATAGTTTGTGATCTTGGGCAGAGCAGAAGCTATACCAAGCTGTGATACAACCTGAAAGAACGCTTTCTGTGGGGCAACAGTAAAAGTTGGTAGCTAATGTGCCAAATTTCCTTAGCTTTCTGACAAAGTAGAGGTGTTGGTGGATTTTTTAACTATAGTGTCGGCATGGAGGAACCAAGGCAGGTTGTGGTGATCTGGATATCTAAAAATTTGAAGCTACACTTCCACTACACTTCCTAAAGATGATGACAATCATTGTTTGAGATCTAACCCACCACGGTGGTGTCATCAGCAAACTTGAAAATTGAGTTGGAGGGGAATTTGGCCAGTCTTAGGTCCATGAGGAGTAGAGCAGGGGGCTGAGAATGCATTTTTGTGGGCACTGGTGCTGAGGATGATCATGAAGGTGGTGCTATTGCCTCTTCTTCCTGACTGTGGACCTGCTGCAGCAGTAGGCGTACTCTAATGGATCCAGATAGTCCAGGAGCTGGAATTGATTCGTGCCATGACTAATCTTTCACAGCACTTCACAATGATGGATGTCAGAGCTATTGGACGATAGTCATTAAGGCACTCTGCTTGGCTTTTCCCTGGTACCGGATGATGGTCATCTGCTTGAAGATAGGGATCTCAGATTGGTGTAAGAAGAGGCTGAAGATGTCTGCGAATACCCCTGCCAGCTGATCCGCGCAGAGTCTGAGCGCTCATCTGGGTATCCCATCTGGGCCAGTCGCTTTCCGTGGGTTGACCTTCGAGAAAGCTGCTCTGAAACCTGCAATGGTGATCTCAGATACAGGTTCATCCAGAGATTCCAAGGGTGGAGGACACACTCTCGCTGACCTCTTGCTCAAAACAGGAATAGAATGCATTCAGCTCATCAGGGAGGGGTGCATTGGAGGCAGCGATTTTACACGCCTTCATCTTGTAGCCTATTGTGTTTTGCAGACCTTGCCATTGTTGGCGGTTGTCTGCATAGCTAGCCTGGGACTCTAGCTTGGTCCAGTACTGTCTTTTGGCATCTTTGATTGACCTCTGCAGATTATATCTGGCTTCCTTGGATAGATCAGGGTCACCTGACATGAACATCTCAGACCTAGACTTCAGCAAGCAGTGGATATCTCTGTTCATCCACGGTTTCTAGACACTATGGGGAATTCACCATGTCCAATCGGCCTATACTGCACATCTTTGGACTGAGAAGAAACTGACGCAGACACAGGAAGGATGTGCAAACTCCACAAACACTGACCCACCTACCTACCTCACACTAAGTTGATCTTTCTCTACACCCTAGCTATGACTATAATGCTACATTCTGCATTCTTTTCTTTCCTTCTCTATGCACGGTATGCTTTTTCTGTACAGCACACAAGAAACAATATTTTCCACTGTATACCAATGCATGTGACAATAATAAATCAAATCAAACCAAGGCCAGAATTGAATCTGGATCCCTGGTGTTGTAAGACAGCACTACTAACCATTGTTAGATGCAAGGAGTAGACAGATGCAAGAAGGTTGTTCCTGATGGCAGGGGAGTCCAGAAACCGGGGTTATATTCTGAGGATAGTGGGTAAACTATTTAGGACTGAGATGAAGAGAAATGTCTTCACCCAGAGAGTGGTCAGCCTGTGCAATTCTGTACCACAGAAAGCAGTTAAGTCCAAAACATTGTATGTTTACAAAACATGTTGGTTAACACTGCTGCCTCACCGCATTAGGGACCCCAATTTCAATTCCAGGCTTGGTTGACTGTGGATTTTTGCACATTCTCCACACATCTATGTAGGTTTCCTCTGGGTGTTCCAGTTTCCTCCCATAGTCCAAACACTAAAGGTTAGGTGATTTAGCCATGGTAAACACACAGGGTTACAGAGATTGAGGGAGGGTCCCAGGGTGGAGTGGGTGGGCTTGTTTGAGGGTCAGTGCAGTTTCAATGGGTCAAATGGCCTACTTCTGAACTGCAAGGATTCCATGTTAGAAACCATAAGTTATATATAGCTCTTGGGGCCAAAACCTCAAAGGGAATAGGGGTAAAGCAGGAACAGGTTGGTGTTCAGCCATGAACACAATAAATGCCACAGCAGGTTCAAAGGGCCAAGTGGCCTACTCTTGCCCCTATTCTCCATGCTTCTTTGCAAAATACTCACCTGATAAAAGTCTAGCCAGTCCAAGCCGCGTGCCTACATGAAACAGAGAACAAGCAGTTTAAAAACTGTTACCAGGAGAGCTACACTTATCAGTCAGAAGGACTTTGCCAGCTAACAGTCTGAAGGACTTTGGTTGGGGACTACCCCCTCTCCAGTAATGCTGAATTTGTTAAAATGGTTCTCTTCTCCAAACCAGTCTGTGTATAACCATACTTCACTTCCCTTCCTTCATCTCCTTGTCTCCATTTCCAGTGATGGATTATCCACCAGTATTCATTCCCACAGCTCCTCACACCCTGTTCTCTGTAAGGACTCCATCCCATTCTCAGTTTATCCACCTTCTCTGTTCCGATGATGTCACCTTCAGAAATGATGCTTTTCATATGTCTGTTTTTCTTTACTTAGTTGCGATTTCTCCCCTACCTGTGGTAAACAGATTTTAAGCTGATTTAACCCATTTCCCACAATTCTGCGCTCACCCAATGACAGAATCCTCCTTATCCTCACTTTTCACCCCACCAGCCTCCACATACAAAGCATACTCTGTCATTTCCACCAACTGCAGCACAATGCCATCATGAAACACATCTTCCCCTTACCCTCCTTCAGCATTTTGCAGGGGCCGCTCCCTCCATGGCACCCTGGTCTACTTCATTCTGCACAACAGCCCATCACCTTGCAATCGCAGAAGCTGCAACAACTCAGTTTAAAGTTTATTTATTTGCGTCACAAGTTGACTTACATTAACACTGCAAAGAAGTCACTGTGAAAAATCCCTAGTCGCCACACTCTGGGCCCTGTTTGGGTACACCGAGGGAGAATTTAGCACGAGCAACACGTCTTTCAGACTGTGGAAGGAAACTACAGCACCCAGAGGAAGCCCACGCAAACACTCTCCCTCAGTATACCCAAACAGACACTGGAGTGGTGACGAGGGAATGAGATAGAGAATCTGGTGAATTGGTACAATGACAATAATCCCTCCTCGGTGTCAACAGGATGAAGGAGATCGTCATCGACTTAAGGAAGCACAGTGGAGAACACACCCCAGTCTGCATTAACAGGGAGGAAGCAGAATGGTCGAGAGCTTCAAGTTTTTAGGTGTTCAGATTACAACAACCCTCCATGCCGACACTACAGTTAAGAAAGCCCAATACCTCTACTTTCTCAGAAGACTAAGGAAATTTGACACCAGCTACAACTCTCGCCAACTTTTACAGGTAAAGCAGACAGCATGCTTTCTATGGTGCATCACAGCTTGGTATGGCTCCTGCTCTACCCAAGGCCACAAGAAACTACAAAAGGTCATGAATGTTGCCCAATCCATCATGCAAACCAGCCTCCCATCCATTGACTCTGGGAGGCTGGATTGCAAGATGGATTGGGCAAAGCAGCCAGCATAATTAAGGACCCCAAGCACCTAGACATTCTCTCTTCCACCTTCTTCCATCAGGAAAAACATAGAAAGTCTGCTGTCACCTACCAACCGACTCAAGAATAGCTTCTTCCGTACTGTCATCAGACTTTTGAGTGGACCTACTTCGCACTAAGTTGATCTTTCTCTACAGCCTAGTTATGTCTGTAACACTACATTCTGCATTCTCTCATTTCCTTCTGTAGGAACATTATGTTTTGTCTGTACAGCGCACAATGAACAATATTTTTCACTATGTTAATATATGTGACAATAATAAATCAAACCAAAATTTTCACATTACCTTCGTCGTAGTCTGAATGTAAGACTACTTGTGACTAATAAACTTTACTTTGCACAATCACCCAAGACCAGAATTGAACCTGGGTCACTGGCACCGAGGCAGCAGTGCTAGCCACTGTGCCACCCTTGAGGGCCTATCATTTGAGCTTTAGAGATCATATGAAACTTAAGAAAAAAACCACATAAAATTGTACAAAGAGTGATTCCTCCACTATGTATCATCTCCCACCCTCTTCCCAACTCTAGATGTGCCCCCATGCCCCTTCCCCGAAACAATCCATCTCTCTCCCACCCCCTCCGCCAGGCACCTCCAGCAATCACCCCCTCCCCCAGACACCCCCACACTCCCCCCTCACCCAGCATTCTCCCCCACCACCAGATTTCCCCCCTCCCCCAGACACCCCCAGCATTCCCCCCTCCCCAGACACCCCCAGCATTCCCCCCTCCCCCAGACACCACCAGCATCCCCCCCTCCCCCAGCATTCCCCCCCTTCCCCCAGGATCTCGGGGTCCGGGTCCACAGGAGTCTTAAATCGGCCTCGCAGGTGGAGGAGGTGGTCAAGAAGGTGTATGGTGTACTGGCCTTCATTAATCGAGGGATTGAGTTTAGGAGTCGGGAGGTAATGCTGCAACTTTACAGGACCCTCGTCAGGCCTCATTTGGAGTACTGTGTGCAGTTCTGGTCGCCTCACTATAGGAAAGACGTAGAAGCTATTGAAAGGGTGCAGAGGAGATTTACAAGGATGTTGCCTGGACTGGGAGACATGCCTTATGAAGATAGGTTGAGGGAGCTGGGACTCTTTTCCTAGAGAGGCGAAGGTTGAGAGGCGACCTGATAGAAGTTTATAAAATGTTGAGAGGAATAGATAGGGTGGACTCTCAGAGGCTATTTCCCCGGGTTGAAATGGTCGCTACGAGAGGACACAGATTTAAGGTGCGGGGAGGGAAGTACAGAGGTGATGTTAGGGGTAAGTTTTTCACTCAGAGGGTGGTGAGTGAATGGAATCGGCTGCCGTCATCGGTGGTGGAGGCGAACTCGCTGGGGTCTTTTAAAAGACTTCTGGATGAGTATATGGGGTTTGATGGGATTGGGGTTATAGATAGGTCTATAGATTGGTGGGGTTGATGTGATCGGCGCAACTCGAGGGCCGAAGGGCCTGTTTGTGCTGTAATGTTCTATGACAACCCCAGCATTCCCCCCCTCCCCCAGACACCCCCAGCATTCCCCCCTTCCCCCAGAATTCCCCCCCTTCCCCAGACACCCCCAGCATTCCCCCCTCCCCCAGACACCCCCAGCATTCCCCCCCTCCCCCAGCATTCCCCCCCTCCCCCAGACACCACCAGCATCCCCCCCTCCCCCAGACACCACCAGCATTCCCCCCTTCCCCAGAATTCCCCCCCTTCCCCAGACACCCCCAGCATTCCCCCCTCCCCCAGACACCCCCAGCATTCCCCCCCTCCCCCAGCATTCCCCCCCTCCCCCAGACACCACCAGCATCCCCCCCCTCCCCCAGACACCCCCAGCATTCCCCCCCTCCCCCAGACACACCCAGCATTCCCCCCCCTCCCCCAGACACACCCAGCATTCCCCCCCCTTCCCCAGACACCCCAAGCATTCCCCCCTCCCCCAGACACCCCCAGCATTCCCCCCTCCCCCAGCATTCCCCCCCTCCCCCAGACACCCCCAGCATTCCCCCCTCCCCCAGACACCCCCAGCATTCCCCCCCTCCCCCAGACACCCCAGCATTCCCCCCTCCCCCAGACACCCCCAGCATTCCCCCCTCCCCCAGACACCCCCAGCATTCCCCTCCTCCCCCAGCATTCCCCCCCTCCCCCAGACACCCCCAGCATTCCCCCCTCCCCCAGACACCCCCAGCATTCCCCCCCTTCGCCAGACACCCCCAGCATTCCCCCCTCCCCCAGACACCCCCAGCATTCCCCCCCCTCCCCCAGACACCCCCAGCATTCCCCCCTCCCCCAGACACCCCCAGCATTCCCCTCTCCCCCAGACACCCCCAGCATTCCCCCCTCCCCCAGACACCCCCAGCATTCCCCCCCTCCCCCAGACACCCCCAGCATTCCCCCCCTCCCCCAGACACCCCCAGCATTTCCCCCTCCCCAGACGCTCCCAGCATTCCCCCCCTCCCCCAGACACCCCCAGCATTCCCCCCCTCCCCCAGACACCCCAGCATTCCCCCCTTCCCCAGACACCCCCAGCATTCCCCCCTCCCCCAGCATTCCCCCCTCCCCAGACACCACCAGCATTCCCCCCCTCCCCCAGACACACCCAGCATTCCCCCCCTCCCCCAGACACCCCCAGCATTCCCCCCCTCCCCCAGACACCCCCAGCATTCCCCCCCTCCCCCAAACACCCCCAGCATTCCCCCTCTCCCCCAGACACCCCCAGCATTCCCCCCTCCCCCGGACACCCCCAGCATTCCCCCCCTCCCCCAGACACCCCTAGCATTCCCCCCTCCCCCAGACACCCCCAGCATTCCCCCTCTCCCCCAGACACCCCCAGCATTTCCCCCCTCCCCCAGACACCCCCAGCATTCCCCCCTCCCCCAGACACCCTAGCATTCCCCCCTCCCCCAGCATTCCCCCCCTCCCCCAGACACCCCCAGCATTCCCCCCCTTCCCCAGACACCCCCAGCATTCCCCCCTCCCCCAGTCACCCCCAGCATTCCCCCCTCCCCCAGACACCCCCAGCATTCCCCCCTCCCCCAGACACCCCAGCATTCCCTCCTCCCCCAGCATTCCCCCCTCCCCCAGACACCCCCAGCATTCCCCCTCCCCCAGAATTCCCTCCTCCCCAGCATTCCCCCCCTCCCCCAAACACCCCAGCATTCCCCCCTCCCCCAGCATTCACCCCCTTCCCCAGACACCCCCAGCATTCCCCCCTCCCCCAGACACCCCCAGCATTCCCCCTCCCCCAGACACTCCCAGCATTCCCTCCTCCCCAGCATTTCCCCCTCCCCCAGCATTCCCCCCCTCCCCAGACACCCCCAGCATTTCCCCCTCCCCAGCATTCCCCCCCTCCCCCAGACACCCCCAGCATTCCCCCCCTCCCCCAGACACCCCCAGCATTCCCCCCTCCCCCAGACACCCCCTGCATTCCCCCCCTCCCCCAGACACCCCCAGCATTCCCCCCCTTCCCCAGACACCCCCAGCATTCCCCCCCTTCCCCAGACACCCCCAGCATTCCCCCCTCCCCCAGCATTCCCCCCCTCCCCCAGCATTCCCCCCTTCCCCAGACACCCCCAGCATTCCCCCCCTTCCCCAGACACCCCCAGCATTCCCCCCCTCCCCCAGCATTCCCCCCCTTTCCCAGACACCCCCAGCATTCCCCCCCTCCCCCAGCATTCCCCCCCTTCCCCAGACACCCCCAGCATTCCCCCCTCCCCCAGCATTCCCCCCCTTCCCCAGACACCCCCAGCATTCCCCCCCTCCCCCAGACACCCCCAGCATTCCCCCCCTCCTCCAGACACCCCCAGCATTCCCCCCCTTCCCCAGACACCCCAGCATTCCCCCCCTCCCCCAGCATTCCCCCCCTTCCCCAGACACCCCCAGCATTCCCCCCCTCCCCCAGCATTCCCCCCTTCCCCAGACACCCCCAGCATTCCCCCCCTCCCCCAGACACCCCCAGCATTCCCCCCTCCCCCAGCATTCCCCCCTTCCCCAGACACCCCCAGCATTCCCCCCTCCCCCAGCATTCCCCCCCTTCCCCAGACACCCCCAGCATTCCCCCCCCTCCCCCAGCATTCCCCCCCTTCCCCAGACACCCCCAGCATTCCCCCCTTCCCCAGACACCCACAGCATTCCCCCCCTCCCCCAGACACCCCCAGCATTCCCCCCTCCCCCAGACACCCCCAGCATTCCCCCCTCCCCAGACACCCCCAGCATTCCCCCCTCCCCCAGCATTCCCCCCCTTCCCCAGACACCCCCAGCATTCCCCCCCTCCCCCAGCATTCCCCCCCTCCCCCAGCATTCCCCCCTTCCCCAGACACCCCCAGCATTCCCCCCCTTCCCCAGACACCCCCAGCATTCCCCCCTCCCCCAGCATTCCCCCCTTCCCCAGACACCCCAGTATTCCCCCCTCCCCAGCATTCCCCCCTCCCCCAGACACCCCAGCATTCCCCCCCTTCCCCAGACACCCCCAGCATTCCCCCCCTTCCCCAGACACCCCCAGCATTCCCCCCCTCCCCCAGCATTCCCCCCTTCCCCAGACACACAGTGAGCACGTGACCCAGCATTCCCCCCTTCCCCAGACACCCCCAGCATTCCCCCCCCTCCCCCAGACACCCCCAGTATTCCCCCCTCCCCAGCATTCCCCCCCTCCCCCAGCATTCCCCCCCTTCCCCAGACACCCCCAGCATTCCCCCCCTTCCCCAGACACCCCCAGCATTCCCCCCCTCCCCCAGACACCCCCAGCATTCCCCCACTCCCCCAGACATCCCAGCATTCCCCCCCTTCCCCAGATACCCCCAGCATTCCCCCACTCCCCCAGCATTCCCCCCTCCCCCAGACACCCCCAGCATTCCCCCCCTCCCCCAGACACACCAGCATTCCCCCCCTCCCCCAGACACCCCCCAGCATTCCCCCCCTCCCCCAGCATTCCCCCCCCTTCCCCCGACACCCCCAGCATTCCCCCCTCCCCCAGCATTCCCCCCCTTCCCAGACACCCCCAGCATTCCCCCCCCTCCCCCAGCATTCCCCCCCTTCCCCAGACACCCCCAGCATTCCCCCCTCCCCCAGACACCCCCCAGCATTCCCCCCTCCCCAGCATTCCCCCCTCCCCCAGACACCCCCAGCATTCCCCCCTCCCCCAGACCAACCCCCAGCATTCCCCCTCCCCCAGACACCCCCACATTCCCCCACTCCCCCAGCATTCCCCCCCTCCCCAGACACCCCAGCATTCCCCCCCTCCCCCAGACACCCCCAGCATTCCCCCCCTCCCCCAGACACCCCCAGCATTCCCCCCCTCCCCCAGACACCCCAGCATTCCCCCCCCTCCCCCAGCATTCCCCCCCTTCCCCAGACACCCCCAGCATTCCCCCCCCCTCCCCCCCCCAGCATTCCCCCCCTTCCCCAGACACCCCCAGCATTCCCCCCCTCCCCCAGCATTCCCCCCCTTCCCCAGACCACCCCCAGCATTCCCCCCTCCCCCAGACACCACCCAGCATTCCCCCCCTCCCCCAGCATTCCCCCCTCCCCCAGACACCCCCAGCATTCCCCCCCCCTCCCCCAGACACCCCCAGCATTCCCCCCCTCCCCCAGCATTCCCCCCTCCCCCAGACACCCCCAGCATTCCCCCCCTCCCCCAGCATTCCCCCCCTTCCCCAGACACCCCCAGCATTCCCCCCCTCCCCCAGCATTCCCCCCCTTCCCCAGACACCCCCAGCATTCCCCCCCTTCCCCAGACACCCCCAGCATTCCCCCCCTCCCCCAGACACCCCCAGCATTCCCCCCCTCCCCCAGACACCCCCAGCATTCCCCCCTCCCCCAGCATTCCCGCCCTTCCCCAGACACCCCAGTATTCCCCCCTCCCCCAGCATTCCCCCCCCTCCCCAGACACCCCCAGCATTCCCCCCCTTCCCCAGACACCCCCAGCATTCCCCCCCTTCCCAGACACCCCCAGCATTCCCCCCTTCCCCAGACACCCCCAGCATTCCCCCCCTCCCCCAGACACCCCCAGCATTCCCCCACTCCCCCAGACATCCCCAGCATTCCCCCCCTTCCCCAGACATCCCCAAGCATTCCCCCCCTCCCCCAGACACCCCCAGCATTCCCCCCCTCCCCCAGACACACCCAGCATTCCCCCCCTCCCCCAGACACCCCCAGCATTCCCCCCTCCCCCAGCATTCCCCCCTTCCCCAGACACCCCCAGCATTCCCCCCCTCCCCCAGCATTCCCCTCCCCTCCCCCAGACACCCCCAGCATTCCCCCCCTCCCCCAGCATTCCCCCCTCCCCCAGACACGCCCCAGCATTCCCCCCTCCCCCAGAACACCCCCAGCATTCCCCCCTCCCCCAGACACCCCCAGGCATTCCCCCACTCCCCCAGCATTCCCCCCCTCCCCCAGACACCCCCAGCATTCCCCCCCTCCCCCAGACACCCCCAGCATTCCCCCCCTCCCCCAGACACACCCCAGCATTCCCCCCCTCCCCCAGACACCCCCAGCATTCCCCCCCTCCCCCAGCATTCCCCCCCTTCCCCAGACACCCCCAGCATTCCCCCCTCCCCCAGCATTCCCCCCTTCCCCAGACACCCCCAGCATTCCCCCCCTCCCCCAGACACCCCCAGCATTCCCCCCCTCCCCCAGCATTCCCCCCTCCCCCAGACACCCCCAGCATTCCCCCACTCCCCAGCATTCCCCCCCCTCCCCCAGACACCCCCAGCATTCCCCCACTCCCCCAGCATTCCCCCCCTCCCCCAGACACCCCCAGCATTCCCCCCCCTCCCCAGACACCCCCAGCATTCCCCCCCTCCCCCAGACACCCCCAGCATTCCCCCCCTCCCCCCAGACACCCCCAGCATTCCCCCCCTCCCCCAGCATTCCCCCCCTTCCCCAGACACCCCCAGCATTCCCCCCCCTCCCCCAGCATTCCCCCCCCCTCCCCCAGACACCCCCAGTATTCCCCCCCTCCCCCAGACACCCCCAGCATTCCCCCCTCCCCCAGGACACCCCCAGCATTCCCCCCTCCCCCAGACACCCCCAGCATTCCCCCCCTCCCCCAGACACCCCCAGCATTCCCCCCCTCCCCCCAGCATTCCCCCCTCCCCCAGACACCCCCAGCATTCCCCCACTCCCCCAGCATTCCCCCCCTCCCCCAGACACCCCCAGCATTCCCCCCACTCCCCCAGCATTCCCCCCCTCCCCCAGACACCCCCAGCATTCCCCCCCTCCCCCAGACACCCCCAGCATTCCCCCCCTCCCCCCAGACACCCCCAGCATTCCTCCCCCCCTCCCCCAGACACCCCCAGCATTCCCCCCCTCCCCCAGCATTCCCCCCCTTCCCCAGACACCCCCAGCATTCCCCCCCTCCCCCAGCATTCCCCCCCTTCCCCAGACACCCCCAGCATTCCCCCCCTCCCCCAGACACCCCCAGCATTCCCCCCCTCCCCCAGCATTCCCCCCCTCCCCCAGACACCCCCAGCATTCCCCCCTCCCCCAGACACCCCCAGCATTCCCCCCTCCCCCAGACACCCCCAGCATTCCCCCCCTCCCCCAGACACCCCCAGCATTCCCCCCCTCCCCCAGCATTCCCCCCTCCCCCAGACACCCCCAGCATTCCCCACTCCCCCAGCATTCCCCCCCCTCCCCCAGACACCCCCAGCATTCCCCCCACTCCCCCAGCATTCCCCACCCTCCCCCAGACACCCCCAGCATTCCCCCCCTCCCCCAGACACCCCCAGCATTCCCCCCCTCCCCCAGACACCCCCAGCATTCCCCACTCCCCCAGCATTCCCCCCCTCCCCCAGACACCCCCAGCATTCCCCCCCTCCCCCAGACACCCCCAGCATTCCCCCCTCCCCCAGACACCCCAGCATTCCCCCCCTCCCCCAGCATTCCCCCCCTTCCCCAGACACCCCCAGCATTCCCCCCCCTCCCCCAGCATTCCCCCCCTTCCCCAGACACCCCCAGCATTCCCCCCTCCCCCAGACACCCCCAGCATTCCCCCCCTCCCCAGCATTCCCCCCTCCCCCAGACACCCCCAGCATTCCCCCCTCCCCCAGACACCCCCAGCATTCCCCCCTCCCCCAGACACCCCCAGCATTCCCCCCTCCCCCAGACACCCCCAGCATTCCCCCCCTCCCCCAGACACCCGCCCCTTCCCCACCCACCCTCGGTCCCCCGGGCCCTCCCACCCAGCCCTGTCTCAGTGTCTCCCCCCCCCCTCCCCGCCATTTCCATCTCTGCTTCCTCCCTCTCGTCTCCCCCCCTCCCCGGGTCTGTGGGGGTCTGTCTCTCGCGCTCTCTGTCCCTCTAGGCCTCAGTCTAGCCTGGGCCTCTGCTTCGTATTCGGGCCCGCACTCACCGGGCCGCTCGGGCTCCGCCACGGCTGCGATCAACACCAAGAGCAAAGGGATGTGGTCTTTGGGCCACATTTATCCTGTCGGCATCCTCCGGCCGCCAGCCGCCCCCCGGCCCCGCGCTCAGGCTCCGGGAGACACACAAGATGGCGGCGGCTCGACAGAGAGCATGCTGGGAGTGGGCGGGGCCTGTATCCGAGGCGGGGCTTGCCACCTCGGGGCGGGGCCTGTATCCGAGGCAGGGTCTGCTGCCTCGGGGCGGGGCCTGTATCCGAGAGGCGGGGTTTGCTGCCTCGGGGCGGGGCCTGTATCCGAGAGGCGGGGTTTGCTGCATCGGGGTGGGGCCTGTATCCGAGAGGCGGGTTTTGCTGCCTCGGGGCGGGGCCTGTATCCGAGAGGCGGGGTTTGCTGCCTCGGGGCGGGGCCTATATCCGAGAGGCGGGGTTTGCTGCCTCGGGGCGGGGCCTGTATACGGGGGGCGGGGCCTGTGTAAGGGGCGGGGGAATGGAAAGGTATATGTGTGTGTGTGGGGTGGGGTGAGTTACATGTCAGTGGGGAGGACATGTGTATAGGTGTCTTGGGGGGGGGTGTGGAGTGTATACAGCCCCTTTAAGTGTGAGGGTCAGCCTGCCCCTGGGGGGGATCAGCTCCTCCCAGTGAGGAACCCAGTCTAGGATTTGAGTGACCACCCGTAATAAAGATTCCCCATGTCTCAGTTACAAGGCCAGCTTTGTGGTTCTTTAATAAGTACATTCACAACAACTGGCAACCAGGCTGCTTGACATTCCATTCTGGCCAAGGGTTGAGCATTGCTCTGGACTTCCTAGGACAGCACTAGAAAGGACCTGAAGTTTGGCAAATCCGGCTGTCGTGTGGGAATAATCTGTTTCGGGGGAAAGTAGCACTTGCCTGGGAGCCAGCTGAAAATGTCACAGGAAGTGATCGCCAAGAGGACTCAGGGTGTAGGCAATGGTGGAAGGAGGTTGCGGGCTTCAACTTGTATGGTGGGAAAAATTCCTGCTGATGGCAAAACAAAACGGTGGCCAGATTTGGTGCCACAGGTCCTTTCATCAAAGAGCTGGATACCTTATAGAATGCTTCAGTGCTTATCTGACATCCAATAAGGTAGGCGGTGACCTAGGTGTACCAGTTTTCCTGAGTACCATAGGGAGCAAGACCACCATTGGTTTAAGAAGCTTGTACCACCTAAAAAGACTTACCAAGAATTATGTGACGTGATCAAAGATCACTTCACTCCCAAGCCATTGATGATTGCAGAGCATTTCAGATTTTACAAGTGAGGCGAAGTTGAAGGGGAGTCCACTGCTCAATTCATAGAATCCCAACAGTGCAGAATGAGGCCATTCAGCTCCTTGAGCCTACACCGACGACAATCTTACCCAAGCCCTATTCCCCGTAACATCATGTGCATAGCAACTCTGAAGAGACTGGCAAAGCACCACATGTTCAGAAACATATTCCAGGATACCTTATATAGAACATAGAACATTACAGCGCAGAACAGGCCCTTCGGCCCACGATGTTGCGCCGACCATTTAAAAAACAATGATCCTCTAGCCTAAACCAATCCCTTTTCGTCCATAAACCTATCCACAGATCTTTTAAACGCCCCCAAACTAGGTGCATTTACAACTGCAGCTGGCAGGGCATTCCAGTCCCTCACCACCCTCTGGGTAAAGAACCTACCCCTGACATCTGTCCTATAACTACCCCCCCTTAATTTAAAATCGTGCTCCCTCGTGCTAGCTTTCTCCATGGGACCAGTTGGTTTGTGGCCTCTGGTTTGAAACCAACCAATGGAGGTTATTAATGTCAGTAAAAAGTCTGACAACACCAGGTTTTAGTCCAACCGATTTATTTGATAATATTCTCACAAGCTTTCGGGGTTAGCCCCTTCGTCAGGTTACTGTGTTTATGCCAGTCCAACGCCGGCATACCCACATCATGGTTATTAATTGAACAGAATTTAGAATTTCAGTCTGCTTTGGCAATCATAACTTACATGGAAGTTGCTGCCAAAGAAGCAGCATGGTTGGGTGTCAATTCCCAGGCACACAGGTTAGCAGGGGCCCCGCAGAGATTGGTGCGCAAGTGGATTGCTAACAATGTAGCAGGACCGGCCACAAGGAGTCACATTGCTGGACACAGCAGCCCTGCGGATTGGTCACACTTTCTGAATTGCCAGATGCGACTCAGCCCAGAGAGGGAAACAAAAGAAAGTATTTAGAAGGACAAAACAAAAAGGTCCATGTTCGTAGGCTTACGTGGATAAGCCTGCAAGAGGAGAGGCTGTACTTGACCTGGTGCTGGCTAATGGACCAGGACAGGTGTCAGATCTCTTGGTGGGAGAGCATCTATGGGATAGCGATCATAATTCTACCTCCTTCACAGTAACATTGGAAAGAGATAGGATCGGGCAGGTTAGGAAAGTGTTTATCTGGAGTAAGGGCAGACAATTGGATGAATAAACTGGAAGGAGGTGTTCTTGGGGAAAAGTACTGAAGGAAGGTGGAGGATTTTCAAGGAATGTTTGTCTGGAGCTCTGCACGACAATGTTCCGATGAGACGGGGAGGTTTTGGTAGGTCGCGGGAACCGTGATGCTCGAAGGTTGTGATGAACCTGGTCAGGAGGAAAAGGAAGGTGTACAAAAGGTTCAGGGAGCTAGGAGATGTTAAGGATCTTGAGGAGTATAAGGATTGTAGAAAGGAGCTTAAAAAGGAAATTAGGAGAGCCAGAAGGGGTCATGAGAAGGCCTTGGCGGGTAAGATTAAGGAGAATCCCAAGGCCTTCTACAAATATGTGAAGAGTAAAAGGATGAGAAGAGAAGGGATAGGACCTATAAAAGGTGAAGGGGGAAAAGTCTGTGTGGAACCAGAAGAAATGGCAGAGGTGCTTAATGAGTACTTTGCCTCGGTATTCACGGTGGAAAATGATCTGGGAGGTTGTTCTACAGGTTTGCGACAGTCTGAAAAGATTGAGAACGTGGATATTAAGGAAGCGGATGTGTTAGAACTTTTAAATTCTATCAAGATAGAAAAGTCACCGGGACCAGATGGGATGTACCCCAGGATACTGTGGGAGGTGAGGGAGGTGATTGCAGAGCCCCTGGCGATGATCTTTGTATCGTCGATGGAGATGGGAGAGGTTCCGGAGGATTGGAGGATTGCGGATGTGGTTCCTATTTTCAATAAAGGGAACAGGGATAGCCCGGGAAATAACCAACTGGTGAGTCTGACCTCAGTGGTTGGTAAGTTGATGGAGAGGATGAGGAGGGACAAGATTTATGAGCATTTAGAGAAGTTTAGAATGATCAGGAATAGTCAGCACGGCTTTGTCAAGGGCAGGTCGTGCCTTACGAGCCTAGTTGAATTCTTTGAAAATGTGACTGAACACATTGACGAAGGAAGAGCGGTGGATGTGGTTTACATGGACTTCAGCAAGGCATTTGATAAGGTCCCCCATGCAAGACTTCTTGAGAAGGTGAGAGGGCATGGGATCCAAGGGCCTTTGGCCTTGTGGATCCAGAACTAGCTTGCCTGCAGAAGGCAGAGAGTGGTTGTGGATGGGTCTTTTTCTGCATGGAGGTCGGTCACCAGTGGAGTGCCCCAGGGATCTGTTCTGGGACCTGTTTGTCATTTTCTTAAATGACCTGGATGAGGAAGTAGAGGGATGGGTTAGTAAGTTCGCCGATGACACGAAGGTCGGTGGTGTTGTGGATAGTCTAGAGGGATGTCAGAAGTTGCAGCGGGACATAGATAGGATGCAAGACCGGGCGGAGAAGTGGCAGATGGACTTCAATGCAGATAAATGTGTAGTGGTCCATTTTGGCAGAACCAATGGGATGAAGGAGTACACTATCAAGGGTAGGAGTCTTAGTAGTGTTGAGGAGCAGAGGGATCTTGGGGTCCAGGTCCACAGGACTCTTAAATCAGCCTCACAGGTGGAGGATGTGGTCAAGAAAGCATATGGTGTACTGGCCTTCATTAATCGAGGGATTGAGTTTAGGAGTCGGGAGGTAATGCTGCAACTTTATAAGACCCTTGTCAGGCCTCATTTGGAGTACTGTGCGCAGTTCTGGTCGCCTCACTATAGGAAAGACGTAGAAGCTATTGAGAGGGTGCAGAGGAGATTTACAAGGATGTTGCCTGGACTGGGAGGCATGCCTTATGAAGATAGGTTGAGGGAGCTGGGACTCTTTTCCCTAGAGGGGCGAAGGTTGAGAGGCGACCTGATAGAAGTTTATAAAATGTTGAGAGGAATAGATAGGGTGGACTCTCAGAGGCTATTTCCCCGGGTTGAAATGGTCGCTACGAGAGGACACAGGTTTAAGGTGCTGGGGAGGGAAGTACAGAGGTGATGTTAGGGGTAAGTTTTTCACTCAGAGGGTGGTGAGTGAATGGAATCGGCTGCCGTCGGTGGTGGTGGAGGCGAACTCGCTGGGGTCTTTTAAAAGACTTCTGGATGAGTATATATTTCATGGGATTGGAAGTTCCAGATAGTTCTATGGCCTGGTAGGTATGGATGTGATCGGTGCAATTTGTGGTCCGAAGGGTCTGTTTGTGCTGTAGTTTCTATGTTCTATGAAGGTGGAAGAATGTGTGGGGTGCATGGGTCCTTAATTATGCTTTGTTGAGGCAGTGGGAATGTAGACAGAGTCAATGGATGACAGGCTGCTTTGCGTGACTGATTGGGCAACATTCATGATCTTTTGTAGTTTCTTGATGTCTTGGGCAGAGCAGGAGCCACACCAAGCTGTGATACGAGAAAGAATATTTTCTATGTAAAGCATCAGTAAAAGTTGGCATAGTCATTGGCATCTTGACTTGGAAGAGGGCACAGCTGTTGGATTGCCTTTCTTGCCAGTAGATTTGGAGGATCTTGCAAAGGCACTGCTGATGGTACCTCTCCACTGCTTTTGGGTACCTATTGTAGGTTGTCTAAGTCTCTGAATCATACAAGAGCATGGGATTCACCAACGCCCAGTAAACTATGACCTTAGTGTCAGCTTTGAGATAACCTCAAGCACTTCCTTTTCCAATTGGTCAATTTTGAAGGTAGCACATTATGGTCAATAATAAATGTTGTCAACTCCATCTGCCTACTTCAAGAGGAGACTCACAGATCCAGAAAATGGTCCACATTTTGAAGGATTGCATTGTTGATCTTATCAATGTGGGAATTGGTTGGAAAAGCAGCTTGGTTTTCCATGTTGTTAGACTATCAAGGAGACCATTTCTGTACAATGTAAAAGAAATCCTTTTGTACTGTATAATCCTGGAGGGTTAAAAACATGAGAGACTGACAGGCCTGGGCAGGCAACAGTGACTGATGCATCTTCGGAGTTGGATTGGTTCAGTCAGGTGCAAACGGAGGTTTTGCAGATCAAAATGGCGGAGGTGATAGTGGATGCCTTGGTGGTTATTTTCCAGACGTCGCTGGATTCCGGGGAAGTGCCGGAAGATTGGAAAACGGCTAATGTTACGTCGTTGTTTAAGAAGGGTGCCAGGCAAAAGGCAGGGAATTATAGGCCGGTTAGTTTAACGTCTGTGGTAGGTAAAATGTTAGAATCCGTCATTAAGGAGGAAATAGCGAGGCATCTTGAGGGGAATTGCTTGATAGAGCAGACGCAGCACGGTTTCATTAAAGGGAAGTCGTGTCTGACAAATTTACTGGAGTTCTATGAGGATGTGTCTAGGGCAGTGGATAGAGGAGAGCCGGTGGATGTGGTCTTTCTGGATTTTCAGAAGGCGTTTGACAAGGTACCTCACAAGAGGTTTTTGCAGAAGGTCAGGGGACATGGAGTTGGGGGTAGGGTGTTAGCGTGGATAGAGGATTGGTTGTCAAATAGGAGGCAGAGAGTGGAGGTCAATGGGTGCTATTCGGATTGGCGGTTGGTGACTAGTGGGGTGCCCCAGGGGTCGGTGCTGGGGCCTCAGCTATTTATAGAACATAGAACATAGAACATTACAGCACAAACAGGCCCTTCGGCCCTCGGGTTGCGCCGATCACATCAACCCCACCAATCTATAGAACTATCTATAACCCCCAATCCCATTAAACCCCATATACTCATCCAGAAGTCTTTTAAAAGACCCCAGCGAGTTCGCCTCCACCACCGATGACGGCAGCCGATTCCATTCACTCACCACCCTCTGAGTGAAAAACTTACCCCTAACATCACCTCTGTACTTCCCTCCCCGCACCTTAAATCTGTGTCCTCTCGTAGCGACCATTTCAACCCGGGGAAATAGCCTCTGAGAGTCCACCCTATCTATTCCTCTCAACATTTTATAAACTTCTATCAGGTCGCCTCTCAACCTTCGCCTCTCTAGGGAAAAGAGTCCCAGCTCCCTCAACCTATCTTCATAAGGCATGCCTCCCAGTCCAGGCAACATCCTTGTAAATCTCCTCTGCACCCTTTCAATAGCTTCTACGTCTTTCCTATAGTGAATTTACCATTTATATGGATGATCTGGAGGAAGTAATCGAGTGCAGGGTGTTGAAATTTGCTGATGACACCAAGATTGGGGGAACGGCAAATTGTGAGGAGGGTGTGGAGAGTCTGCAGAAGGATCTAGATAGGCTGGGCAAATGGGCCAGGAAATGGCAAATGGAATTTAATGTTGGCAAGTGTGAGGTGGTCCACTTTGGTAGGAGGAATGGTAGGAAGGACTATTACTTACGTGGCGAAAAACTGCAGCAGGCGACGGTGCAGAGGGACCTCAGGGTCCTTGTGCATGAGTCGCAAAAACCCAGCTTGCAGGTGCAGCAGGTGGTCAGGAAGGCGGATGGGATGCTGGCCTTCATAGCGAGGGGGATTGAATATAAAAGTAGGGAGGTCTTGCTGCAGCTGTATAGGGCATTGGTGAGGCCGCAGCTGGAGTACTGTGTGCAGTTTTGGGCGCCGCACCTGCGCAAGGATATTTTGGCCCTGGAGGGAGTGCAGAAGAGGTTTACTAGGCTGATACCAGAGTTGAGGGGATTGAGCTATGAGGAGAGGCTGAATAAACTGGGCTTGTACTCGTTAGAGTTTAGAAGAATGAGGGGAGATCTCATTGAGACGTATAAGATGATGAATGGGATGGATAGGATAGAGGTGGAGAGACTCTTCCCGCTCAAAAATGACAGTAGGACTAGGGGGCACAGCCTCAAGATAAAGGGGAGGCGGTTTAGAACAGAGTTGAGGAGGAACTTCTTCACTCAAAGGGTGGTGAATCTCTGGAATTCTCTGCCCGTTGAAGTGGTGGAGGCTGCCTCGCTAAATATTTTTAAGAAACGGGTTGATGGGTTTTTGATAAGAGAGGGGATTAAGGGTTATGGGGAGAGGGCGGGATGGTGGAGCTGAGCCACGACAGATCAGCCATGATCTTATTGAATGGCGGGGCAGGCTCGAAGGGCCAGATGGCCTACTCCTGCTCCTATTTCTTATGTTCTTATGTTCAAAACGAGTGGAAGAAAGGATTCCGTATGCACAAACGTTGTTGAAGCTTTTGGTCAGGTCCTCAATTCGACATTCAAATCTCCTAAATCCAATTCAAAGTGCTTCTTAACTCCAAGAGTTTCTTCCCTTTCCCAACATTTCAAAATGTGACTGAACACATTGACGAAGAGCGGTGGACATGGTTTACATGGACTTCAGCAAGGTGTTTGATAAGGTCCCCCATGCAAGACTTCTTGAGAAGGTGAGAGGGCATGGGATCCAAGGGCCTTTGGCCTTGTGGATCCAGAACTGGCTTGCCTGCAGAAGGCAGAGAGTGGTTGTGGATGGGTCTTTTTCGGAATGGAGGTCAGTCACCAGTGGAATGCCCCAGGGATCTGTTCTAGGACCCTTGCTGTTTGTCATTTTCATAAATGACCTGGATGAGGAAGTGGAGGGATGGGTTAGTAAGTTCGCTGACGATACGAAGGTTGGTGGTGTTGTGGATGGTCTGGAGGGGTGTCAGAAGTTGCAGCAGGACATAGATAGGATGCAGGAATGGGCGGAGAAGTGGCAGATGGACTTCAATGCGGATAAATGTGGTCCATTTTGGCAGGACCAACGGGATGCAGGCGTACAATATCAAGGGTTAGGAGTCTTAGCTGGGTTGAAGAGCAGAAGGATCTTGGGGTCCGGGTCCACAGGACTCTTAAATCGGCCTCGCAGGTGGAGGAGGTGGTCAAGAAGGCGTATGGTGTACTGGCCTTCATTAATCAAGAGATTGAGTTTAGGAGTCGGGAGGTAATGCTGCAACTTTACAGGACCCTTGTCAGGCCTCATTTGGAGTACTGTGCGTAGTTCTGGTCCCCTCACTACAGGAAGGATGTGGAAGCTATTGAGAGGGTGCAGAGGAGATTTACAAGGATGTTGCCTGGATTGGGAGGCATGCCTTATGAAGTTAGGTTGAGGGAGCTGGGACTCTTCTCCCTGGAGAGACAAAGGTTGAGAGGCGACCTGATAGAGGTTTATAAAATGTTGAGAGGAATAGATAGGGTGGATTCTCGGAGGTTAGATATAGATAGTATTGCAGTTGATACGGGGGATGTGCTGGATATTTTAGAGGGTTTGAAAATAGATAAGTCCCCTGGTCCAGATGGGATTTACCCTAGGATTCTTTGGGAGGCAAGAGGGGTGATTGCGGAGCCTCTGGCTCTGATCTTCAGGTCGTCGTTAGTCTCTGGTATAGTACCGGAAGATTGGAGGACAGCAAATGTTGTCCCATTGTTTAAGAAGGGGAGAAGGGACTTCCCTGGGAATTATAGACCGGTGAGTCTTACTTCTGTGGTGGGTAAGGTTTTGGAAAGGATTATTAGAGACAGGATTTATAGTTATTTGGAAAGCAATGAGTTGATTAGAGACAGTCAGCATGGTTTTGTAGCGGGAAGGTCATGCCTTACTAACCTTATCGAGTTCTTTGAGAAAGTGACCAAAGAGGTGGATAGGGGTAAGGCAGTTGATGTGGTGTATATGGATTTTAGCAAGGCGTTTGATAAGGTTCACCATGGTAGGCTTCTGCAGAAAATGCAGATGTATGGGATTGGGGGTGATCTAGGTAATTGGATCAGGAATTGGCTAGCAGATAGGAGACAGAGAGTGGTGGTTGATGGGAAATATTCGTCATGGAGTTCGGTTACAAGTGGTGTGCCTCAGGGATCTGTTTTGGGGCCACTGCTGTTTGTAATTTTTATTAATGATCTGGATGAGGGTATAGTTGGGTGGATTAGTAAGTTTGCTGATGACACCAAAGTCGGAGGTGTGGTAGATTGTGAGGAAGGGTGTCATAGTTTGCAGGATGACTTAGAAAGGTTGCAGAGCTGGGCTGAGAGGTGGCGGATGGAGTTTAATGTGGAGAAGTGTGAGGTAATTCATTTCGGTAGGAATAACAGATGTGTTGAGTATAGGGCTAACGGGAGGACTTTGAATAGTGTGGAAGAGCAGAGGGATCTAGGTGTATGTGTACATAGATCCCTGAAAGTTGGGAATCAAGTAGATAAGGTTGTTAAGAAGGCATACGGAGTTTTGGCATTTATTGGTAGGGGGATTGAATTTAGGAGTCGCAGCGTCATGATGCAACTGTACACATCTCTGGTGCGGCCGCACTTGGAGTTTTGTGTGCAGTTCTGGTCCCCACATTACAGGAAGGATGTAGAGGCTTTGGAGAGGGTGCAGAGGAGGTTTACCAGGATGTTGCCTGGTATGGAGGGGAGATCCTATGAGGAGAGATTGAGAGATTTGGGGTTGTTTTCGCTGGAAAGAAGGCGGCTAAGAGGGGATCTCATTGAAACATAGAAGATGATTAGAGGTTTAGACAGGGTAGATAGTGATAGCCTTTTTCCTAGGATGGAGAAAGCTAGCACGAGGGGGCACGATTTTAAATTAAGGGGGGGTAGTTATAGGACAGATGTCAGGGGTAGGTTCTTTACCCAGAGGGTGGTGAGGGACTGGAATGCCCTGCCAGCTGCAGTTGTAAATGCACCTAGTTTGGGGGCGTTTAAAAGATCTGTGGATAGGTTTATGGATGAAAAGGGATTGGTTTAGGCTAGTGGGTCATTGTTTTGTAACTGGTCGGTGCAACATCGTGGGCCGAAGGGCCTGTTCTGTGCTGTAATGTTCTATGTTCTATGTTATTTCCCAGGGCTGAAATGGTCGCTACGAGAGGACACAGATTTAAGGTGCGGGGAGGGAAGTACAGAGATGATGTTAGGGGTAAGTTTTTCACTCAGAGGGTGGTGAGTGAATGGAATCGGCTGCCGTCAGTGGTGGTGGAGGCGAACTCGCTGGGGTCTTTTAAAAGACTTCTGGATGAGTATATGGGGTTTAATGGGATTGAGGGTTATAGATAGGTCTATAGATTGGTGGGGTTGATGTGATTGGTGCAACTTGTGGGCCAAAGGGCCTGTTTGTGCTGTAGTGTTCTATGTTCTATATTTCTTCCTGACATTTAAACCAGAACTGTCTTTCAGGGTGTGGGATTTTCCCCGAGAGTCTCTCTTGTGTGTAAGCTAAGCAAATTTTCAAGCCTTCTTCCAAGTCCTCACACAAGTTTGGCCTTTCAATCCAGATAGATCAGCTCCTTGCACTCTGCAGGCACCACTTTTGACCGAGGAAAATCTACTCTATGTTCCTTCTGAATCCTCAGCATTCTCTTAATATTGGAGTCATCGTACGGCATAGATCCACACACCATGATGAAAAGAATCACCCCAAGGCTCCAAACATCGTACACTTTGGGTTGGTAAGGAATACCCTGCAGTACTTCAGGTGCTGCATATGCTGCAGAGCCACAAAATGTTTTGCTCAGCAAGGGTCTCCCCTGATCGTCTGTAGTGCATCCCGGGAGGATGAAACAGAAACTTTAGCTTCTTTCCCTGACCCTGACAGGTGAGCTGTGCCTGTGAGCTCTCAGGGATATCTCAGAAACTCTTCCTGTCTTTAAGTTCCATGGCAACATGAGTGAAATCAGCCCTCTATCCTGGTAAAAATGCTGATTGATGAGATTCCAAATCTCTTTCATCTTAAAAGTAGATAGACAGTTTAAAGCATAACTGCTTTAACCTAACATTCTGGAACACCTTCCTGAGACTTCAGATACCAGCAGTCTAATCACTGTAAACACTGATGTTGTGCCATTGTTTCAAAGTGTGAAAACCTTAAACCATCTCAGCTAAACAGCACCTGAGCTCTCTGTCAGCTCTGCTCAAAAACAGATCAGCTGACCCCCTTCATTTTATTCTGAATTAAAATCACAGTCCCAAAACATAATCTTATAAAAGCTTGCATTTGTAACATCCTATACTCATATTATGACCATTGTGCCATCATCTGTATGTCACAACACAAACATTCTTTTTAGATCCATCACAACCGCAGTTGCCAGCTTCAAGACGGTGACTTACTAAAGTTACTGTTTGTGAAAATAGTCTCTTTCAGGGCTGAAGGGTACTCGGAACATTAGCGTGCTGTGCAGAAGTGCCTCTAGCTTGTTTCCATGGCGTTTGTGAGTGGGTAAAAGGTAGCTAGGTAGTGTGCAAACACGTATTGATGTCACAACACCATGGATGACGGGGTGGTCCTGAAAAAACGGGGCTACACACTGGGCGTCAACCTGGGCGAGGGGTCATATGCCAAAGTCAAGTCTGCTTACTCTGACCGTCTGAAGACAAATGTGGCTGTTAAAATCATTGACAGGAGGAAAGCTCCTGCTGACTTCCTGGAGAAGTTCCTGCCCCGTGAGTTGGAAATCTTGGCTCTGCTCAATCACCGTTACATTGTGAAAACCTTTGAGATTTTTGAGACTTCAGATGGCAAGGTTTACATTATCATGGAGTTGGGTGTTCAGGGAGATTTACTAGAGTTTATTAAAACCAGGGGAGCCTTGCCTGAAGAAGTATCACGTAAGATGTTTCGTCAGTTGGCACTGGCTGTCAAGTACTGTCATGAGCTGGATGTGGTCCATCGGGATCTCAAGTGTGAGAATCTTCTCCTCGATAAGGACTTCAACATCAAGCTCTCGGACTTTGGTTTTGCCAAACGATGCACTACAGACGATCAGGGGAGACCCTTGCTGAGCAAAACATTTTGTGGCTCTGCAGCATATGCAGCACCTGAAGTACTGCAGGGTATTCCTTACCAACCCAAAGTGTACGATGTTTGGAGCCTTGGGGTGATTCTTTTCATCATGGTGTGTGGATCTATGCCGTACGATGACTCCAATATTAAGAGAATGCTGAGGATTCAGAAGGAACATAGAGTAGATTTTCCTCGATCAAAAGTGGTGCCTGCAGAGTGCAAGGAGCTGATCTATCGCATGCTTCATCCTGACACCACCAAACGTCTCACTATTGAGGAGGTTCTGGAACATCCCTGGCTCTTCACTGCCAAGATGAAAGAAACCAGTGCAACCAAGAAAGTGGAAGCCAGTACAGAGAAGAGGGAGGACAAGCAGCATGCGCACCCAAAGGAAGATAAACATGAAGGAAAGAGTGAGCATAAACGTGATCCAAAGTACCAATGGGAAATTGAAACAGGCCATGAATGGGTGGATATGAAACATGAGGCAAAACATGAATGGATGAACATGAAACGGGACAAGGCAGATGGCAGGTATGAGGCACATACTGAGTCCAAGGAGGAGACAAGACACGAGGGCAAATCTGACTTCAAGGACAGAGTCCCCCCTCAGGCAAAATCTGAGGACACAAAGAACCAATCAAGAAGTACACAGAAAGCTGAGCACAAGAACGGAGGGTCAAGGCAGGAAAGGTCCACAAATCAGGATACCAAAAGTGAAGCTGAACCCGACAGCAAAACGGAAACAAAGGGCAGCAGACGCAGATCGAGAAGTCTGAGAATGATTGATGAAGACCATCCTGATGATAGTGAGGTCTATCCCGACCAGGAGAGCTTTTTAGAGGCACAGAGCAAGGCAGAGCTGAAAAAAGTTAGTTCCAGAAAGTCAAAATCTGTCGAAAAAAAGGGCAAACATTCAAGCAAATCTCGCGCCTAGAATCCAGAAACAAAAAGTTCAAACATCCCGTATAAATCCATCTGAATGAGTCAGCTGTTTCACTGCTTAGAAAACATCTAATAAAGATCCAGGAAGAAACCCAGAAAGCTTTGGTATTTAGTGAGGTCTCAGCAGTGTTTGTAATGTGCCCACACCTGCTGAATTACATTTATTTGCTCCTTATTTGAAAATTGTCACCCTTTTATTGAAATCCCTCCACAGCCTTGCCCATCGTCCTTCCTACCTCACTGCGTAATCTCCTCCAGCACACCCTCACTCCGAGCTCTCTGCCCTCCTTCAGTTCTGGACCCTTTCAACATCTTCAATTTTAAGCATTTTATGATTGGTAATCGTGCTTTCAATCATCAAGGTCCTACTGCTGTAGGATTTTCTCCCTAAATCTCTCAGCCTTTCCATTTCATTTCCCTACATTGAGACACTCCTTAGAAGCTTTATATTTAACAAATTCTTGATCATCTGCTCGAATATCTATGTAGCTTGATGTCATAGTGTGTTTGAGAATACTTTTGTGAAGCACTATTTGACTATGACCCTCTGGAATGAGAGGAAGGAGCAACATGCCCGGAAGGCCATGAATGACCAGAGATATTCAGGATACAATGAGAAGGAAAAAGGATTTTAAAAAGTTCAAGGGGAGCGAATCAGTGGAAGCATTAGTGAGGTATAGAAAGTGCAGGATGGAGCTTAAGAAAGCAATTAGGAAAGCAGAAGGATACGAGAAATTTCTGGCTGGTAAAAGTAGGGTAAATCCCAGGATATTTTGTAAGTATATAAGAACATAAGAACATAAGAAATAGGAGCAGGAGTGGGCCATTTGGCCCTTCGAGCCTGCCCCGCCATTCAATAAGATCATGGCTGATCTGTCGTGACTCAGCTCCACCTTCCCGCCCTCTCCCCATAACCCTTAATCCCTTCTCTTATCAAAAACCCATCAACCCGTTTCTTAAAAATATTTAGCGAGGCAGCCTCCACCACTTCAACGGGCAGAGAATTCCAGAGATTCACCACCCTTTGAGTGAAGAAGTTCCTCCTCAACTCCGTTCTAAACCGCCCCCCCCTTTATCTTGAGGCTGTGCCCCCTAGTCCTACTGTCTTTTTTGAGCGGGAACAATCTCTCCACCTCTATCCTATCCATCCCATTCATCATCTTATACGTCTCAATGAGATCTCCCCTCATTCTTCTAAACTCTAACGAGTACAAGCCTAGTTTATTCAGCCTCTCCTCATAGCTCAATCCCCTCAACTCTGGTATCAGCCGAGTAAACCTCCTCTGCACTCCCTCCAGGGCCAAAATATCCTTGCGCAGGTGCGGCGCCCAAAACTGCACACAGTACTCCAGCTGCGGCCTCACCAATGCCCTATACAGCTGCAGCAAGACCTCCCTACTTTTATATTCAATCCCCTTCGCTATGAAGGCCAGCATCCCATTCGCCTTCCTGACCACCTGCTGCACCTGCAAGCTGGGTTTTTGCGACTCATGCACAAGGACCCCGAGGTCCCTCTGCACCGTCGCCTGCTGCAGTTTTTCGCCCCGTAAGTAATAGTCCTTCCTACCATTCCTCCTACCAAAGTGGACCACCTCACACTTGCCAACATTAAATTCCATTTGCCTTTTCCTGGCCCATTCGCCCAGCCTATCTAGATCCTTCTGCAGACTCTCCACACCCTCCGCACAATTTGCCTTTCCCCCAATCTTGGTGTCATCAGCAAATTTCGACACCCTGCACTCGGTTCCCTCCTCCAGATCATCTATATAAATGGTAAATAGCTGAGGCCCCAGCACCGACCCCTGGGGCACCCCACTAGTCACCAACCGCCAATCCGAATAGCATCCATTGACCCCCACTCTCTGCCTCCTATTTGACAACCAATCCTCTATCCACGCTAACACCCTACCCCCAACTCCATGTCCCCTGACCTTCTGCAATAACCTCTTGTGAGGTACCTTGTCAAACGCTTTCTGAAAATCCAGAAAGACCACATCCACCGGCTCTCCTCCATCCACTGCCCTAGACACATCCTCATAGAACTCCAGTAAATTTGTCAGACACGACTTCCCTTTAATGAAACCGTGTTGCGTCCGCCCTATCAAGCAATTCCCCTCAAGATGCCTCGCTATTTCCTCCTTAATGACGGTTTCTAACATTTTACCTACCACAGACGTTAAACTAACCGGCCTATAATTCCCCGCCTTTTGCCTGGCACCCTTCTTAAACAACGGCGTAACATTAGCCGTTTTCCAATCTTCCGGCACTTCCCCAGAATCCAGCGACGTCTGGAAAATAACCACCAAGGCATCCACTATCACCTCCGCCATTTCTTTCAGAACCCTCGGATGCATTCCATCCGGTCCTGGGGACTTGTCCACAATCAGCCCCTCCAGTCTGTCGAGCACCACCTCTCTAGTAACAGTAATGTCATTAAGACCCTCCATTCCTACCACCTTTCCATCGCTAACACCCGGCAAATTATTCACATCCTCCTCCGTGAAGACAGAAACAAAGAAGTTATTCAAGACCTTAGCCATATCCCTATCCCCTACCACCAGCTCCCCTTTCTCATCCTCTAAAGGACCAACGTTTACCCTAGCCAGCCTCTTCCTTTTTATATATTTATAAAAACTCTTGCTATCCTTTTTTATATTAAGTGCTAGCCCAGCCTCATAGCTTCTCCTACCCTCCTTTATCAATTTCTTTGTCAATCTTTGTTGACATTTAAACCTTTCCCAATCCTCTTCTCGCCCACTGCTCTTAGCTACTCTAAACTCCTCCGCTTTTAATTTAACACTTTCCTTCACCTCCTTCGTTATCCACGGCTTATTACCTCTCCTCCTACTGTCCTTTTTAACCATCGGAATAAATTTCTGCTGAGCACCAAGAAAGATCTCCTTAAAGATCCTCCACTGCTCCTCAGCAGACCTACCTTCCAACGCGTTCCCCCAGTCCACATTCGCCAATTCTTCTCTCATCCTACCATACTCCCCTCTATTCAAACAAAAGACGTGTGTCTGGGAACCCACTTTCTCCTCCTCCATCTGCACCAGAAACTCCACCATACAATGATCACTCTCTCCAAGAGGATCCTTCACCGCAAGGTCCCTAATTCTACCCACCTCATTACATAGCACCAGATCCAAGATAGCTCGCTCCCTCGTCGGCTCCAACACACACTGTTCAAGGAAATTATCCCGGCAGCATTCCAAGAACTCCTCCTCGAGCCCACCTCGTCCAACATGGGTCGACCAATCAATATGCAGATTGAAATCTCCCATAACTACTGCCGTCCCATTCCTGCACGCTGCACTTATTTGCGCGTTAACAGCCCGCCCCACCTCCAGATCATTATTCGGGGGCCTATAGACGACACCCACTAGCATCTTCCTCCCTTTTCTGTTCCTAATCTCCACCCACAACGATTCCACTTTCTGCTCCTTGGCTCCGATATCATCCCTTGCTACCACCTTGATACTATCCTTAATCAGCAGAGCGACGCCACCCCCTCTTTCCTCCTGCCTATCCTTCCTAAACACTTGATAGCCCTGTACATTCATCTCCCAGTCCCTGTCACCTTGCAGCCACGTCTCTGTAATAGCCACCAGATCGTATCCATTTGTGTCGATCTGCGCCATCAGCTCATCCACTTTATTCCGAATGCTTCGTGCATTCAGATAAAGCGCTTTCATCCCAGCCTTCACCTGGACCCTACTTGCCGTAACGCCACCAATTGGGACATCCTTGGCCTCTTCCCTTACCTGTACCCTATCCTTAACTTTAGACCTCATAGCATCACCTACCCTCGCACCCTCCCTCCCCCTAATTAGTTTAAAGCCTTGTCTACAGTCCTCTTTACTCGATTCGCCAGCACTCTGGTCCCAGCATGATTCAGACCAACCCCATCCTGCCCGAACAGGTCCCACCTACCCCAATACTGGTGCCAATGCCCCATAAATTCGAACCCATTCCTCCCACACCAATCCCTGAGCCACCCATTTACTTCCTTTATCCTATCAACCCTACGCCCGTCTGCCCTCGGTTCAGGCAGTAGCCCAGAGATAACCACCTTGTCGGTTCTACTTTTTAATTCCATTCCCAGCTTCTCATACTCCCTTCCCAGATCCTCAGTCCGCATTTTGCCTACATCGCCGGCACCCACATGTACTACAACGACTGGGTTCTCACCCTCCCACTCCAGATTCCTCTGCAGCCCAGCTGCGACATCCTGTACCCGAGCACCAGGCAGACAGCACACCCTTCTGTGCACTTTGTCATTGTGACAAAGGACAGTGTCAATACCCTTCACCCCACTATCCCTAATCACTACTACGTTCCTTTTCCCCTTCTCTTTGCCTATGTCCTGCTGCATCACTGTACTGTGTGCAGTTTGCTCACCAACCTCTCTTGCCTCGTCCTCTTCCAGACTGGAAGCAAGAACCTCAAACCTGTTATGCAGGTTAAGAGGCTGAGGCCTCCGCTCCTCACCCCCCTTCCTCCTCCCAGCAGCCCCCTTTTGTCCCTGACCCTTAGATTTAGCCAGTCTAGGGGCACCCTCTCTCCCCCTGATGAGCCTCAGTGTCTGTAGCTCAGAGGCCAGCTCATCCACCTTGAGCTGGAGCTCCTCCAGCAACCTGCACTTACTGCAGACATGGTCACTGGGAAGGACCCTGGGGTCCACCAGTTCCCACATCATACAGAAACCACACATCACATGCCCCTCCATTATTCACTGTAATTTTTTATGTGAAAAAAATTTTTCCTTGTTTCTTGCTGTAGTAGTATTGAAAAAAAAAAATTTTTTTTTTCAATACGAAGAGGATAACCAGGGAATGATTAGGGTCCTTTTGGGACCAAGAGGGCAATCTATGGGTGGAGCCAGAAGACATTGGCAGAGTGTTGAATGAATATTTCACATCCATCTTCACCCAAGAGAATGAGGACAACAGTTATGGAATTCAGGGAGGCAACGAGGTTCTTGAGCAAATTAATACAGGAAGGATAAGGTATTGAAGGTTTTGGCAGCCTTAAAAGTGAATGAATCTTAAGTCTGGGTGAATTGTGTCCTGGGCTGTTGTGGGAGAGAAGGGGAGAGATTGCAGGAGTTCTAACCCAATTTTTTAATTCCTCTCTTGTCACAGGGGAGGTGTCAAAGGACTGGAGAACAGCTAATGTGGTTCCACAATTTAAGAAGGGTTGTAGAGATAAACCAGAGAACTACAACTAGTGAGTCTCACGTCAGCGGTAGGGAAACTGCTGGAGAAAATTATTAAAGGGAGCATCTATCTCCACTTGGGGAGGCAAGGCTTGATCAGGGATAGTCAGCATGGCTTCGTCAGAGGGAGGTCTTGCCTAATAAATATGATCGAATTTTTTGAGGTGGTGACCAGGCGTGTAGTGCAGTTGATGTAGTTTATTTGGATTTCAGCAAAGCCTTTGACAAAGTTCCACATGGGAAATTTATAAAGAACGTAAATTCGCATGGGATACCGGATAATTTGCTAAAGTGGATTCAAAACTGGCTCAGTTATAGGAACAGTAAGAAGTCTGACAACACCAGGTTTAAGTCCGAGTTATTTGATAGTAAACTCACAAGCTTTCGGAGTTTGTCCCTTCGTCAGGTGAATGGAGAGTTCGCCTGACGAAGGGACAAACCCCGAAAGTTTGCGAGCTTACTATCAAATAAATTGGTTGGACTTAAACCTGGTGTTGTCAGACTGCTTACTGTGTTTACTGCAGTCCAACGCCAGCATCTCCACATCATCAGTTGTAGGAGACAGAGGGTGATGACAGAAGGCTATTCTAGTGACCAGTTGCGTACCATAGGAATCTGTACTGGGTCCCCTTTTATTCAGAATTTATATAAACAACACAGGTGACCACGTGGGGGTACAGGATTAGTAAATTTGCGATGATATAAGGATTGGCCGGATGGTTAACAGTGAGGCTGAGTGTTTTGGGCTACAGGAAGATATAGATGGGATGGTCAAATGGGCAGATAAGTAGCAGATGGAATTTGAAAAGCATGAGGTGTTATACTTTGGAAGGAGTAATTTGAGATGGAAACATTCAATTAATGGTGTTCACAACGAAGTTCTGTGGAACAAAGGGACCTTGGCGTGTTTGTTACAGGTCTCTGAAGGTGGAAAGGCACGTCAGTAGGATGGTGAAAAAAGCATACGAGACACTTGTCTTTATCAATCAAGATACCGATTACAAATTAGGGAAGACAAGTTAGAACATAGAACAGTACAGGCCCTTTGGCCCTCAATGTTGTGCTGAGCTATGTCCGATCCCATGATCAAGTTATCCCCTCCCTATAATTCCGGTGTGCTCCGTGTGCCTATCCAATAACCGCTTGAAAGTTCTTAAAAGTGTCCGACTCCACTATCACAGCAGGCAGTGCATTCCACACCCCAACCACTCTCTGAGTGAAGAATCTACCTCAGACATCCCTCCTATATCTCCCACCATGAACCTTATAGTTATGCCCCCTAGTAACAGCTACATCCACATGACGAAATAGTCTCTGCACGTCCACTCTATCAATCCCTCTCATCATCTTATATAAACCTCTATTGTCATCTCTCATCCTCCTCCGCTCCAAAGAGAAAAGCCCCAGCTCCCTCAACTTTTCCTCATAAGACCTACCCTCCAAACCAGGCAGCATCCTGGTAAATCTCCTCTGCACTCTCTCTCCAATGCTTCCACATCCTTCTTATAGTGAGGTGACCAGAACTGAACACAATATTCCAAATGTGGTCTCACCAATGTCCTGTATAGTTGCAGCGTAACCTCACGGCTCTTAAACTCCCTTGTTGTTTGCTTCTGAGATACTACTGGGATCTTGTACAGATGGAGCCTCTGTTTCATATCTCATCTGACAATGCAACTCTTCTTCAATTCCTCAATGAGCCTCAGTTTCTCACTGGAGCCTTAGCTTTAATTCTTGTACTCAAGTCCAGGAGTGCAACTTGAACCGATTGCCTTTCTCCATGCTGAGAAAAATACCAACTGAATCATGGCTGAGAGCTTAGTATCACCTCTATATCGTGTCACGGTGACACAGTAGTTAGCACTATTCACCGGGGACCTGGGTTCGATTCCCGGCTTGGGTCACTGTCTGTGTGGAGTTTACACATTCTCCCCATGTCTGTGTGGTTTTCCTCCCACAGTCCAAACATGTGCAGGTTAGGTGGATTTGCCACCTAACATAGAATCAGACCGTGCAGAAGAGGCTCTTCAGCCCATTGAGTCTGCACCAACATGTGAGAACCACCATGCTCTTGAATATTATGATGTGCCAAGTATTCATCAGGTATTTTTTAAAGGATGTGAAGCAACTCTCATCTCTCAACCCCCCGGGTAGCGCATTCCAGACTGTCACCTCTCCAGTGTAATCCTTCCAATAATGTGGTGACCAGAACTGCACATGGTTTTATACAATTGCATTTTGAGTAGCAAATTTTGTTCCTCTTTTCGAGAAAGGAAATAGGAATGACCCTGGTAATTAAAGGCCAGTTAGTCTTAAGCCAATATTTGCAAGCCAATATTTATTCCCCAATCAACTGCACGTTAAACTGATCTAGTCATCACATTGCTGTTTCTGGGCAGTGCTTTGACAAACTGGCTGCGTCTTTCCAACATTACAATGGTGATTACACTTCATTTACACTTTATTGGCTGGAAAGAGTGGCCATGTAGGCACTAGAATCATAGGCACTATATAAATGGAAGTCTTTTTTCTCCATTTACAACTAGTGACTAAAGCAAAGACCCAGGGACTGACAGGTCAGTAACTGACAGAAAAGAAGTCACATTCTGCTCAAGGAACAGGAGTCTGGTGAATAAGGAAATACAGTAAAAAGTCTGACAACACCAGGTTTTAGTCCAACCGATTTATTTGATAATATTTGATAATAATCAGGTGAAGAGGCAGCCCCCTCGAAAGCTTGTGAGAATATTATCAAATAAATCGGTTGGACTAAAACCTGGTGTTGTCAGACTTTTTACTGTGTTTACGCCAGTCCAACGCCGGCATACCCACATCATGAAATAGCATGAGGAATGGTAATCTATGAATCCAAATGCTGGTGGCAAACTGGTTCTGGTAATATATGCAGTTTCAGCAAGCTAAAGGTAGACTTCTTGCCTTGGGCAGTTTTCACCTCTTAACTGAAGCCAGTCCAGCCAATCACTTGTACCTATTCATACAGCTCTATTCATGTCTACTCTCTCGGCCTACCGATGCAGTCTGCCTCTAATTGTGGTCATTCAGTTTAAGCAGCTTTGTGCTGCCAGTCCTGAATGCTGAGATTCTATTCCAGCTTTGCAACCTGTGAAATTTAATTCAATAAATCTGGTTAATTGGCATTGGCAGTGGGAAAATCACCATGAAATTTGCCAGCTTCCCCTAAAACCCCAATTGGGTTAAGTCACGTCCTCCAGAGGATATCTGTCCGGCCTGTGGGTGACTGCACTCTCTCAAAACTCATGGAGATTGGCAAAATGCATTGTTCAAGACAACAAATACTCAACTCTTTACAACCTTTTCATCAAAACAATGTTGAAACTTCAGAAATTAGTTTTACGTTTAATACTTGGAACTTCCACATTGAATTTCACATCTTCCCTTCCCCTTCTTCTAGATGTTCAGAGATGCAGTGTGAATTTGTAGCATTTACAGTTCTAGAATTTATTACAGGGAATCAAATTAATTCAATGATTGACTGATGATTGGCTAACAAATATAACAGAATATTGTCAAACCACTGCATCATCCACCAGAATGTGAATTTATTCTATGTCTGGGAAACTCACCATTTCTGGATCAATTGAAAAATTGTAACAGTAATAAAGGAAATACAGACAGGGGTATGGGGGCCGGGGGAGGGGGAGGGTTGCTCACTACCTTCTGTCAGAAAGCAATACCAAAGTGTCACATTGAACCAGTATCCAGCCTGGTGGAGAGCCTCTTTTACCCACATCATTCAGCTTGAAGTGCCGCAACTTCAGAATCCCAAAGATATCCACAATATCCACTGCAGCGGACATGACACAGGGAAAGTGGGAAAATGGGAAAACAGAGTGAGAGACAGCGTGAATAGTATATGCAAAACAGGGGGTGGGCAGTGTGCTTTACAGAGGTGATGAACAGGTGGGTCAAGAGAGGGAACTAAAGCCTTAATTTTAAGGCATTGTAACACGGTCTCCTCCTGATTCAAGGTTCATGTGCTGACAATATAGGGAGAAACGAGTGTTGTTTGGGGTTTAGGGGAGATATGAACACAGAAGACATAATAAATAGTGATAATATTTTCCACAGTTCCAACTGAAGTTATATGACAGACAGTGAGATATTGAAGCAGTGGCAATGGATCACACAGAGTACATAGTAGAATAACTGTGATTGAGCTCACAACAACACTGACTGCAAGATTGTTACTATCTCATTTCAGAGGATCACAGGTTATAACGGAGCTGGCAGCCATTGAGCTGAAAGCAGTAATGAGTCCAAGTCACGCAAAGAACTTTTAGAATCAGAAAGGATATTTTGGCAGGAAAACTGGTGAACGTGGATGTGAATGCAGATGAAATCATCCTTCATTCTCAAATAATCCCATTAAGAATCGAACAAGTCAGTTTGATTTCCAGTACATCTTGCTCATTATGTTAAAGAAGTGGAGAGCTGTGGATGAACATGCCCACCAGCACTAGGAGAAGTCAGACACTTTCTTTCTCTTGGGTAACTGCAGTAAGTTGTCAGTGATAGAAGCTGGGTCCTGGCTGCTTGGGGTATGCTTGGTACTGAGTGCATGAGGAGTTCCAGCAGCACACGGTGTTTTGCACAATGGTGTTAGTTTGTGTGCCGGGGTAGGTGTGTAACTAGCACGTAAAGCTCTGTCTGTGTACTTGCTGGAGGTCCTGTTAACAAGACGCTGCAGGGCTGGTGACATCACAGGGCTGATTCCATGTGGAGAGAGACTGGTAAAAAGAAACAGAATTAAGTCCACAGTTCCCAGGACCCTTCAAGGCTCACAAAAATATTTATCAACAAATTACACTTCATATATTTTATATTCATCTCCAGGACAAGCTTATCTTTTCAACTTGTATTGTTCAGAGTGCCCTGCTGCCCAGACAGTTTTCCATCAGCACCTGTACTTCCAGTTGTATATTCCCCTCACCCAACTCTGCCTGTGCACCAACTTTCAATGGGTGTGGATCAAACGGACACCCATCAGCAATGCTCCACAATAGTCAGTGTATAATCCTGCACGATCCCTGCAGACAGTTTAACAGTGGAGTGTGTTGTAGTCATCACCCTGCGCCCACAGGCATACAATGCTGTTAAAAACAAACACCAAGCTTGATTTCACGCAAGCAGAACACAATATCTCCTGAGCAGGCTACTTTGCTGCAGCCCTGGGGCTGCTGGGAGTGCTAATGATCCAATAAAGTTGTTTCAATGAATGCCAAAGCTGAGAATCTCAATGCTGAGAATTCAAAATAAAGTGTACAGGGAAATGAGAGAGCAACTGATCAGCTCCCTCCACTCTGTGCAAGGTTTGTGCTCAACTTAAACGGGAACACACTCAATCCAGGCTCGAACTATCCTCTTTCCACACACCCACCCGCGGCAAATGAAAATATGTCACATCAAAAGAATCATTAAACCATTCTGCTGAATAATGCACCATGGGCAGCACGGTAGCACAGTGGTTAGCACTGCTGCTTTACGGCTCCAGGGTCCTGGGTTCGATTCCCGGCTCGGGTCACTGCCTGTGTGGAGTTTGCACATTCTCCTCGTGTCTGCGTGGGTTTTCTCCGGGTGCTCCGGTTTCCTCCCACAGTCCAAAGATGTGCGGGTTAGGTTCATTGGCTATGCTAAAATTGCCCCTTAGTGTCCTGGGATGTGTAGGTTAGAGGGATTAGCAGGTAAAATGTGTAGGGATATGGGGATAGGGTCTGGGTGAGATTGTGTTCAGTGCAGACTCGATGGGCCGAAGGGCCTGTTTCTGCACTGTAGGGTTCTATGATTGTAGGGTTCTATGGAATAACATTACCAGGAAACAACTTTGTAGTGCATAATCATTGAAAGCAGGATTAATCCAGGCAGGGGAACATAGAACATTACAGCACAAACAGGCCCATCGGCCCACTAGTATACCTACTAAGCCATAGACCTATCTATAACCCCCAATCCCATTAGATCCCATATACTCATCCAGAAGTCTTTTAAAAGACCCCAGCGAGTTCGCCTCCACCACCACCGATGGCAGCCAATTCCATTCACTCACCACCCTCTGAGTGAAAAACTTACCCCTAACATCACCTCTGTACTTCCCTCCCCGCACCTTAAATCTGTGTCCTCTTGTATCGACCATTTCAACCCGGGGAAATAGCCTCCGAGAGTCCACCCTATCTATTCCTCTCAATATTTTATAAACTTCTATCAGGTCGCCTCTCAACCTTCGCCTCTCCAGGGAAAGAGTCCCAGCTCCCACAACCTATCTTCATAAGGCATGCCTCCCAGTCCAGGCAACATCCTTGTAAATCTCCTCTGCACCCTTTCAATAGCTTCTACGTCTTTCCTATAGTGAGGCGACCAGAACTGCGCACAGTACTCCAAATGAGGCCTGACGAGGGTCCTGTAAAGTTGCAGCATTACCTCCCGACTCCTAAACTCAATCCCTCGATTAATGAAGGCCAGTACACCATACGCCTTCTTGACCACCTCCTCCACCTGCGAGGCCGATTTAAGAGTCCTGTGAACCCGGACCCCGAGATCCTTCTGCTCTTCAACGCTACTAAGACTCCTGCCCTTAATAGTGTACTCGTTCATCCCGTTGGTTCTGCCGAAATGGACGACTACACATTTATCCGCGTTGAAGTCCATCTGCCACTTCTCCGCCCAGTCCTGCATCCTATCTATGTCCTGCTGCAACTTGGCTGACCGCAACCCCTTAACTCTGACCCTATGACCTCAGGCTGACCCACTCCCCACATCGTCAAGCAGCCGTTAACTTAGCTCAGGCCACTCGGCCTGCCTGTAACCCCGCCCACCCAGTCCACCCGTAACCCCGCCCACCCGTAACCCCGCCCGCCCGAAACCCCGCCCGCCCGAAACCCCGCCCGACCGAAACCCCGCCCGCCCGAAACCCCGCCCACCCGGCCCGCCCAAAACCCCGCCCACCCGGTCCGCCCAAAACCCCGCCCACCCGAAACCCCGCCCACCCGAAACCCCGCCCGACCGAAACCCCGCCCGACCGAAACCCCGCCCACCCGGCCCACCCGAAACTCCGCCCACCCGAAACCCCGCCCGCCCGAAACCCCACCCGCCCGGTCCGCCCGAAAGAAACCCCGCCCGCCCGGCCCGCACAAAACCCCGCCCACCCGACCCGCACAAAACCCCGCCCACCCGAAACCCCGCCCACCTGAAACCCCGCCCACCCGGTCCGCCCGAAACCTCGCCCACCCGGTCCGCCCGAAACCCCGCCCACCCGGTCCGCCCGAAACCCCGCCCACCTGGCCCACCCGAAACCCCGCCCACCCGGTCCGCCCGAAACCCCGCCCACCTGGCCCACCCGAAACCTCGCCAGCAGCAATAAGCCGGCCTGTCAATTCAGGGTCTTTCAGAGACCTGAGCACAATGATCAGTGCAGGTAGGATGTCTTACTTGACCAGATTCTGCGTGGCCTTCCGGAGAGCTTCCTGTTTCTTGGATCTGTTCTTGGCAGCGACCTCATTAACCATTTTTAGGCCCAACCTCTCTCTCCGGCCAGGTTCCAGAATCTGTGGTAAGGAGGCACACACGGATTAGAGGCAAACAAATAACACTGACTACACAGGGCGCAACACGGGGCAGGGAGGAGGAGGAGGGGACGGGGGGGGAGGAGGGGACGGGGGAGGAGGAGGAGGAGGGGACAGGGGGGGAGGAGGGGACGGGAGGGAGGAGGTGGAGGAGGGGACGGGGGGGAGGAGGAGGGGACGGGGGGGGAGGACGAGGAGGGGACGGGGGAGGAGGAGGAGGGGACGGGGGGGGAGGAGGGGACGGGGGAGGAGGAGGAGGAGGGGACAGGGGGGGAGGAGGAGGAGGGGACAGGGGGGGAGGAGGGGACGGGGGGGAGGAGGAGGAGGAGGGGACGGGGGAGGAGGAGGAGGGGACGGGGGGGGAGGAGGGGACGGGGGAGGAGGAGGAGGAGGGGAAGGGGGAGGAGGAGGAGGAGGAGGGGACGGAGGGGAGGAGGAGGAGGGGACGGGGGGGAGGAGGAGGAGGGGACGGGGGGGAGGAGGAGGAGGGGACGGGGGGGAGGAGGAGGAGGGGACGGGGGAGGAGGAGGGGCAGGGGGGGGAAGGAGGGGACGGGGGAGGAGGAGGAGGGGACGGGGGGGGAGGAGGAGGAGGGGGCGGGGGGAGGAGGAGGAGGGGACGGGGGGGAGGAGGAGGAGGGGACGGGGGGGAGGAGGAGGAGGGGACGGGGGGGAGGAGGAGGAGGGGACGGGGGGGAGGAGGAGGAGGGGACGGGGGGGAGGAGGAGGAGGGGACGGGGGGGAGGAGGAGGAGGGGACGGGGGGGAGGAGGAGGAGGGGACGGGGGGAGGAGGAGGAGGGGACGGGGGGGAGGAGGAGGAGGGGACGGGGGGAGGAGGAGGAGGGGACGGGGGGGAGGAGGAGGAGGAGGGGACGGGGGGAGGAGGAGGAGGGGACGGGGGGGAGGAGGAGGAGGGGACGGGGGGGAGAAGGAGGAGGGGACGGGGGGGAGGAGGAGGAGGGGACGGGGGGAGGAGGAGGAGGAGGGGACAGGGGGGGAGGAGGAGGAGGAGGGGACGGGGGGAGGAGGAGGAGGAGGGGACGGGGGGAGGAGGAGGAGGAGGGGACGGGGGGAGGAGGAGGAGGGGACGGGAGGAGGAGGAGGAGGGGACGGGGGGAGGAGGAGGAGGGGATGGGGGGAGGAGGAGGAGGGGACGGGGGGAGGAGGAGGAGGGGACAGGGGGGGAGGAGGAGGAGGGGACAGGGGGGGAGGAGGAGGAGGGGACGGGGGGGAGGAGGAGGAGGGGACGGGGGGGAGGAGGAGGAGGGGACGGGGGGGAGGAGGAGGAGGGGACGGGGGGGAGGAGGAGGAGGGGACGGGGGGTGGAGGAGGGGACGGGGGGGAGGAGGAGGAGGGGACGGGGGGGTGGAGGAGGGGACGGGGGGGAGGAGGAGGGGCAGGGGGGAGGAGGAGGGGACGGGGGGGAGGAGGAGGAAGAGGGGACGGGGGGGAGGAGGAGGAGGGGACGGGGGGGAGGAGGAGGAGGAGGGGACGGGGGGGAGGAGGAGGAAGAGGGGACGGGGGGGAGGAGGAGGAGGGGACGGGGGGAGGAGGAGGAGGGTGCAGAAGGAGAGTTTTGGACGCAGAGTAGGAAGAGAGAGAAGCTTGAACCCAGAGTGTTTTAAATGAAGAGGGAGCAGAGTGAGTGCATTAGACCGAGAGGGAGCAGAGGGAGTGCGTTAGACCGAGAGGGAGCAGAGTGAGTGCATTAGACCGAGAGGGAGCAGAGTGGGTGCGTTAGACTGAGAGGGAGCAGAGGGAGTGTGTTAGACTGAGAGGGAGCAGAGGGAGTGCGTTAGACCGAGAGGGAGTAGAGTGAGTGCATTAGACCGAGAGGGAGCAGAGTGGGTGCGTTAGACTGAGAGGGAGCAGAGGGAGTGTGTCAGACTGAGAGGGAGCAGAGGGAGTGCGTTAGACCGAGAGGGAGCAGAGTGAGTGCGTTAGACTGAGAGGGAGCAGAGTGAATGCGTTAGACTGAGAGGGAGCAGAGTGAGTGCGTTAGACTGAGAGGGAGCAGAGTGAGTGCGTTAGACTGAGAGGGAGCAGAGTGAGTGCGTTAGACTGAGAGGGAGCAGAGGGAGTGCATTAGACCGAGAGGGAGCAGAGTGAGTGCGTTAGACTGAGAGGGAGCAGAGTGAGTGCGTTAGACTGAGAGGGAGCAGAGTGAGTGCGTTAGACTGAGAGGGAGCAGAGGGAGTGCGTAAGACCGAGAGGGAGCAGAGTGAGTGCGTTAGACCGAGAGGGAGCAGAGGGAGTGCTTTAGACTGAGAGGGAGCAGAGTGAGTGCGTTAGACTGAGAGGGAGCAGAGGGAGTGCGTTAGACTGAGAGGGAGCAGAGTGAGTGCGTTAGACTGAGAGGGAGCAGAGGGAGTGCATTAGACCGAGAGGGAGCAGAGTGAGTGCGTTAGACTGAGAGGGAGCAGAGTGGGTGTGTTAGACTGAGAGGGAGCAGAGGGAGTGTGTCAGACTGAGAGGGAGCAGAGGGAGTGCGTTAGACCGAGAGGGAGCAGAGTGAGTGCGTTAGACTGAGAGGGAGCAGAGTGAATGCGTTAGACTGAGAGGGAGCAGAGTGAGTGCGTTAGACTGAGAGGGAGCAGAGTGAGTGCGTTAGACCGAGAGGGAGCAGAGTGAGTGCATTAGACCGAGAGGGAGCAGAGTGGGTGCGTTAGACTGAGAGGGAGCAGAGGGAGTGCGTTAGACCGAGAGGGAGCAGAGTGAGTGCATTAGACCGAGAGGGAGCAGAGTGGGTGCGTTAGACTGAGAGGGAGCAGAGGGAGTGTGTTAGACTGAGAGGGAGCAGAGGGAGTGCGTTAGACCGAGAGGGAGTAGAGTGAGTGCATTAGACCGAGAGGGAGCAGAGTGGGTGCGTTAGACTGAGAGGGAGCAGAGGGAGTGTGTCAGACTGAGAGGGAGCAGAGGGAGTGCGTTAGACCGAGAGGGAGCAGAGTGAGTGCGTTAGACTGAGAGGGAGCAGAGTGAATGCGTTAGACTGAGAGGGAGCAGAGTGAGTGCGTTAGACTGAGAGGGAGCAGAGTGAGTGCGTTAGACTGAGAGGGAGCAGAGTGAGTGCGTTAGACTGAGAGGGAGCAGAGGGAGTGCATTAGACCGAGAGGGAGCAGAGTGAGTGCGTTAGACTGAGAGGGAGCAGAGTGAGTGCGTTAGACTGAGAGGGAGCAGAGTGAGTGCGTTAGACTGAGAGGGAGCAGAGGGAGTGCGTAAGACCGAGAGGGAGCAGAGTGAGTGCGTTAGACCGAGAGGGAGCAGAGGGAGTGCTTTAGACTGAGAGGGAGCAGAGTGAGTGCGTTAGACTGAGAGGGAGCAGAGGGAGTGCGTTAGACTGAGAGGGAGCAGAGTGAGTGCGTTAGACTGAGAGGGAGCAGAGGGAGTGCATTAGACCGAGAGGGAGCAGAGTGAGTGCGTTAGACTGAGAGGGAGCAGAGTGGGTGTGTTAGACTGAGAGGGAGCAGAGTGAGTGCGTTAGACTGAGAGGGAGCAGAGGGAGTGCGTTAGACTGAGAGGGAGCAGAGTGAGTGTGTTAGACTGAGAGGGAGCAGAGTGAGTGCGTTAGACTGAGAGGGAGCAGAGGGAGTTCGTTAGACTGAGAGGGAGCAGAGTGAGTGCGTTAGACTGAGAGGGAGCAGAGGGAGTGCATTAGACCGAGAGGGAGCAGAGTGAGTGCGTTAGACCGAGAGGGAGCAGAGGGAGTGCGTTAGACTGAGAGGGAGCAGAGTGAGTGCGTTAGACTGAGAGGGAGCAGAGGGAGTGCGTTAGACCGAGAGGGAGCAGAGTGAGTGCGTTAGACTGAGAGGGAGCAGAGGGAGTGCATTAGACCGAGAGGGAGCAGAGTGAGTGCGTTAGACCGAGAGGGAGCAGAGGGAGTGCGTTAGACTGAGAGGGAGCAGAGTGGGTGCGTTAGACTGAGAGGGAGTAGAGTGGGTGCGTTAGACTGAGAGGGAGCAGAGTGGGTGCGTTAGACCGAGAGGGAGCAGAGGGAGTGCGTTAGACTGAGAGGGAGCAGAGGGAGTGCGTTAGACTGAGAGGGAGCAGAGTGAGTGCGTTAGACTGAGAGGGAGCAGAGTGGGTGCGTTAGACCGAGAGGGAGCAGAGGGAGTGCGTTAGACTGAGAGGGAGCAGAGTGAGTGCGTTAGACTGAGAGGGAGCAGAGTGGGTGCGTTAGACTGAGAGGGAGCAGAGTGAGTGCATTAGACCGAGAGGGAGCAGAGTGAGTGCGTTAGACCGAGAGGGAGCAGAGTGAGTGCATTAGACCGAAAGGGAGCAGAGGGAGTGCGTTAGACTGAGAGGGAGCAGAGTGGGTGCGTTAGACTGAGAGGGAGTAGAGTGAGTGCGTTAGACCGAGAGGGAGCAGAGTGGGTGCGTTAAACTGAGAGGGAGCAGAGTGGGTGCGTTAGACCGAGAGGGAGCAGAGTGGGTGCGTTAGACTGAGAGGGAGCAGAGTGGGTGCGTTAGACCGAGTGGGAGCAGAGGGAGTGCGTTAGACTGAGAGGGAGCAGAGTGAGTGCTTTAGACCGAGAGGGAGCAGAGTGGGTGCGTTAGACTGAGAGGGAGTAGAGTGAGTGCGTTAGACCGAGAGGGAGCAGAGTGAGTGCGTTAGACCGAGAGGGAGCAGAGTGGGTGCGTTAGACTGAGAGGGAGCAGAGTGGGTGCGTTAGACTGAGAGGGAGTAGAGGGAGTGCGTTAGACTGAGAGGGAGCAGAGGGAGTGCGTTAGACCGAGAGGGAGCAGAGTGGGTGCGTTAGACCGAGAGGGAGCAGAGTGGGTGCGTTAGACCGAGAGGGAGCAGAGGGAGTGCGTTAGACTGAGAGGGAGCAGAGGGAGTGCGTTAGACCGAGAGGGAGCAGAGTGGGTGTGTTAGACCGAGAGGGAGCAGAGTGAGTGCGTTAGACTGAGAGGGAGTAGAGGGAGTGCATTAGACTGAGAGGGAGTAGAGTGAGTGCGTTAGACTGAGAGGGAGCAGAGGGAGTGCGTTAGACTGAGAGGGAGCAGAGTGAGTGCGTTAGACTGAGAGGGAGCAGAGTGGGTGCGTTAGACCGAGAGGGAGCAGAGGGAGTGCGTTAGACCGAGAGGGAGCAGAGTGAGTGCGTTAGACTGAGAGGGAGCAGAGTGGGTGCGTTAGACTGAGAGGGAGTAGAGTGAGTGCGTTAGACTGAGAGGGAGCAGAGTGAGTGCGTTAGACCGAGAGGGAGCAGAGTGAGTGCGTTAGACCGAGAGGGAGCAGAGAGAGTGCGTTAGACCGAGAGGGAGCAGAGTGAGTGCGTTAGACTGAGAGGGAGTAGAGTGAGTGCGTTAGACCGAGAGGGAGCAGAGTGAGTGCGTTAGACTGAGAGGGAGTAGAGTGAGTGCGTTAGACTGAGAGGGAGCAGAGGGAGTGCGTCAGACTGAGAGGGAGCAGAGTGGGTGCGTTAGACCGAGAGGGAGCAGAGTGAGTGCGTTAGACCGAGAGGGAGCAGAGTGAGTGCGTTAGACTGAGAGGGAGCAGAGTGAGTGCGTTAGACTGAGAGGGAGCAGAGTGAGTGCGTTAGACTGAGAGGGAGCAGAGTGGGTGCGTTAGACCGAGAGGGAGCAGAGGGAATGCGTTAGACTGAGAGGGAGCAGAGTGAGTGCGTTAGACTGAGAGGGAGCAGAGGGAGTGCATTAGACCGTGAGGGAGCAGAGTGAGTGCGTTAGACTGAGAGGGAGCAGAGGGAGTGCGTTAGACTGAGAGGGAGCAGAGTGAGTGCGTTAGACTGAGAGGGAGCAGAGGGAGTGCATTAGACCGAGAGGGAGCAGAGTGAGTGCATAAGACTGAGAGGGAGCAGAGTGAGTGTGTAAGACTGAGAGGGAGCAGAGTGGTTGCGTTAGACCGAGAGGGAGCAGAGGGAGTGCGTTAGACTGAGAGGGAGCAGAGTGAGTGCGTTAGACTGAGAGGGAGCAGAGTGGGTGCGTTAGACTGAGAGGGAGCAGAGTGAGTGCATTAGACCGAGAGGGAGCAGAGTGAGTGCGTTAGACTGAGAGGGAGCGGAGTGAGTGCATTAGACTGAGAGGGAGCAGAGGGAGTGCGTTAGACTGAGAGGGAGCAGAGTGAGTGCATTAGACCGAGAGGGAGCAGAGGGAGTGCGTTAGACTGAGAGGGAGCAGAGTGAGTGCATTAGACCGAGAGGGAGCAGAGGGAGTGCGTTAGACTGAGAGGGAGCAGAGTGGGTGCGTTAGACTGAGAGGGAGTAGAGTGAGTGCGTTAGACCGAGAGGGAGCAGAGTGGGTGCGTTAGACTGAGAGGGAGCAGAGTGGGTGCGTTAGACCGAGAGGGAGCAGAGTGGGTGCGTTAGACTGAGAGGGAGCACAGTGAGTGCGTTAGACTGAGAGGGAGCAGAGGGAGTGCATTAGACCGAGAGGGAGCAGAGTGAGTGCGTTAGACCGAGAGGGAGCAGAGGGAGTGCTTTAGACTGAGAGGGAGCAGAGTGAGTGCGTTAGACTGAGAGGGAGCAGAGGGAGTGCGTTAGACTGAGAGGGAGCAGAGTGAGTGCGTTAGACTGAGAGGGAGCAGAGGGAGTGCATTAGACCGAGAGGGAGCAGAGTGAGTGCGTTAGACTGAGAGGGAGCAGAGTGGGTGTGTTAGACTGAGAGGGAGCAGAGTGAGTGCGTTAGACTGAGAGGGAGCAGAGGGAGTGCGTTAGACTGAGAGGGAGCAGAGTGAGTGTGTTAGACTGAGAGGGAGCAGAGTGAGTGCGTTAGACTGAGAGGGAGCAGAGGGAGTTCGTTAGACTGAGAGGGAGCAGAGTGAGTGCGTTAGACTGAGAGGGAGCAGAGGGAGTGCACTAGACCGAGAGGGAGCAGAGTGAGTGCGTTAGACCGAGAGGGAGCAGAGGGAGTGCGTTAGACTGAGAGGGAGCAGAGTGAGTGCGTTAGACTGAGAGGGAGCAGAGGGAGTGCGTTAGACTGAGAGGGAGCAGAGTGAGTGCGTTAGACTGAGAGGGAGCAGAGGGAGTGCATTAGACCGAGAGGGAGCAGAGTGAGTGCGTTAGACCGAGAGGGAGCAGAGGGAGTGTGTTAGACTGAGAGGGAGCAGAGTGAGTGCGTTAGACTGAGAGGGAGCAGAGGGAGTGCGTTAGACTGAGAGGGAGCAGAGTGAGTGCGTTAGACTGAGAGGGAGCAGAGGGAGTGCGTTAGACTGAGAGGGAGCAGAGTGGGTGCGTTAGACTGAGAGGGAGCAGAGTGAGTGCGTTAGACTGAGAGGGAGCAGAGGGAGTGCGTTAGACTGAGAGGGAGCAGAGTGGGTGCGTTAGACCGAGAGGGAGCAGAGGGAGTGTGTTAGACTGAGAGGGAGCAGAGTGAGTGCGTTAGACTGAGAGGGAGCAGAGGGAGTGCGTTAGACTGAGAGGGAGCAGAGTGGGTGCGTTAGACTGAGAGGGAGTAGACTGAGTGCGTTAGACTGAGAGGGAGCAGAGGGAATGCATTAGACTGAGAGGGCGCAGAGTGAGTGCGTTAGACTGAGAGGGAGCAGAGGGAGTGCATTAGACTGAGAGGGAGCAGAGTGAGTGCGTTAGACTGAGAGGGAGCAGAGGGAGTGCATTAGACCGAGAGGGAGCAGAGTGAGTGCGTTAGACCGAGAGGGAGCAGAGGGAGTGCGTTAGACTGAGAGGGAGCAGAGTGGGTGCGTTAGACTGAGAGGGAGTAGAGTGGGTGCGTTAGACTGAGAGGGAGCAGAGTGGGTGCGTTAGACCGAGAGGGAGCAGAGTGAGTGCGTTAGACTGAGAGGGAGCAGAGGGAGTGCGTTAGACTGAGAGGGAGCAGAGTGAGTGCGTTAGACTGAGAGGGAGCAGAGTGGGTGCGTTAGACCGAGAGGGAGCAGAGGGAGTGCGTTAGACTGAGAGGGAGCAGAGTGAGTGCGTTAGACTGAGAGGGAGCAGAGTGGGTGCGTTAGACTGAGAGGGAGCAGAGTGAGTGCATTAGACCGAGAGGGAGCAGAGTGAGTGCGTTAGACCGAGAGGGAGCAGAGTGAGTGCATTAGACCGAGAGGGAGCAGAGGGAGTGCGTTAGACTGAGAGGGAGCAGAGTGGGTGCGTTAGACTGAGAGGGAGTAGCGTGAGTGCGTTAGACCGAGAGGGAGCAGAGTGGGTGCGTTAAACTGAGAGGGAGCAGAGTGGGTGCGTTAGACCGAGAGGGAGCAGAGTGGGTGCGTTAGACTGAGAGGGAGCAGAGTGGGTGGGTTAGACCGAGAGGGAGCAGAGGGAGTGCGTTAGACTGAGAGGGAGCAGAGTGAGTGCTTTAGACCGAGAGGGAGCAGAGTGGGTGCGTTAGACTGAGAGGGAGTAGAGTGAGTGCGTTAGACCGAGAGGGAGCAGAGTGAGTGCGTTAGACCGAGAGGGAGCAGAGTGGGTGCGTTAGACTGAGAGGGAGCAGAGTGGGTGCGTTAGTCTGAGAGGGAGTAGAGGGAGTGCGTTAGACCGAGAGGGAGCAGAGGGAGTGCGTTAGACCGAGAGGGAGCAGAGTGAGTGCGTTAGACTGAGAGGGAGTAGAGTGAGTGCGTTAGACTGAGAGGGAGCAGAGGGAGTGCGTTAGACCGAGAGGGAGCAGAGTGGGTGCGTTAGACCGAGAGGGAGCAGAGTGGGTTCGTTAGACCGAGAGGGAGCAGAGGGAGTGCGTTAGACTGAGAGGGAGCAGAGGTAGTGCGTTAGACCGAGAGGGAGCAGAGTGGGTGCGTTAGACCAAGAGGGAGCAGAGTGAGTGCGTTAGACTGAGAGGGAGTAGAGGGAGTGCATTAGACTGAGAGGGAGTAGAGTGAGTGCGTTAGACTGAGAGGGAGCAGAGGGAGTGCGTTAGACTGAGAGGGAGCAGAGTGAGTGCGTTAGACTGAGAGGGAGCAGAGTGGGTGCGTTAGACCGAGAGGGAGCAGAGGGAGTGCGTTAGACCGAGAGGGAGCAGAGTGAGTGCGTTAGACTGAGAGGGAGCAGAGTGGGTGCGTTAGACTGAGAGGGAGTAGAGTGAGTGCGTTAGACCGAGAGGGAGCAGAGTGGGTGCGTTAGACTGAGAGGGAGCAGAGTGGGTGCGTTAGACCGAGAGGGAGCAGAGTGGGTGCGTTGGACTGAGAGGGAGCAGAGTGGGTGCGTTAGACTGAGAGGGAGCAGAGTGGGTGCGTTAGACTGAGAGAGAGCAGAGTGGGTGCGTTAGACTGAGAGGGAGTAGAGTGAGTGCGTTAGACCGAGAGGGAGCAGAGTGAGTGCGTTAGACCGAGAGGGAGCAGAGTGGGTGCGTTAGACCGAGAGGGAGCAGAGTGGGTGCGTTAGACTGAGAGGGAGTAGAGTGACTGCGTTAGACCGAGAGGGAGCAGAGTGAGTGCGTTAGACCGAGAGGGAGCAGAGTGGGTGCGTTAGACCGAGAGGGAGCAGAGGGAGTGCGTTAGACTGAGAGGGAGCAGAGTGAGTGCTTTAGACCGAGAGGGAGCAGAGTGGGTGTGTTAGACTGAGAGGGAGTAGAGTGAGTGCGTTAGACTGAGAGGGAGTAGAGTGAGTGCGTTAGACCGAGAGGGAGCAGAGTGAGTGCGTTAGACCGAGAGGGAGCAGAGTGGGTGCGTTAGACTGAGAGGGAGTAGAGGGAGTGCGTTAGACCGAGAGGGAGCAGAGGGAGTGCGTTAGACCGAGAGGGAGCAGAGTGAGTGCGTTAGACCGAGAGGGAGCAGAGTGAGTGCGTTAGACTGAGAGGGAGCAGAGGGAGTGCGTTAGACCGAGAGGGAGCAGAGTGGGTGCGTTAGACTGAGAGGGAGTAGAGTGAGTGCGTTAGACCGAGAGGGAGCAGAGGGAGTGCGTTAGACCGAGAGGGAGCAGAGTGAGTGCGTTAGACCGAGAGGGAGCAGAGTGAGTGCGTTAGACCGAGAGGGAGCAGAGTGAGTGTGTTAGACTGAGAGGGAGCAGAGTGGGTGCGTTAGACCGAGAGGGAGCAGAGGGAGTGCGTTAGACTGAGAGGGAGCAGAGGGAGTGCGTTAGACCGAGAGGGAGCAGAGTGGGTGCGTTAGACTGAGAGGGAGCAGAGGGAGTGCGTTAGACTGAGAGGGAGCAGAGGGAGTGCGTTAGACTTAGAGGGAGCAGAGTGGGTGCGTTAGACCGAGAGGGAGCAGAGGGAGTGCGTTAGACTGAGAGGGAGCAGAGGGAGTGCGTTAGACCGAGAGGGAGCAGAGTGGGTGCGTTAGACCGAGAGGGAGCAGAGGGAGTGCGTTAGACTGAGAGGGAGCAGAGGGAGTGCGTTAGACCGAGAGGGAGCAGAGTGAGTGCGTTAGACCGAGAGGGAGCAGAGTGAGTGCGTTAGACTGAGAGGGAGCAGAGGGAGTTCGTTAGACTGAGAGGGAGCAGAGTGAGTGCGTTAGACTGAGAGGGAGCAGAGGGAGTTCGTTAGACTGAGAGGGAGCAGAGTGAGTGCGTTAGACTGAGAGGGAGCAGAGGGAGTGCACTAGACCGAGAGGGAGCAGAGTGAGTGCGTTAGACCGAGAGGGAGCAGAGGGAGTGCGTTAGACTGAGAGGGAGCAGAGTGAGTGCGTTAGACTGAGAGGGAGCAGAGGGAGTGCGTTAGACTGAGAGGGAGCAGAGTGAGTGCGTTAGACTGAGAGGGAGCAGAGGGAGTGCATTAGACCGAGAGGGAGCAGAGTGAGTGCGTTAGACCGAGAGGGAGCAGAGGGAGTGTGTTAGACTGAGAGGGAGCAGAGTGAGTGCGTTAGACTGAGAGGGAGCAGAGGGAGTGCGTTAGACTGAGAGGGAGCAGAGTGAGTGCGTTAGACTGAGAGGGAGCAGAGGGAGTGCGTTAGACTGAGAGGGAGCAGAGTGGGTGCGTTAGACTGAGAGGGAGCAGAGTGAGTGCGTTAGACTGAGAGGGAGCAGAGGGAGTGCGTTAGACTGAGAGGGAGCAGAGTGGGTGCGTTAGACCGAGAGGGAGCAGAGGGAGTGTGTTAGACTGAGAGGGAGCAGAGTGAGTGCGTTAGACTGAGAGGGAGCAGAGGGAGTGCGTTAGACTGAGAGGGAGCAGAGTGGGTGCGTTAGACTGAGAGGGAGTAGACTGAGTGCGTTAGACTGAGAGGGAGCAGAGGGAATGCATTAGACTGAGAGGGCGCAGAGTGAGTGCGTTAGACTGAGAGGGAGCAGAGGGAGTGCATTAGACTGAGAGGGAGCAGAGTGAGTGCGTTAGACTGAGAGGGAGCAGAGGGAGTGCATTAGACCGAGAGGGAGCAGAGTGAGTGCGTTAGACCGAGAGGGAGCAGAGGGAGTGCGTTAGACTGAGAGGGAGCAGAGTGGGTGCGTTAGACTGAGAGGGAGTAGAGTGGGTGCGTTAGACTGAGAGGGAGCAGAGTGGGTGCGTTAGACCGAGAGGGAGCAGAGTGAGTGCGTTAGACTGAGAGGGAGCAGAGGGAGTGCGTTAGACTGAGAGGGAGCAGAGTGAGTGCGTTAGACTGAGAGGGAGCAGAGTGGGTGCGTTAGACCGAGAGGGAGCAGAGGGAGTGCGTTAGACTGAGAGGGAGCAGAGTGAGTGCGTTAGACTGAGAGGGAGCAGAGTGGGTGCGTTAGACTGAGAGGGAGCAGAGTGAGTGCATTAGACCGAGAGGGAGCAGAGTGAGTGCGTTAGACCGAGAGGGAGCAGAGTGAGTGCATTAGACCGAGAGGGAGCAGAGGGAGTGCGTTAGACTGAGAGGGAGCAGAGTGGGTGCGTTAGACTGAGAGGGAGTAGCGTGAGTGCGTTAGACCGAGAGGGAGCAGAGTGGGTGCGTTAAACTGAGAGGGAGCAGAGTGGGTGCGTTAGACCGAGAGGGAGCAGAGTGGGTGCGTTAGACTGAGAGGGAGCAGAGTGGGTGGGTTAGACCGAGAGGGAGCAGAGGGAGTGCGTTAGACTGAGAGGGAGCAGAGTGAGTGCTTTAGACCGAGAGGGAGCAGAGTGGGTGCGTTAGACTGAGAGGGAGTAGAGTGAGTGCGTTAGACCGAGAGGGAGCAGAGTGAGTGCGTTAGACCGAGAGGGAGCAGAGTGGGTGCGTTAGACTGAGAGGGAGCAGAGTGGGTGCGTTAGTCTGAGAGGGAGTAGAGGGAGTGCGTTAGACCGAGAGGGAGCAGAGGGAGTGCGTTAGACCGAGAGGGAGCAGAGTGAGTGCGTTAGACTGAGAGGGAGTAGAGTGAGTGCGTTAGACTGAGAGGGAGCAGAGGGAGTGCGTTAGACCGAGAGGGAGCAGAGTGGGTGCGTTAGACCGAGAGGGAGCAGAGTGGGTTCGTTAGACCGAGAGGGAGCAGAGGGAGTGCGTTAGACTGAGAGGGAGCAGAGGTAGTGCGTTAGACCGAGAGGGAGCAGAGTGGGTGCGTTAGACCAAGAGGGAGCAGAGTGAGTGCGTTAGACTGAGAGGGAGTAGAGGGAGTGCATTAGACTGAGAGGGAGTAGAGTGAGTGCGTTAGACTGAGAGGGAGCAGAGGGAGTGCGTTAGACTGAGAGGGAGCAGAGTGAGTGCGTTAGACTGAGAGGGAGCAGAGTGGGTGCGTTAGACCGAGAGGGAGCAGAGGGAGTGCGTTAGACCGAGAGGGAGCAGAGTGAGTGCGTTAGACTGAGAGGGAGCAGAGTGGGTGCGTTAGACTGAGAGGGAGTAGAGTGAGTGCGTTAGACCGAGAGGGAGCAGAGTGGGTGCGTTAGACTGAGAGGGAGCAGAGTGGGTGCGTTAGACCGAGAGGGAGCAGAGTGGGTGCGTTGGACTGAGAGGGAGCAGAGTGGGTGCGTTAGACTGAGAGGGAGCAGAGTGGGTGCGTTAGACTGAGAGAGAGCAGAGTGGGTGCGTTAGACTGAGAGGGAGTAGAGTGAGTGCGTTAGACCGAGAGGGAGCAGAGTGAGTGCGTTAGACCGAGAGGGAGCAGAGTGGGTGCGTTAGACCGAGAGGGAGCAGAGTGGGTGCGTTAGACTGAGAGGGAGTAGAGTGACTGCGTTAGACCGAGAGGGAGCAGAGTGAGTGCGTTAGACCGAGAGGGAGCAGAGTGGGTGCGTTAGACCGAGAGGGAGCAGAGGGAGTGCGTTAGACTGAGAGGGAGCAGAGTGAGTGCTTTAGACCGAGAGGGAGCAGAGTGGGTGTGTTAGACTGAGAGGGAGTAGAGTGAGTGCGTTAGACTGAGAGGGAGTAGAGTGAGTGCGTTAGACCGAGAGGGAGCAGAGTGAGTGCGTTAGACCGAGAGGGAGCAGAGTGGGTGCGTTAGACTGAGAGGGAGTAGAGGGAGTGCGTTAGACCGAGAGGGAGCAGAGGGAGTGCGTTAGACCGAGAGGGAGCAGAGTGAGTGCGTTAGACCGAGAGGGAGCAGAGTGAGTGCGTTAGACTGAGAGGGAGCAGAGGGAGTGCGTTAGACCGAGAGGGAGCAGAGTGGGTGCGTTAGACTGAGAGGGAGTAGAGTGAGTGCGTTAGACCGAGAGGGAGCAGAGGGAGTGCGTTAGACCGAGAGGGAGCAGAGTGAGTGCGTTAGACCGAGAGGGAGCAGAGTGAGTGCGTTAGACCGAGAGGGAGCAGAGTGAGTGTGTTAGACTGAGAGGGAGCAGAGTGGGTGCGTTAGACCGAGAGGGAGCAGAGGGAGTGCGTTAGACTGAGAGGGAGCAGAGGGAGTGCGTTAGACCGAGAGGGAGCAGAGTGGGTGCGTTAGACTGAGAGGGAGCAGAGGGAGTGCGTTAGACTGAGAGGGAGCAGAGGGAGTGCGTTAGACTTAGAGGGAGCAGAGTGGGTGCGTTAGACCGAGAGGGAGCAGAGGGAGTGCGTTAGACTGAGAGGGAGCAGAGGGAGTGCGTTAGACCGAGAGGGAGCAGAGTGGGTGCGTTAGACCGAGAGGGAGCAGAGGGAGTGCGTTAGACTGAGAGGGAGCAGAGGGAGTGCGTTAGACCGAGAGGGAGCAGAGTGAGTGCGTTAGACCGAGAGGGAGCAGAGTGAGTGCGTTAGACCGAGAGGGAGCAGAGTGGGTGCGTTAGACTGAGAGGGAGCAGAGGGAGTGCGTTAGACTGAGAGGGAGCAGAGGGAGTGTGTTAGACTGAGAGGGAGTAGAGTGGGTGTGTTAGACTGAGAGGGAGCAGAGTGGGTGCGTTAGACCGAGAGGGAGCAGAGGGAGTGCGTTAGACTGAGAGGGAGCAGAGGGAGTGCGTTAGACCGAGAGGGAGCAGAGTGGGTGCGTTAGACTGAGAGGGAGCAGAGGGAGTGCGTTAGACTGAGAGGGAGCAGAGGGAGTGCGTTAGACTGAGAGGGAGCAGAGTGGGTGCGTTAGACCGAGAGGGAGCAGAGGGAGTGCGTTAGACCGAGAGGGAGCAGAGTGAGTGCGTTAGACTGAGAGGGAGCAGAGTGGGTGCGTTAGACTGAGAGGGAGTAGAGTGAGTGCGTTAGACTGAGAGGGAGCAGAGGGAGTGCGTTAGACCGAGAGGGAGCAGAGTGAGTGCGTTAGACCGAGAGGGAGCAGAGTGAGTGCGTTAGACCGAGAGGGAGCAGAGTGAGTGCGTTAGACTGAGAAGGAGTAGAGTGAGTGCGTTAGACCGAGAGGGAGCAGAGGGAGTGCGTTAGACTGAGAGGGAGTAGAGTGAGTGCGTTAGACTGAGAGGGAGCAGAGGGAGTGCGTTAGACTGAGAGGGAGCAGAGTGGGTGCGTTAGACCGAGAGGGAGCAGAGTGAGTGCGTTAGACCGAGAGGGAGCAGAGGGAGTGCGTTAGACCGAGAGGGAGCAGAGTGAGTGCGTTAGACTGAGAGGGAGCAGAGTCAGTGCGTTAGACTGAGAGGGAGCAGAGTGAGTGCGTTAGACCGAGAGGGAGCAGAGGGAGTGCGTTAGACCGAGAGGGAGCAGAGTGAGTGCGTTAGACTGAGAGGGAGCAGAGTGAGTGCGTTAGACTGAGAGGGAGCAGAGTGAGTGCGTTAGACCGAGAGGGAGCAGAGTGAGTGCGTTAGACCGAGAGGGAGTAGAGGGAGTGCGTTAGACCGAGAGGGAGCAGAGTGAGTGCGTTAGACCGAGAGGGAGCAGAGGGAGTGCGTTAGACCGAGAGGGAGCAGAGTGAGTGCGTTAGACTGAGAGGGAGTAGAGTGGGTGCGTTAGACCGAGAGGGAGCAGAGGGAGTGCGTTAGACCGAGAGGGAGCAGAGGGAGTGCGTTAGACTGAGAGGGAGCAGAGGGAGTGCGTTAGACCGAGAGGGAGCAGAGTGAGTGCGTTAGACCGAGAGGGAGTAGAGGGAGTGCGTTAGACCGAGAGGGAGCAGAGTGAGTGCTTTAGACCGAGAGGGAGTAGAGTGAGTGCGTTAGACTGAGAGAGAGCAGAGTGAGTGCGTTAGACCGAGAAGGAGCAGAGTGAGTGCGTTAGACCGAGAGGGAGCAGAGTGAGTGCGTTAGACCGAGAGGGAGCAGAGTGAGTGCGTTAGACCGAGAGGGAGCAGAGTGAGTGCGTTAGACTGAGAGGGAGCAGAGTGAGTGCGTTAGACTGAGAGGGAGCAGAGTGGGTGCGTTAGACTGAGAGGGAGCAGAGGGAGTGCGTTTGACTGAGAGGGAGCAGAGTGAGTGCGTTAGACCGAGAGGGAGCAGAGTGAGTGCGTTAGACCGAGAGGGAGCAGAGTGAGTGCGTTAGACTGAGAGGGAGCAGAGGGAGTGCGTTAGACCGAGAGGGAGCAGAGTGGGTGCGTTAGACTGAGAGGGAGTAGAGTGAGTGCGTTAGACCGAGAGGGAGCAGAGGGAGTGCGTTAGACCGAGAGGGAGCAGAGTGAGTGCGTTAGACCGAGAGGGAGCAGAGTGAGTGCGTTAGACCGAGAGGGAGCAGAGTGAGTGTGTTAGACTGAGAGGGAGCAGAGTGGGTGCGTTAGACCGAGAGGGAGCAGAGGGAGTGCGTTAGACTGAGAGGGAGCAGAGGGAGTGCGTTAGACCGAGAGGGAGCAGAGTGGGTGCGTTAGACTGAGAGGGAGCAGAGGGAGTGCGTTAGACTGAGAGGGAGCAGAGGGAGTGCGTTAGACTGAGAGGGAGCAGAGTGGGTGCGTTAGACCGAGAGGGAGCAGAGGGAGTGCGTTAGACTGAGAGGGAGCAGAGGGAGTGCGTTAGACCGAGAGGGAGCAGAGTGGGTGCGTTAGACCGAGAGGGAGCAGAGGGAGTGCGTTAGACTGAGAGGGAGCAGAGGGAGTGCGTTAGACCGAGAGGGAGCAGAGTGAGTGCGTTAGACCGAGAGGGAGCAGAGTGAGTGCGTTAGACCGAGAGGGAGCAGAGTGAGTGCGTTAGACCGAGAAGGAGCAGAGTGAGTGCGTTAGACCGAGAGGGAGCAGAGTGAGTGCGTTAGACCGAGAGGGAGCAGAGTGAGTGCGTTAGACCGAGAGGGAGCAGAGTGGGTGCGTTAGACCGAGAGGGAGCAGAGGGAGTGCGTTAGACTGAGAGGGAGCAGAGGGAGTGCGTTAGACCGAGAGGGAGCAGAGTGGGTGCGTTAGACTGAGAGGGAGCAGAGGGAGTGCGTTAGACTGAGAGGGAGCAGAGGGAGTGCGTTAGACTGAGAGGGAGCAGAGTGGGTGCGTTAGACCGAGAGGGAGCAGAGGGAGTGCGTTAGACCGAGAGGGAGCAGAGTGAGTGCGTTAGACTGAGAGGGAGCAGAGTGGGTGCGTTAGACTGAGAGGGAGTAGAGTGAGTGCGTTAGACTGAGAGGGAGCAGAGGGAGTGCGTTAGACCGAGAGGGAGCAGAGTGAGTGCGTTAGACCGAGAGGGAGCAGAGTGAGTGCGTTAGACCGAGAGGGAGCAGAGTGAGTGCGTTAGACTGAGAGGGAGTAGAGTGAGTGCGTTAGACCGAGAGGGAGCAGAGGGAGTGCGTTAGACTGAGAGGGAGTAGAGTGAGTGCGTTAGACTGAGAGGGAGCAGAGGGAGTGCGTTAGACTGAGAGGGAGCAGAGTGGGTGCGTTAGACCGAGAGGGAGCAGAGTGAGTGCGTTAGACCGAGAGGGAGCAGAGGGAGTGCGTTAGACCGAGAGGGAGCAGAGTGAGTGCGTTAGACTGAGAGGGAGCAGAGTGAGTGCGTTAGACTGAGAGGGAGCAGAGTGAGTGCGTTAGACCGAGAGGGAGCAGAGGGAGTGCGTTAGACCGAGAGGGAGCAGAGTGAGTGCGTTAGACTGAGAGGGAGCAGAGTGAGTGCGTTAGACTGAGAGGGAGCAGAGTGAGTGCGTTAGACCGAGAGGGAGCAGAGTGAGTGCGTTAGACCGAGAGGGAGTAGAGGGAGTGCGTTAGACCGAGAGGGAGCAGAGTGAGTGCGTTAGACCGAGAGGGAGCAGAGGGAGTGCGTTAGACCGAGAGGGAGCAGAGTGAGTGCGTTAGACTGAGAGGGAGTAGAGTGGGTGCGTTAGACCGAGAGGGAGCAGAGGGAGTGCGTTAGACCGAGAGGGAGCAGAGGGAGTGCGTTAGACTGAGAGGGAGCAGAGGGAGTGCGTTAGACCGAGAGGGAGCAGAGTGAGTGCGTTAGACCGAGAGGGAGTAGAGGGAGTGCGTTAGACTGAGAGAGAGCAGAGTGAGTGCGTTAGACCGAGAAGGAGCAGAGTGAGTGCGTTAGACCGAGAGGGAGCAGAGTGAGTGCGTTAGACCGAGAGGGAGCAGAGTGAGTGCGTTAGACCGAGAGGGAGCAGAGTGAGTGCGTTAGACAGAGAGGGAGTAGAGTGAGTGCGTTAGACCGAGAGGGAGCAGAGGGAGTGCGTTAGACTGAGAGGGAGTAGAGTGAGTGCGTTAGACTGAGAGGGAGCAGAGGGAGTGCGTTAGACGGAGAGGGAGCAGAGTGGGTGCGTTAGACCGAGAGGGAGCAGAGTGAGTGCGTTAGACCGAGAGGGAGCAGAGTGAGTGCGTTAGACCGAGAGGGAGCAGAGTGAGTGCGTTAGACTGAGAGGGAGCAGAGTGAGTGCGTTAGACTGAGAGGGAGCAGAGTGGGTGCGTTAGACTGAGAGGGAGCAGAGGGAGTGCGTTTGACTGAGAGGGAGCAGAGTGAGTGCGTTAGACCGAGAGGGAGCAGAGTGAGTGCGTTAGACCGAGAGGGAGCAGAGTGAGTGCGTTAGACTGAGAGGGAGCAGAGTGGGTGCGTTAGACCGAGAGGGAGCAGAGTGAGTGCGTTAGACCGAGAGGGAGCAGAGTGAGTGCGTTAGACCGAGAGGGAGCAGAGTGAGTGCGTTAGACTGAGAGGGAGCAGAGTGGGTGCGTTAGACCGAGAGGGAGCAGAGGGAGTGCGTTAGACTGAGAGGGAGCAGAGTTGGTGCGTTAGACCGAGAGGGAGCAGAGGGAGTGCGTTAGACCGAGAAGGAGCAGAGGGAGTGTGTTAGACTGAGAGGGAGCAGAGTGAGTGCGTTAGACCGAGAGGGAGCAGAGTGAGTGCGTTAGACTGAGAGGGAGCAGAGTGAGTGCGTTAGACTGAGAGGGAGTAGAGTGAGTGCGTTAGACCGAGAGGGAGCAGAGTGAGTGCGTTAGACCGAGAGGGAGCAGAGTGGGTGCGTTAGACCGAGAGGGAGCAGAGTGGGTGCGTTAGACTGAGAGGGAGTAGAGTGACTGCGTTAGACCGAGAGGGAGCAGAGTGAGTGCGTTAGACCGAGAGGGAGCAGAGTGAGTGCTTTAGACCGAGAGGGAGCAGAGTGAGTGCGTTAGACCGAGAGGGAGCAGAGTGAGTGCGTTAGACTGAGAGGGAGCAGAGTGGGTGCGTTAGACTGAGAGGGAGTAGAGTGAGTGCGTTAGACTGAGAGGGAGCAGAGGGAGTGCGTTAGACCGAGAGGGAGCAGAGTGAGTGCGTTAGACTGAGAGGGAGCAGAGTGAGTGCGTTAGACTGAGAGGGAGCAGAGTGAGTGCGTTAGACTGAGAGGGAGCAGAGTGGGTGCGTTAGACCGAGAGGGAGCAGAGGGAGTGCGTTAGACTGAGAGGGAGCAGAGTGAGTGCGTTAGACTGAGAGGGAGCAGAGGGAGTGCGTTAGACCGTGAGGGAGCAGAGTGAGTGCGTTAGACTGAGAGGGAGCAGAGGGAGTGCGTTAGACTGAGAGGGAGCAGAGTGAGTGCGTTAGACTGAGAGGGAGCAGAGGGAGTGCATTAGACCGAGAGGGAGCAGAGTGAGTGCGTTAGACTGAGAGGGAGCAGAGTGAGTGTGTAAGACTGAGAGGGAGCAGAGTGGGTGCGTTAGACCGAGAGGGAGCAGAGGGAGTGCGTTAGACTGAGAGGGAGCAGAGTGAGTGCGTTAGACTGAGAGGGAGCAGAGTGGGTGCGTTAGACTGAGAGGGAGCAGAGTGAGTGCATTAGACCGAGAGGGAGCAGAGTGAGTGCGTTAGACTGAGAGGGAGCGGAGTGAGTGCATTAGACCGAGAGGGAGCAGAGGGAGTGCGTTAGACTGAGAGGGAGCAGAGTGAGTGCATTAGACCGAGAGGGAGCAGAGGGAGTGCGTTAGACTGAGAGGGAGCAGAGTGAGTGCATTAGACCGAGAGGGAGCAGAGGGAGTGCGTTAGACTGAGAGGGAGCAGAGTGGGTGCGTTAGACTGAGAGGGAGTAGAGTGAGTGCGTTAGACCGAGAGGGAGCAGAGTGGGTGCGTTAGACTGAGAGGGAGCAGAGTGGGTGCGTTAGACCGAGAGGGAGCAGAGTGGGTGCGTTAGACTGAGAGGGAGCAGAGTGGGTGCGTTAGACTGAGAGGGAGCAGAGTGGGTGCGTTAGACTGAGAGAGAGCAGAGTGGGTGCGTTAGACTGAGAGGGAGTAGAGTGAGTGCGTTAGACCGAGAGGGAGCAGAGTGAGTGCGTTAGACCGAGAGGGAGCAGAGTGGGTGCGTTAGACCGAGAGGGAGCAGAGTGGGTGCGTTAGACTGAGAGGGAGTAGAGTGACTGCGTTAGACCGAGAGGGAGCAGAGTGAGTGCGTTAGACCGAGAGGGAGCAGAGTGGGTGCGTTAGACCGAGAGGGAGCAGAGGGAGTGCGTTAGACTGAGAGGGAGCAGAGTGAGTGCTTTAGACCGAGAGGGAGCAGAGTGGGTGTGTTAGACTGAGAGGGAGTAGAGTGAGTGCGTTAGACCGAGAGGGAGCAGAGTGAGTGCGTTAGACCGAGAGGGAGCAGAGTGGGTGCGTTAGACTGAGAGGGAGTAGAGGGAGTGCGTTAGACCGAGAGGGAGCAGAGGGAGTGCGTTAGACCGAGAGGGAGCAGAGTGAGTGCGTTAGACCGAGAGGGAGCAGAGTGAGTGCGTTAGACTGAGAGGGAGCAGAGGGAGTGCGTTAGACCGAGAGGGAGCAGAGTGGGTGCGTTAGACTGAGAGGGAGTAGAGTGAGTGCGTTAGACCGAGAGGGAGCAGAGGGAGTGCGTTAGACCGAGAGGGAGCAGAGTGAGTGCGTTAGACCGAGAGGGAGCAGAGTGAGTGCGTTAGACCGAGAGGGAGCAGAGTGAGTGTGTTAGACTGAGAGGGAGCAGAGTGGGTGCGTTAGACCGAGAGGGAGCAGAGGGAGTGCGTTAGACTGAGAGGGAGCAGAGGGAGTGCGTTAGACCGAGAGGGAGCAGAGTGGGTGCGTTAGACTGAGAGGGAGCAGAGGGAGTGCGTTAGACTGAGAGGGAGCAGAGGGAGTGCGTTAGACTTAGAGGGAGCAGAGTGGGTGCGTTAGACCGAGAGGGAGCAGAGGGAGTGCGTTAGACTGAGAGGGAGCAGAGGGAGTGCGTTAGACCGAGAGGGAGCAGAGTGGGTGCGTTAGACCGAGAGGGAGCAGAGGGAGTGCGTTAGACTGAGAGGGAGCAGAGGGAGTGCGTTAGACCGAGAGGGAGCAGAGTGAGTGCGTTAGACCGAGAGGGAGCAGAGTGAGTGCGTTAGACCGAGAGGGAGCAGAGGGAGTGCGTTAGACCGAGAGGGAGCAGAGTGGGTGCGTTAGACTGAGAGGGAGCAGAGGGAGTGCGTTAGACTGAGAGGGAGCAGAGGGAGTGCGTTAGACTGAGAGGGAGCAGAGTGGGTGCGTTAGACCGAGAGGGAGCAGAGGGAGTGCGTTAGACCGAGAGGGAGCAGAGTGAGTGCGTTAGACTGAGAGGGAGCAGAGTGGGTGCGTTAGACTGAGAGGGAGTAGAGTGAGTGCGTTAGACTGAGAGGGAGCAGAGGGAGTGCGTTAGACCGAGAGGGAGCAGAGTGAGTGCGTTAGACCGAGAGGGAGCAGAGTGAGTGCGTTAGACCGAGAGGGAGCAGAGTGAGTGCGTTAGACTGAGAGGGAGTAGAGTGAGTGCGTTAGACCGAGAGGGAGCAGAGGGAGTGCGTTAGACTGAGAGGGAGTAGAGTGAGTGCGTTAGACTGAGAGGGAGCAGAGGGAGTGCGTTAGACTGAGAGGGAGCAGAGTGGGTGCGTTAGACCGAGAGGGAGCAGAGTGAGTGCGTTAGACCGAGAGGGAGCAGAGGGAGTGCGTTAGACCGAGAGGGAGCAGAGTGAGTGCGTTAGACTGAGAGGGAGCAGAGTGAGTGCGTTAGACTGAGAGGGAGCAGAGTGAGTGCGTTAGACCGAGAGGGAGCAGAGGGAGTGCGTTAGACCGAGAGGGAGCAGAGTGAGTGCGTTAGACTGAGAGGGAGCAGAGTGAATGCGTTAGACTGAGAGGGAGCAGAGTGAGTGCGTTAGACCGAGAGGGAGCAGAGTGAGTGCGTTAGACCGAGAGGGAGTAGAGGGAGTGCGTTAGACCGAGAGGGAGCAGAGTGAGTGCGTTAGACCGAGAGGGAGCAGAGGGAGTGCGTTAGACCGAGAGGGAGCAGAGTGAGTGCGTTAGACCGAGAGGGAGCAGAGGGAGTGCGTTAGACCGAGAGGGAGCAGAGTGAGTGCGTTAGACTGAGAGGGAGTAGAGTGGGTGCGTTAGACCGAGAGGGAGCAGAGGGAGTGCGTTAGACCGAGAGGGAGCAGAGGGAGTGCGTTAGACTGAGAGGGAGCAGAGGGAGTGCGTTAGACCGAGAGGGAGCAGAGTGAGTGCGTTAGACCGAGAGGGAGTAGAGGGAGTGCGTTAGACTGAGAGAGAGCAGAGTGAGTGCGTTAGACCGAGAAGGAGCAGAGTGAGTGCGTTAGACCGAGAGGGAGCAGAGTGAGTGCGTTAGACCGAGAGGGAGCAGAGTGAGTGCGTTAGACCGAGAGGGAGCAGAGTGAGTGCGTTAGACTGAGAGGGAGTAGAGTGAGTGCGTTAGACCGAGAGGGAGCAGAGTGAGTGCGTTAGACCGAGAGGGAGCAGAGTGGGTGCGTTAGACCGAGAGGGAGCAGAGTGGGTGCGTTAGACTGAGAGGGAGTAGAGTGACTGCGTTAGACCGAGAGGGAGCAGAGTGAGTGCGTTAGACCGAGAGGGAGCAGAGTGGGTGCGTTAGACCGAGAGGGAGCAGAGGGAGTGCGTTAGACTGAGAGGGAGCAGAGTGAGTGCTTTAGACCGAGAGGGAGCAGAGTGGGTGTGTTAGACTGAGAGGGAGTAGAGTGAGTGCGTTAGACCGAGAGGGAGCAGAGTGAGTGCGTTAGACCGAGAGGGAGCAGAGTGGGTGCGTTAGACTGAGAGGGAGTAGAGGGAGTGCGTTAGACCGAGAGGGAGCAGAGGGAGTGCGTTAGACCGAGAGGGAGCAGAGTGAGTGCGTTAGACCGAGAGGGAGCAGAGTGAGTGCGTTAGACTGAGAGGGAGCAGAGGGAGTGCGTTAGACCGAGAGGGAGCAGAGTGGGTGCGTTAGACTGAGAGGGAGTAGAGTGAGTGCGTTAGACCGAGAGGGAGCAGAGGGAGTGCGTTAGACCGAGAGGGAGCAGAGTGAGTGCGTTAGACCGAGAGGGAGCAGAGTGAGTGCGTTAGACCGAGAGGGAGCAGAGTGAGTGTGTTAGACTGAGAGGGAGCAGAGTGGGTGCGTTAGACCGAGAGGGAGCAGAGGGAGTGCGTTAGACTGAGAGGGAGCAGAGGGAGTGCGTTAGACCGAGAGGGAGCAGAGTGGGTGCGTTAGACTGAGAGGGAGCAGAGGGAGTGCGTTAGACTGAGAGGGAGCAGAGGGAGTGCGTTAGACTTAGAGGGAGCAGAGTGGGTGCGTTAGACCGAGAGGGAGCAGAGGGAGTGCGTTAGACTGAGAGGGAGCAGAGGGAGTGCGTTAGACCGAGAGGGAGCAGAGTGGGTGCGTTAGACCGAGAGGGAGCAGAGGGAGTGCGTTAGACTGAGAGGGAGCAGAGGGAGTGCGTTAGACCGAGAGGGAGCAGAGTGAGTGCGTTAGACCGAGAGGGAGCAGAGTGAGTGCGTTAGACCGAGAGGGAGCAGAGGGAGTGCGTTAGACCGAGAGGGAGCAGAGTGGGTGCGTTAGACTGAGAGGGAGCAGAGGGAGTGCGTTAGACTGAGAGGGAGCAGAGGGAGTGCGTTAGACTGAGAGGGAGCAGAGTGGGTGCGTTAGACCGAGAGGGAGCAGAGGGAGTGCGTTAGACCGAGAGGGAGCAGAGTGAGTGCGTTAGACTGAGAGGGAGCAGAGTGGGTGCGTTAGACTGAGAGGGAGTAGAGTGAGTGCGTTAGACTGAGAGGGAGCAGAGGGAGTGCGTTAGACCGAGAGGGAGCAGAGTGAGTGCGTTAGACCGAGAGGGAGCAGAGTGAGTGCGTTAGACCGAGAGGGAGCAGAGTGAGTGCGTTAGACTGAGAGGGAGTAGAGTGAGTGCGTTAGACCGAGAGGGAGCAGAGGGAGTGCGTTAGACTGAGAGGGAGTAGAGTGAGTGCGTTAGACTGAGAGGGAGCAGAGGGAGTGCGTTAGACTGAGAGGGAGCAGAGTGGGTGCGTTAGACCGAGAGGGAGCAGAGTGAGTGCGTTAGACCGAGAGGGAGCAGAGGGAGTGCGTTAGACCGAGAGGGAGCAGAGTGAGTGCGTTAGACTGAGAGGGAGCAGAGTGAGTGCGTTAGACTGAGAGGGAGCAGAGTGAGTGCGTTAGACCGAGAGGGAGCAGAGGGAGTGCGTTAGACCGAGAGGGAGCAGAGTGAGTGCGTTAGACTGAGAGGGAGCAGAGTGAGTGCGTTAGACTGAGAGGGAGCAGAGTGAGTGCGTTAGACCGAGAGGGAGCAGAGTGAGTGCGTTAGACCGAGAGGGAGTAGAGGGAGTGCGTTAGACCGAGAGGGAGCAGAGTGAGTGCGTTAGACCGAGAGGGAGCAGAGGGAGTGCGTTAGACCGAGAGGGAGCAGAGTGAGTGCGTTAGACTGAGAGGGAGTAGAGTGGGTGCGTTAGACCGAGAGGGAGCAGAGGGAGTGCGTTAGACCGAGAGGGAGCAGAGGGAGTGCGTTAGACTGAGAGGGAGCAGAGGGAGTGCGTTAGACCGAGAGGGAGCAGAGTGAGTGCGTTAGACCGAGAGGGAGTAGAGGGAGTGCGTTAGACCGAGAGGGAGCAGAGTGAGTGCTTTAGACCGAGAGGGAGTAGAGTGAGTGCGTTAGACTGAGAGAGAGCAGAGTGAGTGCGTTAGACCGAGAAGGAGCAGAGTGAGTGCGTTAGACCGAGAGGGAGCAGAGTGAGTGCGTTAGACCGAGAGGGAGCAGAGTGAGTGCGTTAGACCGAGAGGGAGCAGAGTGAGTGCGTTAGACTGAGAGGGAGTAGAGTGAGTGCGTTAGACCGAGAGGGAGCAGAGGGAGTGCGTTAGACTGAGAGGGAGTAGAGTGAGTGCGTTAGACTGAGAGGGAGCAGAGGGAGTGCGTTAGACTGAGAGGTAGCAGAGTGGGTGCGTTAGACCGAGAGGGAGCAGAGTGAGTGCGTTAGACCGAGAGGGAGCAGAGTGAGTGCGTTAGACCGAGAGGGAGCAGAGTGAGTGCGTTAGACTGAGAGGGAGCAGAGTGAGTGCGTTAGACTGAGAGGGAGCAGAGTGGGTGCGTTAGACTGAGAGGGAGCAGAGGGAGTGCGTTTGACTGAGAGGGAGCAGAGTGAGTGCGTTAGACCGAGAGGGAGCAGAGTGAGTGCGTTAGACCGAGAGGGAGCAGAGTGAGTGCGTTAGACTGAGAGGGAGCAGAGGGAGTGCGTTAGACCGAGAGGGAGCAGAGTGGGTGCGTTAGACTGAGAGGGAGTAGAGTGAGTGCGTTAGACCGAGAGGGAGCAGAGGGAGTGCGTTAGACCGAGAGGGAGCAGAGTGAGTGCGTTAGACCGAGAGGGAGCAGAGTGAGTGCGTTAGACCGAGAGGGAGCAGAGTGAGTGTGTTAGACTGAGAGGGAGCAGAGTGGGTGCGTTAGACCGAGAGGGAGCAGAGGGAGTGCGTTAGACTGAGAGGGAGCAGAGGGAGTGCGTTAGACCGAGAGGGAGCAGAGAGGGTGCGTTAGACTGAGAGGGAGCAGAGGGAGTGCGTTAGACTGAGAGGGAGCAGAGGGAGTGCGTTAGACTGAGAGGGAGCAGAGTGGGTGCGTTAGACCGAGAGGGAGCAGAGGGAGTGCGTTAGACCGAGAGGGAGCAGAGGGAGTGCGTTAGACCGAGAGGGAGCAGAGTGGGTGCGTTAGACCGAGAGGGAGCAGAGGGAGTGCGTTAGACTGAGAGGGAGCAGAGGGAGTGCGTTAGACCGAGAGGGAGCAGAGTGAGTGCGTTAGACCGAGAGGGAGCAGAGTGAGTGCGTTAGACCGAGAGGGAGCAGAGTGAGTGCGTTAGACCGAGAAGGAGCAGAGTGAGTGCGTTAGACCGAGAGGGAGCAGAGTGAGTGCGTTAGACCGAGAGGGAGCAGAGTGAGTGCGTTAGACCGAGAGGGAGCAGAGTGGGTGCGTTAGACCGAGAGGGAGCAGAGGGAGTGCGTTAGACTGAGAGGGAGCAGAGGGAGTGCGTTAGACCGAGAGGGAGCAGAGTGGGTGCGTTAGACTGAGAGGGAGCAGAGGGAGTGCGTTAGACTGAGAGGGAGCAGAGGGAGTGCGTTAGACTGAGAGGGAGCAGAGTGGGTGCGTTAGACCGAGAGGGAGCAGAGGGAGTGCGTTAGACCGAGAGGGAGCAGAGTGAGTGCGTTAGACTGAGAGGGAGCAGAGTGGGTGCGTTAGACTGAGAGGGAGTAGAGTGAGTGCGTTAGACTGAGAGGGAGCAGAGGGAGTGCGTTAGAGCGAGAGGGAGCAGAGTGAGTGCGTTAGACCGAGAGGGAGCAGAGTGAGTGCGTAAGACCGAGAGGGAGCAGAGTGAGTGCGTTAGACTGAGAGGGAGTAGAGTGAGTGCGTTAGACCGAGAGGGAGCAGAGGGAGTGCGTTAGACTGAGAGGGAGTAGAGTGAGTGCGTTAGACTGAGAGGGAGCAGAGGGAGTGCGTTAGACTGAGAGGGAGCAGAGTGGGTGCGTTAGACCGAGAGGGAGCAGAGTGAGTGCGTTAGACCGAGAGGGAGCAGAGGGAGTGCGTTAGACTGAGAGGGAGCAGAGTGAGTGCGTTAGACCGAGAGGGAGCAGAGGGAGTGCGTTAGACCGAGAGGGAGCAGAGTGAGTGCGTTAGACTGAGAGGGAGCAGAGTGAGTGCGTTAGACTGAGAGGGAGCAGAGTGAGTGCGTTAGACCGAGAGGGAGCAGAGTGAGTGCGTTAGACCGAGAGGGAGTAGAGGGAGTGCGTTAGACCGAGAGGGAGCAGAGTGAGTGCGTTAGACCGAGAGGGAGCAGAGGGAGTGCGTTAGACCGAGAGGGAGCAGAGTGAGTACGTTAGACTGAGAGGGAGTAGAGTGGGTGCGTTAGACCGAGAGGGAGCAGAGGGAGTGCGTTAGACCGAGAGGGAGCAGAGGGAGTGCGTTAGACTGAGAGGGAGCAGAGGGAGTGCGTTAGACCGAGAGGGAGCAGAGTGAGTGCGTTAGACCGAGAGGGAGTAGAGGGAGTGCGTTAGACCGAGAGGGAGCAGAGTGAGTGCATTAGACCGAGAGGGAGTAGAGTGAGTGCGTTAGACTGAGAGAGAGCAGAGTGAGTGCGTTAGACCGAGAAGGAGCAGAGTGAGTGCGTTAGACCGAGAGGGAGCAGAGTGAGTGCGTTAGACCGAGAGGGAGCAGAGTGAGTGCGTTAGACCGAGAGGGAGCAGAGTGAGTGCGTTAGACTGAGAGGGAGTAGAGTGAGTGCGTTACACCGAGAGGGAGCAGAGGGAGTGCGTTAGACTGAGAGGGAGTAGAGTGAGTGCGTTAGACTGAGAGGGAGCAGAGGGAGTGCGTTAGACTGAGAGGGAGCAGAGTGGGTGCGTTAGACCGAGAGGGAGCAGAGTGAGTGCGTTAGACCGAGAGGGAGCAGAGTGAGTGCGTTAGACCGAGAGGGAGCAGAGTGAGTGCGTTAGACTGAGAGGGAGCAGAGTGAGTGCGTTAGACTGAGAGGGAGCAGAGTGGGTGCGTTAGACTGAGAGGGAGCAGAGGGAGTGCGTTTGACTGAGAGGGAGCAGAGTGAGTGCGTTAGACCAAGAGGGAGCAGAGTGAGTGCGTTAGACCGAGAGGGAGCAGAGTGAGTGCGTTAGACTGAGAGGGAGCAGAGTGGGTGCGTTAGACCGAGAGGGAGCAGAGTAAGTGCGTTAGACCGAGAGGGAGCAGAGTGAGTGCGTTAGACCGAGAGGGAGCAGAGTGAGTGCGTTAGACTGTGAGGGAGCAGAGTGGGTGCGTTAGACCGAGAGGGAGCAGAGGGAGTGCGTTAGACTGAGAGGGAGCAGAGTTGGTGCGTTAGACCGAGAGGGAGCAGAGGGAGTGCGTTAGACCGAGAAGGAGCAGAGGGAGTGTGTTAGACGGAGAGGGAGCAGAGTGAGTGCGTTAGACCGAGAGGGAGCAGAGTGAGTGCGTTAGACTGAGAGGGAGCAGAGTGAGTGCGTTAGACTGAGAGGGAGTAGAGTGAGTGCGTTAGACCGAGAGGGAGCAGAGTGAGTGCGTTAGACCGAGAGGGAGCAGAGTGGGTGCGTTAGACCGAGAGGGAGCAGAGTGGGTGCGTTAGACTGAGAGGGAGTAGAGTGACTGCGTTAGACCGAGAGGGAGCAGAGTGAGTGCGTTAGACCGAGAGGGAGCAGAGTGGGTGCGTTAGACCGAGAGGGAGCAGAGGGAGTGCGTTAGACTGAGAGGGAGCAGAGTGAGTGCTTTAGACCGAGAGGGAGCAGAGTGGGTGTGTTAGACTGAGAGGGAGTAGAGTGAGTGCGTTAGACCGAGAGGGAGCAGAGTGAGTGCGTTAGACCGAGAGGGAGCAGAGTGGGTGCGTTAGACTGAGAGGGAGTAGAGGGAGTGCGTTAGACCGAGAGGGAGCAGAGGGAGTGCGTTAGACCGAGAGGGAGCAGAGTGAGTGCGTTAGACCGAGAGGGAGCAGAGTGAGTGCGTTAGACTGAGAGGGAGCAGAGTGGGTGCGTTAGACTGAGAGGGAGTAGAGTGAGTGCGTTAGACTGAGAGGGAGCAGAGGGAGTGCGTTAGACCGAGAGGGAGCAGAGTGAGTGCGTTAGACCGAGAGGGAGCAGAGTGAGTGCGTTAGACCGAGAGGGAGCAGAGTGAGTGCGTTAGACTGAGAGGGAGTAGAGTGAGTGCGTTAGACCGAGAGGGAGCAGAGGGAGTGCGTTAGACTGAGAGGGAGTAGAGTGAGTGCGTTAGACTGAGAGGGAGCAGAGGGAGTGCGTTAGACTGAGAGGGAGCAGAGTGGGTGCGTTAGACCGAGAGGGAGCAGAGTGAGTGCGTTAGACCGAGAGGGAGCAGAGGGAGTGCGTTAGACCGAGAGGGAGCAGAGTGAGTGCGTTAGACTGAGAGGGAGCAGAGTGAGTGCGTTAGACTGAGAGGGAGCAGAGTGAGTGCGTTAGACCGAGAGGGAGCAGAGGGAGTGCGTTAGACCGAGAGGGAGCAGAGTGAGTGCGTTAGACTGAGAGGGAGCAGAGTGAGTGCGTTAGACTGAGAGGGAGCAGAGTGAGTGCGTTAGACCGAGAGGGAGCAGAGTGAGTGCGTTAGACCGAGAGGGAGTAGAGGGAGTGCGTTAGACCGAGAGGGAGCAGAGTGAGTGCGTTAGACCGAGAGGGAGCAGAGGGAGTGCGTTAGACCGAGAGGGAGCAGAGTGAGTGCGTTAGACTGAGAGGGAGTAGAGTGGGTGCGTTAGACCGAGAGGGAGCAGAGGGAGTGCGTTAGACCGAGAGGGAGCAGAGGGAGTGCGTTAGACTGAGAGGGAGCAGAGGGAGTGCGTTAGACCGAGAGGGAGCAGAGTGAGTGCGTTAGACCGAGAGGGAGTAGAGGGAGTGCGTTAGACCGAGAGGGAGCAGAGTGAGTGCTTTAGACCGAGAGGGAGTAGAGTGAGTGCGTTAGACTGAGAGAGAGCAGAGTGAGTGCGTTAGACCGAGAAGGAGCAGAGTGAGTGCGTTAGACCGAGAGGGAGCAGGGTGAGTGCGTTAGACCGAGAGGGAGCAGAGTGAGTGCGTTAGACCGAGAGGGAGCAGAGTGAGTGCGTTAGACTGAGAGGGAGTAGAGTGAGTGCGTTAGACCGAGAGGGAGCAGAGGGAGTGCGTTAGACTGAGAGGGAGTAGAGTGAGTGCGTTAGACTGAGAGGGAGCAGAGGGAGTGCGTTAGACTGAGAGGGAGCAGAGTGGGTGCGTTAGACCGAGAGGGAGCAGAGTGAGTGCGTTAGACCGAGAGGGAGCAGAGTGAGTGCGTTAGACCGAGAGGGAGCAGAGTGAGTGCGTTAGACTGAGAGGGAGCAGAGTGAGTGCGTTAGACTGAGAGGGAGCAGAGTGGGTGCGTTAGACTGAGAGGGAGCAGAGGGAGTGCGTTTGACTGAGAGGGAGCAGAGTGAGTGCGTTAGACCGAGAGGGAGCAGAGTGAGTGCGTTAGACCGAGAGGGAGCAGAGTGAGTGCGTTAGACTGAGAGGGAGCAGAGTGGGTGCGTTAGACCGAGAGGGAGCAGAGTGAGTGCGTTAGACCGAGAGGGAGCAGAGTGAGTGCGTTAGACCGAGAGGGAGCAGAGTGAGTGCGTTAGACTGAGAGGGAGCAGAGTGGGTGCGTTAGACCGAGAGGGAGCAGAGGGAGTGCGTTAGACTGAGAGGGAGCAGAGTTGGTGCGTTAGACCGAGAGGGAGCAGAGGGAGTGCGTTAGACCGAGAAGGAGCAGAGGGAGTGTGTTAGACTGAGAGGGAGCAGAGTGAGTGCGTTAGACCGAGAGGGAGCAGAGTGAGTGCGTTAGACTGAGAGGGAGCAGAGTGAGTGCGTTAGACTGAGAGGGAGTAGAGTGAGTGCGTTAGACCGAGAGGGAGCAGAGTGAGTGCGTTAGACCGAGAGGGAGCAGAGTGGGTGCGTTAGACCGAGAGGGAGCAGAGTGGGTGCGTTAGACTGAGAGGGAGTAGAGTGACTGCGTTAGACCGAGAGGGAGCAGAGTGAGTGCGTTAGACCGAGAGGGAGCAGAGTGGGTGCGTTAGACCGAGAGGGAGCAGAGGGAGTGCGTTAGACTGAGAGGGAGCAGAGTGAGTGCTTTAGACCGAGAGGGAGCAGAGTGGGTGTGTTAGACTGAGAGGGAGTAGAGTGAGTGCGTTAGACCGAGAGGGAGCAGAGTGAGTGCGTTAGACCGAGAGGGAGCAGAGTGGGTGCGTTAGACTGAGAGGGAGTAGAGGGAGTGCGTTAGACCGAGAGGGAGCAGAGGGAGTGCGTTAGACCGAGAGGGAGCAGAGTGAGTGCGTTAGACCGAGAGGGAGCAGAGTGAGTGCGTTAGACTGAGAGGGAGCAGAGGGAGTGCGTTAGACCGAGAGGGAGCAGAGTGGGTGCGTTAGACTGAGAGGGAGTAGAGTGAGTGCGTTAGACCGAGAGGGAGCAGAGGGAGTGCGTTAGACCGAGAGGGAGCAGAGTGAGTGCGTTAGACCGAGAGGGAGCAGAGTGAGTGCGTTAGACCGAGAGGGAGCAGAGTGAGTGTGTTAGACTGAGAGGGAGCAGAGTGGGTGCGTTAGACCGAGAGGGAGCAGAGGGAGTGCGTTAGACTGAGAGGGAGCAGAGGGAGTGCGTTAGACCGAGAGGGAGCAGAGTGGGTGCGTTAGACTGAGAGGGAGCAGAGGGAGTACGTTAGACTGAGAGGGAGCAGAGGGAGTTCGTTAGACTGAGAGGGAGCAGAGTGGGTGCGTTAGACCGAGAGGGAGCAGAGGGAGTGCGTTAGACTGAGAGGGAGCAGAGGGAGTGCGTTAGACCGAGAGGGAGCAGAGTGGGTGCGTTAGACCGAGAGGGAGCAGAGGGAGTGCGTTAGACTGAGAGGGAGCAGAGGGAGTGCGTTAGACCGAGAGGGAGCAGAGTGAGTGCGTTAGACCGAGAGGGAGCAGAGTGGGTGCGTTAGACTGAGAGGGAGCAGAGGGAGTGCGTTAGACTGAGAGGGAGCAGAAGGAGTGTGTTAGACTGAGAGGGAGTAGAGTGGGTGTGTTAGACTGAGAGGGAGCAGAGTGGGTGCGTTAGACCGAGAGGGAGCAGAGGGAGTGCGTTAGACTGAGAGGGAGCAGAGGGAGTGCGTTAGACCGAGAGGGAGCAGAGTGGGTGCGTTAGACTGAGAGGGAGCAGAGGGAGTGCGTTAGACTGAGAGGGAGCAGAGGGAGTGCGTTAGACTGAGAGGGAGCAGAGTGGGTGCGTTAGACCGAGAGGGAGCAGAGGGAGTGCGTTAGACCGAGAGGGAGCAGAGTGAGTGCGTTAGACTGAGAGGGAGCAGAGTGGGTGCGTTAGACTGAGAGGGAGTAGAGTGAGTGCGTTAGACTGAGAGGGAGCAGAGGGAGTGCGTTAGACCGAGAGGGAGCAGAGTGAGTGCGTTAGACCGAGAGGGAGCAGAGTGAGTGCGTTAGACCGAGAGGGAGCAGAGTGAGTGCGTTAGACTGAGAGGGAGTAGAGTGAGTGCGTTAGACCGAGAGGGAGCAGAGGGAGTGCGTTAGACTGAGAGGGAGTAGAGTGAGTGCGTTAGACTGAGAGGGAGCAGAGGGAGTGCGTTAGACTGAGAGGGAGCAGAGTGGGTGCGTTAGACCGAGAGGGAGCAGAGTGAGTGCGTTAGACCGAGAGGGAGCAGAGGGAGTGCGTTAGACCGAGAGGGAGCAGAGTGAGTGCGTTAGACTGAGAGGGAGCAGAGTGAGTGCGTTAGACTGAGAGGGAGCAGAGTGAGTGCGTTAGACCGAGAGGGAGCAGAGGGAGTGCGTTAGACCGAGAGGGAGCAGAGTGAGTGCGTTAGACTGAGAGGGAGCAGAGTGAGTGCGTTAGACTGAGAGGGAGCAGAGTGAGTGCGTTAGACCGAGAGGGAGCAGAGTGAGTGCGTTAGACCGAGAGGGAGTAGAGGGAGTGCGTTAGACCGAGAGGGAGCAGAGTGAGTGCGTTAGACCGAGAGGGAGCAGAGGGAGTGCGTTAGACCGAGAGGGAGCAGAGTGAGTGCGTTAGACTGAGAGGGAGCAGAGGGAGTGCGTTAGACCGAGAGGGAGTAGAGTGAGTGCGTTAGACTGAGAGAGAGCAGAGTGAGTGCGTTAGACCGAGAAGGAGCAGAGTGAGTGCGTTAGACCGAGAGGGAGCAGAGTGAGTGCGTTAGACCGAGAGGGAGCAGAGTGAGTGCGTTAGACCGAGAGGGAGCAGAGTGAGTGCGTTAGACTGAGAGGGAGTAGAGTGAGTGCGTTAGACCGAGAGGGAGCAGAGGGAGTGCGTTAGACTGAGAGGGAGTAGAGTGAGTGCGTTAGACTGAGAGGGAGCAGAGGGAGTGCGTTAGACTGAGAGGGAGCAGAGTGGGTGCGTTAGACCGAGAGGGAGCAGAGTGAGTGCGTTAGACCGAGAGGGAGCAGAGTGAGTGCGTTAGACCGAGAGGGAGCAGAGTGAGTGCGTTAGACTGAGAGGGAGCAGAGTGAGTGCGTTAGACTGAGAGGGAGCAGAGTGGGTGCGTTAGACTGAGAGGGAGCAGAGGGAGTGCGTTTGACTGAGAGGGAGCAGAGTGAGTGCGTTAGACCGAGAGGGAGCAGAGTGAGTGCGTTAGACCGAGAGGGAGCAGAGTGAGTGCGTTAGACTGAGAGGGAGCAGAGTGGGTGCGTTAGACCGAGAGGGAGCAGAGTGAGTGCGTTAGACCGAGAGGGAGCAGAGTGAGTGCGTTAGACCGAGAGGGAGCAGAGTGAGTGCGTTAGACTGAGAGGGAGCAGAGTGGGTGCGTTAGACCGAGAGGGAGCAGAGGGAGTGCGTTAGACTGAGAGGGAGCAGAGTGGGTGCGTTAGACCGAGAGGGAGCAGAGGGAGTGCGTTAGACCGAGAAGGAGCAGAGGGAGTGTGTTAGACCGAAAGGGAGCAGAGTGAGTGCGTTAGACCGAGAGGGAGCAGAGTGAGTGCGTTAGACTGAGAGGGAGCAGAGTGAGTGCGTTAGACTGAGAGGGAGCAGAGTGGGTGCGTTAGACTGAGAGGGAGCAGAGTGGGTGCGTTAGACCGAGAGGGAGCAGAGGGAGTGCGTTAGACTGAGAGGGAGCAGAGTGAGTGCGTTAGACTGAGAGGGAGCAGAGTGAGTGCGTTAGACTGAGAGGGAGCAGAGTGAGTGCGTTAGACTGAGAGGGCGCAGAGTGAGTGCGTTAGACCGAGAGGGAGCAGAGTGGGTGCGTTAGACTGAGAGGGAGCAGAGTGGGTGCGTTAGACCGAGAGGGAGCAGAGGGAGTGCGTTAGACTGAGAGGGAGCAGAGTGAGTGCGTTAGACTGAGAGGGAGCAGAGTGAGTGCGTTAGACAGAGAGGGAGCAGAGGGAGTGCGTTAGACCGAGAGGGAGCAGAGTGAGTGCGTTAGACTGAGAGGGAGCAGAGTGAGTGCGTTAGACTGAGAGGGAGCAGAGTGAGTGCGTTAGACTGAGAGGGAGCAGAGTGAGTGCGTTAGACTGAGAGGGAGTAGAGTGGGTGCGTTAGACTGAGAGGGAGCAGAGTGAGTGCGTTAGACTGAGAGGGAGCAGAGTGAGTGCGTTAGACTGAGAGGGAGCAGAGTGAGTGCGTTAGACTGAGAGGGAGCAGAGTGAGTGCGTTAGACTGAGAGGGAGCAGAGTGAGTGCGTTAGACTGAGAGGGAGCAGAGGGAGTGCGTTAGACTGAGAGGGAGCAGAGGGAGTGTGTTAGACCGAGAGGGAGCAGAGTGAGTGCGTTAGACTGAGAGGGAGCAGAGTGAGTGTGTAAGACTGAGAGGGAGCAGAGTGGGTGCGTTAGACCGAGAGGGAGCAGAGGGAGTGCGTTAGACTGAGAGGGAGCAGAGTGAGTGCGTTAGACTGAGAGGGAGCAGAGTGGGTGCGTTATACTGAGAGGGAGCAGAGTGAGTGCATTAGACCGAGAGGGAGCAGAGTGAGTGCGTTAGACTGAGAGGGAGCGGAGTGAGTGCATTAGACCGAGAGGGAGCAGAGGGAGTGCGTTAGACTGAGAGGGAGCAGAGTGAGTGCATTAGACCGAGAGGGAGCAGATGGAGTGCGTTAGACTGAGAGGGAGCAGAGTGAGTGCATTAGACCGAGAGGGAGCAGAGGGAGTGCGTTAGACTGAGAGGGAGCAGAGTGGGTGCGTTAGACTGAGAGGGAGTAGAGTGAGTGCGTTAGACCGAGAGGGAGCAGAGTGGGTGCGTTAGACTGAGAGGGAGCAGAGTGGGTGCGTTAGACCGAGAGGGAGCAGAGTGGGTGCGTTAGACTGAGAGGGAGCAGAGTGGGTGCGTTAGACTGAGAGGGAGCAGAGTGGGTGCGTTAGACTGAGAGGGAGCAGAGTGGGTGCGTTAGACTGAGAGGGAGCAGAGTGGGTGCGTTAGACCGAGAGGGAGCAGAGGGAGTGCGTTAGACTGAGAGGGAGCAGAGGGAGTGCGTTAGACCGAGAGGGAGCAGAGTGGGTGCGTTAGACTGAGAGGGAGCAGAGGGAGTGCGTTAGACTGAGAGGGAGCAGAGGGAGTGCGTTAGACTGAGAGGGAGCAGAGTGGGTGCGTTAGACCGAGAGGGAGCAGAGGGAGTGCGTTAGACTGAGAGGGAGCAGAGGGAGTGCGTTAGACCGAGAGGGAGCAGAGTGGGTGCGTTAGACCGAGAGGGAGCAGAGGGAGTGCGTTAGACTGAGAGGGAGCAGAGGGAGTGCGTTAGACCGAGAGGGAGCAGAGTGAGTGCGTTAGACCGAGAGGGAGCAGAGTGAGTGCGTTAGACCGAGAGGGAGCAGAGTGGGTGCGTTAGACTGAGAGGGAGCAGAGGGAGTGCGTTAGACTGAGAGGGAGCAGAGGGAGTGTGTTAGACTGAGAGGGAGCAGAGTGGATGTGTTAGACTGAGAGGGAGCAGAGTGGGTGCGTTAGACCGAGAGGGAGCAGAGGGAGTGCGTTAGACTGAGAGGGAGCAGAGTGAGTGCGTTAGACTGAGAGGGAGCAGAGTGAGTGCGTTAGACTGAGAGGGAGCAGAGTGAGTGCGTTAGACTGAGAGGGAGCAGAGGGAGTGCGTTAGACTGAGAGGGAGCAGAGGGAGTGTGTTAGACCGAGAGGGAGCAGAGTGAGTGCGTTAGACTGAGAGGGAGCAGAGTGAGTGTGTAAGACTGAGAGGGAGCAGAGTGGGTGCGTTAGACCGAGAGGGAGCAGAGGGAGTGTGTTAGACTGAGAGGGAGCAGAGTGAGTGCGTTAGACTGAGAGGGAGCAGAGTGGGTGCGTTAGACTGAGAGGGAGCAGAGTGAGTGCATTAGACCGAGAGGGAGCAGAGTGAGTGCGTTAGACTGAGAGGGAGCGGAGTGAGTGCATTAGACCGAGAGGGAGCAGAGGGAGTGCGTTAGACTGAGAGGGAGCAGAGTGAGTGCATTAGACCGAGAGGGAGCAGAGGGAGTGCGTTAGACTGAGAGGGAGCAGAGTGAGTGCATTAGACCGAGAGGGAGCAGAGGGAGTGCGTTAGACTGAGAGGGAGCAGAGTGGGTGCGTTAGACTGAGAGGGAGTAGAGTGAGTGCGTTAGACCGAGAGGGAGCAGAGTGGGTGCGTTAGACTGAGAGGGAGCAGAGTGGGTGCGTTAGACCGAGAGGGAGCAGAGTGGGTGCGTTAGACTGAGAGGGAGCAGAGTGGGTGCGTTAGACTGAGAGGGAGCAGAGTGGGTGCGTTAGACTGAGAGGGAGCAGAGTGGGTGCGTTAGACTGAGAGGGAGTAGAGTGAGTGCGTTAGACCGAGAGGGAGCAGAGTGAGTGCGTTAGACCGAGAGGGAGCAGAGTGGGTGCGTTAGACCGAGAGGGAGCAGAGTGGGTGCGTTAGACTGAGAGGGAGTAGAGTGAGTGCGTTAGACCGAGAGGGAGCAGAGTGAGTGCGTTAGACCGAGAGGGAGCAGAGTGGGTGCGTTAGACCGAGAGGGAGCAGAGGGAGTGCGTTAAACTGAGAGGGAGCAGAGTGAGTGCTTTAGACCGAGAGGGAGCAGAGTGAGTGCGTTAGACTGAGAGGGAGCAGAGTGAGTGCGTTAGACTGAGAGGGAGCAGAGGGAGTGCGTTAGACCGAGAGGGAGCAGAGTGGGTGCGTTAGACTGAGAGGGAGGAGAGTGAGTGCGTTAGACCGAGAGGGAGCAGAGGGAGTGCGTTAGACCGAGAGGGAGCAGAGTGAGTGCGTTAGACCGAGAGGGAGCAGAGTGAGTGCGTTAGACCGAGAGGGAGCAGAGTGAGTGTGTTAGACTGAGAGGGAGCAGAGTGGGTGCGTTAGACCGAGAGGGAGCAGAGGGAGTGCGTTAGACTGAGAGGGAGCAGAGGGAGTGCGTTAGACCGAGAGGGAGCAGAGTGGGTGCGTTAGACTGAGAGGGAGCAGAGGGAGTGCGTTAGACTGAGAGGGAGCAGAGGGAGTGCGTTAGACTGAGAGGGAGCAGAGTGGGTGCGTTAGACCGAGAGGGAGCAGAGGGAGTGCGTTAGACTGAGAGGGAGCAGAGGGAGTGCGTTAGACCGAGAGGGAGCAGAGTGGGTGCGTTAGACCGAGAGGGAGCAGAGGGAGTGCGTTAGACTGAGAGGGAGCAGAGGGAGTGCGTTAGACCGAGAGGGAGCAGAGTGAGTGCGTTAGACCGAGAGGGAGCAGAGTGAGTGCGTTAGACCGAGAGGGAGCAGAGTGGGTGCGTTAGACTGAGAGGGAGCAGAGGGAGTGCGTTAGACTGAGAGGGAGCAGAGGGAGTGTGTTAGACTGAGAGGGAGCAGAGTGGATGTGTTAGACTGAGAGGGAGCAGAGTGGGTGCGTTAGACCGAGAGGGAGCAGAGGGAGTGCGTTAGACTGAGAGGGAGCAGAGGGAGTGCGTTAGACCGAGAGGGAGCAGAGGGAGTGCGTTAGACCGAGAGGGAGCAGAGTGAGTGCGTTAGACTGAGAGGGAGCAGAGTGGGTGCGTTAGACTGAGAGGGAGTAGAGTGAGTGCGTTAGACTGAGAGGGAGCAGAGGGAGTGCGTTAGACCGAGAGGGAGCAGAGTGAGTGCGTTAGACCGAGAGGGAGCAGAGTGAGTGCGTTAGACCGAGAGGGAGCAGAGTGAGTGCGTTAGACTGAGAGGGAGTAGAGTGAGTGCGTTAGACCGAGAGGGAGCAGAGGGAGTGCGTTAGACTGAGAGGGAGTAGAGTGAGTGCGTTAGACTGAGAGGGAGCAGAGGGAGTGCGTTAGACTGAGAGGGAGCAGAGTGGGTGCGTTAGACCGAGAGGGAGCAGAGGGAGTGCGTTAGACCGAGAGGGAGCAGAGGGAGTGCGTTAGACCGAGAGGGAGCAGAGTGAGTGCGTTAGACTGAGAGGGAGCAGAGTGAGTGCGTTAGACTGAGAGGGAGCAGAGTGAGTGCGTTAGACCGAGAGGGAGCAGAGGGAGTGCGTTAGACCGAGAGGGAGCAGAGTGAGTGCGTTAGACTGAGAGGGAGCAGAGTGAGTGCGTTAGACCGAGAGGGAGCAGAGTGAGTGCGTTAGACTGAGAGGGAGTAGAGGGAGTGCGTTAGACCGAGAGGGAGCAGAGTGAGTGCGTTAGACCGAGAGGGAGCAGAGGGAGTGCGTTAGACCGAGAGGGAGCAGAGTGAGTGTAGTTAGACTGAGAGGGAGTAGAGTGGGTGCGTTAGACCGAGAGGGAACAGAGGGAGTGCGTTAGACCGAGAGGGAGCAGAGGGAGTGCGTTAGACTGAGAGGGAGCAGAGGGAGTGCGTTAGACCGAGAGGGAGCAGAGTGAGTGCGTTAGACCGAGAGGGAGTAGAGGGAGTGCGTTAGACCGAGAGGGAGCAGAGTGAGTGCGTTAGACCGAGAGGGAGTAGAGTGAGTGCGTTAGACTGAGAGGGAGCAGAGTGAGTGCGTTAGACCGAGAAGGAGCAGAGTGAGTGCGTTAGACCGAGAGGGAGCAGAGTGAGTGCATTAGACAGAGAGGGAGCAGAGTGGGTGCGATAGACCGAGAGGGAGCAGAGTGAGTGCATTAGACTGAGAGGGAGCAGAGTGAGTGCGTTAGACCGAGAGGGAGCAGAGTGAGTGCGTTAGACCGAGAGGGAGCAGAGTGGGTGCGTTAGACCGAGAGGGAGCAGAGTGAGTGCGTTAGACCGAGACGGAGCAGAGTGAGTGCGTTAGACCGAGAAGGAGCAGAGTGAGTGCGTTAGACCGAGAGGGAGCAGAGTGAGTGCATTAGACAGAGAGGGAGCAGAGTGGGTGCGTTAGACTGAGAGGGAGCAGAGTGAGTGCGTTAGACCGAGAGGGAGCAGAGTGGGTGCGTTAGACTGAGAGGGAGCAGAGTGAGTGCGTTAGACTGAGAGGGAGCAGAGTGAGTGCGTTAGACCGAGAGGGAGCAGAGGGAGTGCGATAGACTGAGAGGGAGCAGAGGGAGTGCGTTAGACTGAGAGGGAGCAGAGTGAGTGCGTTAGACCGAGAGGGAGCAGAGTGGGTGCGTTAGACTGAGAGGAAGCAGAGGGAGTGCGTTAGACTGAGAGGGAGTAGAGGGAGTGCGTTAGACCGAGAGGGAGCAGAGTGGGTGCGTTAGACCGAGAGGGAGCAGAGTGGGTGCGTTAGACCGAGAGGGAGCAGAGTGAGTGCGTTAGACCGAGAGGGAGCAGAGTGAGTGCGTTAGACTGAGAGGGAGCAGAGGGAGTGCGTTAGACTGAGAGGGAGCAGAGTGAGTGCGTTAGACTGAGAGGGAGCAGACTGAGTGCATTAGACAGAGAGGGAGCAGAGGGAGTGCGTTAGACAGAGAGGGAGCAGAGTGAGTGCGTTAGACCGAGAGGGAGCAGAGTGGGTGCGTTAGACTGAGAGGGAGCAGAGTGGGTGCGTTAGACCGAGAGGGAGCAGAGTGGGTGTGTTAGACCGAGAGGGAGCAGAGTGAGTGCGTTAGACCGAGAGGGAGCAGAGTGGGTGCGTTAGACCGAGAGGGAGCAGAGTGGGTGCGTTAGACCGAGAGGGAGCAGAGTGAGTGCGTTAGACCGAGAGGGAGCAGAGTGAGTGCGTTAGACTGAGAGGGAGCAGAGGGAGTGCGTTAGACTGAGAGGGAGCAGAGTGAGTGCGTTAGACTGAGAGGGAGCAGACTGAGTGCATTAGACAGAGAGGGAGCAGAGGGAGTGCGTTAGACAGAGAGGGAGCAGAGTGAGTGCGTTAGACCGAGAGGGAGCAGAGTGGGTGCGTTAGACTGAGAGGGAGCAGAGTGGGTGCGTTAGACCGAGAGGGAGCAGAGTGGGTGTGTTAGACCGAGAGGGAGCAGAGTGAGTGTGTTAGACTGAGAGGGAGCAGAGTGAGTGCGTTAGACTGAGAGGGAGCAGAGTGGGTGCGTTAGACCGAGAGGGAGCAGAGTGAGTGCGTTAGACCGAGAGGGAGCAGAGTGGGTGCGTTAGACCGAGAGGGAGCAGAGTGAGTGTGTTAGACTGAGAGGGAGCAGAGTGAGTGCGTTAGACCGAGAGGGAGCAGAGTGAGTGCGTTAGACCGAGAGGGAGCAGAGTGGGTGCGTTAGACCGAGAGGGAGCAGAGTGAGTGTGTTAGACTGAGAGGGAGCAGAGTGAGTGCGTTAGACTGAGAGGGAGCAGAGGGAGTGCGTTAGACTGAGAGGGAGCAGAGTGAGTGCGCTAGACTGAGAGGGAGCGGAGTGAGTGCATTAGACTGAGAGAACATAAGAACATAAGAAATAGGAGCAGGAGTAGGCCATCTAGCCCTTCGAGCCTGCCCCGCCATTCAATAAGATCATGGCTGATCTATCGTGGCTCAGTTCCACCTTCCCGCCCTCTCCCCATCACCCTTAATCCCTTCTCTTATCAAAAACCCATCTTCTTAAAAATATTTAGCGAGGCAGCCTCCACCACTTCAACGGGCAGAGAATTCCAGAGATTCACCACCCTTTGAGTGAAGAAGTTCCTCCTCAACTCTGTTCTAAACCGCCTCCCCTTTATCTTGAGGCTGTGCCCCCTAGTCCTACTGTCTTTTTTGAGCGGGAAGAGTCTCTCCACCTCTATCCTATCCATCCCATTCATCATCTTATACGTCTCAATGAGATCTCCCCTCATTCTTCTAAACTCTAACAAGTACAAGCCTAGTTTATTCAGCCTCTCCTCATAGCTCAATCCCCTCAACTCTGGTATCAGCCTAGTAAACCTCCTGTGCACTCCCTCCAGGGCCAAAATATCCTTGCGCAGGTGCGGCGCCCAAAACTGCACACAGTACTCCAGCTGCGGCCTCACCAATGCCCTATACAGCTGCAGCAAGACCTCCCTACTTTTATATTCAATCCCCCTCGCTATGAAGGCCAGCATCCCATTCGCCTTCCTGACCACCTGCTGCACCTGCAAGCTGGGTTTTTGCGACTCATGCACAAGGACCCCGAGGTCCCTCTGCACCGTCGCCTGCTGCAGTTTTTCGCCACGTAAGTAATAGTCCTTCCTACTATTCCTCCTACCAAAGTGGACCACCTCACACTTGCCAACATTAAATTCCATTTGCTATTTCCTGGCCCATTCGCCCAGCCTATCTAGATCCTTCTGCAGACTCTCCACACCCTCCGCACAATTTGTCTTTCCCCCAATCTTGGTGTCATCAGCAAGGGAGCAGAGTGAGTGCGTTAGACTGAGAGGGAGCAGAGTGGGTGCGTTAGACCGAGAGGGAGCAGAGTGAGTGCGTTAGACCGAGAGGGAGCAGAGTGGGTGCGTTAGACCGAGAGGGAGCAGAGTGAGTGCGTTAGACTGAGAGGGAGCAGAGTGGGTGCGTTAGACCGAGAGGGAGCAAAGTGTGTGCGTTAGACAGAGAGGGAGCAGAGTGAGTGCGTTAGACCGAGAGGGAGCAGAGGGAGTGCGTTAGACCGAGAGGGAGCAGAGTGAGTGCGTTAGACCGAGAGGGAGCAGAGTGGGAGCGTTATATTGTGGGCCCGTTGAGGACTGAAGTGAAGGGTTTGCTATCTGGATGCTCCTTTCGTGGTTTCTCCTTTTTTATACTCCACCTTAAATGCAGGTCCTGGTGTCCTGTCGACAGGAACACTTTCTGAGCTCTCCACACGAAATGGCGTGCCTTCAATCTCACCCCATGTCATCATTGGGGAGTCATCAACACCTGCAGGGACACAAACTGCAATGACACAAGATCTAATGACAAAATATATGTGTATCAGGCAGACAATATTTGGTAGCAAAATCCACTAGCTTTTGGGGCGCTGCTCCTTTGTCAGGTCAGTGGGAGTTCTGTTCACAAACAGGGCATATAAAAACACAAACTCAATTTACAAAATAATGGTTGGAATGTGAGTTTTTACAGGTAATCAAGGCTTAAAGGTACAGACAATGTGAGTGGAGAGAGTGTTAAGCACAGGTTAAAGAGATGTGTATTGTCTCCAGACAGGAAAGTTATGAGATTTTGTAAGCCCAGGCAGATCATGGGGGTTACAGATAGTGCGATATGAACCCAAGATCCCTGTTGAGACCGTCCTCATGTGTACAGAACTTGGCTATCAGTCTCTGCTCAGCGACTCTGCGCTGTCGTGTGTCATGAAGGCCGCCTTGGAGAATGCTTACCCTTCGATCAGAAGCTGATTGGCTGAAGTGTTCGCCAACAGGAAGAGGACACTCTTGCCTGGTGATTGTCAAGTGGTGTTCATTTATGCATTGTTGTAGCGCCTGCATGGTCTCCCCAATGCACCATGCCTTGGGACATCCTTTCCTGCAGCGTATCAGGTGGGCAACAACGTTGGCCGAGTTGCAAGAGAATGTACCTGGTGGATGGTGTTCTCACGTGAGATGATGGCATCTGTGTCGATGATCCAACATGTCTTGCAGAGGTTGCTATGACAGGGTTGTGGTCACTGTTCTCCTGAAGGCTGGGTAGTTTGCTGCGAACAATAGTCTGTTCGAGGTTGCGTGATTGTTTGAAAGCAAGAAGTGGGGGTGTGGGGATGGCCCTGGCGAGATGTTCGTCTTCATCAATGAGGTGTTGAAGGCTCCAGAGAAGATGCTCTGCTCCGGGGAAGTACTGGACGATGAAGGGTAAACCGTCCACCATGTCCCATGTTTGTCTTCTGAGGAAGTCGGTGTGGGTTTTCGCTGTGGTGCGTTGGAACTGTCGATTGATGAGTCGAGCGCCATATCCAATACAATGGGACGGCCAGGTGTGTTTGCCTTGTGTATCTTTGCACTCTACACCAGCATCCCCCATGACGATGGCATTGTTGCAATTGCCTCAGTACTCAATGCCAACTGCCAGTCTCCAGATGCAATTTTACAATTCATCCTGGACCACATTGTACATTGGGGAGACCATGCAGATGCTATGACAATGGATGAATGAACACTGCTCAACAATCACCAAACAGGATGAGTGTTCTCATCCTGTTGGCGAACACTTCAGCGGTCACGGGCATTCGGCCTCTGATCTTCGGGTAAGCATTCTCCAAGGCGGCCTTCATGACACACGACAGCGCAGAGTCGCTGAACAGAGACTGATAGCCAAGTTCCGCACACATGAGGACGGTCTCAACAGGGATCTTGGGTTCATGTCGCACTATCTGTAACTCCCACAACTTGCCTGGGTTGCAAAATCTCACTAACTGTCCTGTCATGAGATAATACACATCTCTTTAACCTGTGCTTAATGCTCTCTCCACTCACACTGTCTGCATCTTTTAAGACTTGATTACCTGTAAAAACTAACATTCCAGCCATTATTTTGTAAATTGAGTTTGTCTTTATATGCCCTGTTTGTGATCAGGACTCCCATTTACCTGATGAAGCAGCAGTGCTCTGAAAATAGTGGTTTTTGGCACAAAATAAACTTGTTGGACTTTAATCTGGTGTTGTGAGACTTCTTACTGTGTTTACTCCAGTCCAATGCCAGCATCTCTACATCTTGTTTTCTTTAGAGCAGAGAAGGCTGAAGGGGGACGTGAGGCCAAGGAGTAATTAGATATAGCTCTTGGGGCTAAAGGGATCACGGGATACGGGGGAAAGCAGGGTCAGGATATTGAATTTGATGATCAGCCATGATCAGAACGAATGGCAGAGCAGGCTTAATGGGCCAAACAGCCTACTTCAATCCTTACTTTCTACATTTCTATGACTGAGGTATATAAAATTATGAGGGGTATGGACTGGGCCAATAGGAAGCAGCTGTTCCCCTTGGTTGAGGGTCAATCTCGAGGGGGCATAGTTTTAGAGTGAGGGGCAGGAGATTCAGAAGAGATTTCAGAAAAAAGTATTTCATGCTTTGGGTGGTGGGAATCTGGAATAAACTGTCCGAGAAGGTAATGGAGACTGGAAACCTTACTACCTTTAACAAATATTTGAATGAGCACTTGAAATATCATAACATTCAAAGGTATGGAGCAAGTGCAGGAAAATGGGATTAGCGCATGAGTTTAGTGGTAGTTATTGTCAGTGCAGATCCAATGGGCTGAAGGACCTTTTCTGCCCTGTATGGCTCTGTAACTCGAAGGTACCTGGAATTCCAGGCTAAGCTTCTAACCTTGGCCACCACTACACAAAGCAGAGCAAGTGGGAAGCATTTGATTGCTTTTCGTAGCAACTTGTTGCCACTTTGTCTGCACAGCCGTGACTACGCATCCAGTGAATTCCTCCAAATACCAGTCCTCCTTCTTAGAGAGAGTTATGCAAGCTGACAACATAGGAGTTCTTACCTGGAGCGGGTGAAGGAGTCCCCACAAAGCCATAGCCATTCACTTTGGGTGATTCCTGGGGGATCAGCTCCTTCCCATCAGGCCCCACTTTGCCCTGCTTAAACTTCAAAATAAAAAAAAAGTGTCGTTCAGTCATTGAGCACACACCCACAACAACAGGCAAAAATAGGAAAGGGCGCTGCTCCACACTGCTATTCAATTCCCCCTCAACACAATAATTAGAACTCACAAGAGCTGGAGTCTGCTGCAAAAGGATTGGATCCAGAAGTTGAAGCAATGGAGGAAGGGGAAGGAAAGAGGGAGGGAGTGAAAGGTGGGCCTAGGAGTTCTACACGAGTTATGTCTGCCTGCTGCTGCTAAGACTGCAGTGTGGTGGGATCTTGCTTTGTATACCTGTGCATTCAGAGCTGCTGCTTGCTGCAGCTGCGACTTGCTTAGAGCTCGACTGAACGGATCACCCTGGAAACGGGTGTTTTTGTGAATCACTTCACGAGGTTTCTTGAAGAGCTCATCATCCTTCACTCCTGTAAAATAAAGCAAGAGAACAGCAGCAGTTAGCATGCAAAATGGTGAGGAGCTCAGAGAGAGGACTTTGTACTCAGCCCCATGCTCAGTTTGTAGGATTGGGAGTGCCCAGGATGAAAATGCACCGCAGTCAAATTACAGCTAAAGCAGCCAACTCCATTCTGGGCCTTAGTACCACAGGTCGACCAGGCCCTGCGCACCTCTCAGCATTCTTATCTGATAGACCTTCAAGATCCAAGCTGGAAGCTACACTCAGCACTCTAGTTACAGTACCCTCACATGATGCAGCAAAGGATGGGGAACACAGGGAGGCATGTGGTAACCATGGAAACATAAAATACACCCATTTTGACCCATAATTCTTTCTAATCTTTTGCCACCAGGTACATGGTACATTCTCTTGCAACTCGGTCAATGTTGTCTACCTGATACACTGCAGGAAAGGATGTCCTGAGGCATGGTACACTAGGGAGACCATGCAGACACTATGACAACAGATGAATGAACATCGCTCAATAATCACCAGGCAAGACTGTTCCCTTCCTGTTGGGGAACACTACAGCAGTCACAGGCATTCAGCCTCTGACCTTCGGGTAAGCATTCTCCAAGGCGGCCTTCACGACACACGACAGGGCAGAGTCGCTGAGCAGAGACTGATAGCCAAGTTCCGCACACATGAGGACGGTCTCAACAGGAATCTAGGGTTCATGTCACACTATCTGTAACCCCCATGACTTGCCTGGGCTTGGGAAATCTCACTAACTGTCCTGTCTAGAGACAATACATGTCTCTTTAACCTGTGCTTAACCCTCTCTCCACTCTCACTGTCTGCATCTTTAAGACTTGATTAGCTGTAAAGACTCGCATTCTAATCAGTATTCTGTAAACCGTATGTGCCTTTATATGCTCTGTTTGTGGTCAGAACTCCCACTCACCTGACGAAGGGGCAAACGCTGAAAGCTAGTGGCATTTACCACCAAATAAACCTGTTGGATTTTAACCTGGTGTTGTGAGACTTCTTGCTGTGTTTACCCCAGTCCCACACCGGCATCTCCACATCATGTTCTCACATCACCACTGGAAGGCTATCTAAGCAATCAGCTCCAGCTTGTTGCGAGGGTAAGTTAATTAAGACCATCAGACACATGAAGATTCCACTTCCAACATTCTGGCCTGCATTCAAAGCTTGGCCTCACAGACAAATGATCAATTTGTCTACACTCTCCACCTCACACTTCCAGCAGCAAACCAATTGTCACATTTCCTGGTGTCATAATTTAGCTTTTGGATGTTGTCTATATGGACTGTAGCAAGGCCTTTGACAAGGTCCCTCATGGCAGACTGATACAGAAGATGAAGTCACGTGGGATCCACAGTGAGCTGGTAAAATGGATACAGAACTAGCTTGGCCTAGAAGGCAGAGAGTAATGGTGGAAGAGTGCTTTTCTGACTGGAGATCTGTGAGCAGCGGTGTTCTGTGAGGATCAGTGCTTGGACCTCTGTAATATATATAATTATTTATAAATGATTTGGATGAGCCTGATTTGTAAGTTTGCAGAGAACACCAAACTGGGGAAGCTGCAGATAGTGAGACAGTTGCCAGAGGAAATAGATAGGTTGGAGACTCTGGCAGAGGAATGGCAGATGGAATTTAATCCAGATAAAGTCCTACATAAGACATTAATGTGTGAAGTTAAATCACAAGGAATTGGAGATAATATATTAGCATGGATTCAGAGTAGGAATAAATGGACTTCTTTTGGAATGGAAACTGGTGACTAGTGGGGTCCCACAGGGACCAGTGCTTAGGCCCCAGCTATTCACAATATATATCAATGATTTGGATGCGGAAATCAAATATAATATTTCCAATATAAAAACAAAAAATGCTGAGAAATCTCAGAGGATCTGACAGCATGTATGGAGAGAGGACAAAGCTAATGTTTTAAGTCTGTAATATTTTCAAGTTTGCTGATAACGCAAAACTGGATAAGAATGTGAATGGTGAGCGAATGGACAAACACAGTTTTGTGTAGGGATATGGGGATAGGGTCTGGGTGGGATTGTGTTCGGTGCAGACTCGATGGGCCGAAGGGCCTGTTTCTGCACTGTAGGGTTCTATGCACATAGCAATGCAGTATAATGTGGATAGTTGCGAAGTTATTCATTCAGAAAGAGGAACAGAATGGCAGAGCATTGTTTAAATAGTGATAGATTAATAAATGTTGATGTGCAGCGGGACCTGAATAACCTTGCACACCAGTCCTGAAAGTAAGCATCTAGGTATAACAAGCAGATAGAGAGGCAAATGGTACATTGGTCTTCATTGCAAGAGGACTCGAGTACAGGAGCAAAGGATGCCTTACTGTAGCTGTACAGGATCTTGGTGAGATCACACCTGGGGTTTTGCACGCAGTTTTGGTCTCCTTACCTTAGAAAGGGTATACTTGAAATAGAGGGTGTGTAGCGAAGAATTAGACTGCTGGAATGGCAGGAGTTTTGAAGAATGAGAGAGAATCTCATTGAAATGTATAAAAGTCTAACAGAGCTGGACAGACTCGATGTAGAGATGATGTTTTGTCTGCACCTGCCACAATCCCACCCAGGCCCTATCCTCATAAACACATACATTTACCCTTGCTAGTCTCCCTGACATTAGGAAGCATTTTAGCATGGACAATCTGCACATCTTTGGATGGGAGGAAACAGAAACACCTGGAAGAAACCCACGCAGACACAGGGAGAACGTGCAAATTCTGCACAGACAGTGACCCAAGCCGGGAATCAAACCTGGATCCCTGGCACCGTGAGGCAGCAATGCCACTCCAGTCTCTAAATATATTTAAGAATTAAAAGGAATTTTAAACACTAAAGGTGTCGAGGGGTGTGGGAAGAGTGCAGGAGTATGATGCTGAGACAAGAGGATTATCCATGAACAGATTAAACAGTGGAGCAAGCTCGATGGGCTGAATTGCCTACTCTTGCTCCCAGTTTCTATGAACTCAAAGAAACTGCATGCCCTGAATGGGATGTTGATTTGATTGTAACATCTGAAAAGCACTTCATCTTCAAAAAACAAAAGACATGTACATTGGTGGGGCTGTTAGCAGGAAGAGGCCACTTTGGTTGTATTCCCAGTGCTCAATCTCTGCCCCTTCACTTCACTTCACACTACTGTGACATTGCCTAGAAACACAATACTGTCAAGCTGCACAGGGACTGCAGGTATACAGAAATTTTTGACCAGTGAGGAAAGGTCCTGCTTTCTTCTGGCATTCACAGCAAATGAGTCCATCAAGTGTCAGCTAAACTCTGCTGCTTCTTGCTCTATCTCAGGATGTTTCAGCATAATTACCATTACCTGCCCTTACCTCAGTACTAACAGGGGCAGGTCGCATCAGTACTGATACAGACACTCTCTCCTGAAACTAGCAAGTGCCAAAAGAGCCATGCATTGGCAAAGCATTCACCCAAACAGGACAAAAGTTTTCGGGCTGATCCTGCGACTTCTGGTCTGACAATGTCTGACAACTCTGCAACTCCACATGATGGCGATTAGCTTCTCACTAAACAGGGCCAGAGATTATGACTAGGATATCAATCTGCTCCTTACCTTCTGGGTAATACATCAGAACATTTTTGGCTTTATACTCCCAGGTTTCTACTCCTGCTTTTCCAGTCTCAATAGCGTGGATCTGGGCTGATGGCAGTGCCAGCATTTCTTCACGACGCTGGAACAAGAAACACCAACACATTCAGCATGGAATGCCATTCTGCACTGTGACCCTCACAGGGATGGGGTCCTGTGAAACCCCACAGCAAAGCAGTCACTCCCCTACCCAATTCCTCCTCTGGCCTATCACCATTGTCCAAATTCTTGGTCTATGTTACTGGACAGAGGCTCTATGTTTACTTTACCTCTTTAAGCAGCTGGAGACACAGCTCTTCCACAACTCAAGTGGTTTGTCTCGTTGGTGGGATTGGGACAAACTGGGCCCAAATCTCAGAAACAAGTCTCCTGGAAGAAGAAGACCCTGGGCATCTGTTTATAAAGAGGCAGCACCATTGGTCATCTCACTTCCAGCGCATCCCAGAACTATCTGATCATCGAATAGGAGACCGTATTGTCATTGGTTGAGGACTTTATTACCAAGCAGGACAGAGTTAGTGAACATTTAGAAAGCAGAAGACAACATACCAGCTTTGACTCTTCCTCTGCCTCATACATCCAGGCATGTTTGATCTTATTCCTCTCTTCAGCAATCTCTATGATCTGCTTGAAGGAGGCGTTATCTTCACTGGTGCTTCTCCCAAAGAAGGTGTCCAGAGTTGGCAACTCCTTTGCTTCTTCCTTCTTATCTTTCTGTCCTGGAAAAAGAGAAAAACACCAGTCAGTCATTAAGGTAGATACAAGTACTGAGCTCAACACATTACTGTCCACCAGATGTAGGTGAAGAGTTTCTACTGATAAAATAGAGATGTACTTCACATCAGAAAAATCACCGTCATCAGCTGCAAGCCTTCCATCTTGTCCAGCTTTACTTTGTGAAGATGGAGATCCTGGAGCAACATCCGGTGTTTCAAAAGTAGCAGGAGTGAGATCTGAAAATGATCAGAGCAGAAACAGGTAGAGTCAGGGTCACCAGAGTAGCCCGTCCCAACATACAGGCTGGAGCCGCGAACCTTGAACCCCAAGCCCCAACATGCGGATTGGAGCAGCAAAACTGAGCCCCAAGCCAATTGGACCTCAGGCCGTCTGGACCCTAAGCTCCAGTAGGAGGCGGGAGTCAGAAACCTGAGCCGTGAGCTGACTGGATCCCGGGCCAACTGGGCCCTGAGCCACAAACTGAGAGGAGACACACTTACAAGCTGCAGGAGTTCCCAAGTTTGGCTTGCGTAGTGAAGAACCATACTTTATAGTTATTTCACGCATCTTTTCCATGTCACCACTCTCTTCAGCCTCCAAATACTCTCTCTGAGCACGTAACCTTTCCACATCAGGGAAAAAGTCTCGCTGGATAATTTCTTCCAAATTCTGTTGGATAAAATGCAATGTTCAGTCATGATATAACATGGGCAAAAATTAACATTGAGGATTTTGGAGTGAATATGAGGTTGGCGCTGGGCACTAACTCACAGGGGTTTAGGACTGTGAATCCCCATTACAATTTTTTTGAATTATCTGAGATGAAAAGCTTTGATCGCATGTCTCTTTTTTTCAGCAATGCACTCGGATGAAGGAGTCAAAGATTGTTTTGTGAGAAGGTAATGAAGGTAAGAGCAACATTTGGATGTTGCCTGGTTGTGACTAGTAGACTGCCATAACAGCAGGGTGGCAGACATATCAAAATGTGGCAAGTATGAGGTTATTCACATTGACCCAAAGAATAGCGAAGCAGATCTGTTTTTAAAAAAGGATTGAAACTTTTAAAAATCTATGTTCCTCAATTCTTGGGTGTTCTCATACAAGAAACAAAATTATCAGGCAATTAGCAAGTACAGCAAGCAATCAGGAAAGCAAAGGAAAGCATGTTGGCATTTATTGCAAAGGGCACTAGAGTATTAGAATAGGAATGCAGGAATAAAGATGTCTTGCTACAGGAGGGACATATTTGTATTGGAGGTATTTGAATTGTAAAGGATCACTCGATAGAGAGTAAGTTCCAGGATTTTGACCCAGGATCAATGTAAATAACCTCTTTACTTTTTATTCTACACCAGTGAAGGAATGGCGATATACTTCAAAGTCAGGATGATGGGTGTGATGTTACTGTGTCTTTAAGAAATGTATGTATCATGTTTGTTGTACAAAATCTGTTTTAGTAGTTTGTTTTATTATCAATGCCATTTTGTCCATATGCAGTTGCCCTGTACTTTTACTGTTTTACTGCACCCGTTGACTACCCGTCTTTACTAAAAAGTCTACCAGTCTTTACTAAAAAGACTGAAGTCATGCACCAGCCTGCCCCTCATGCACCGTACACAGAACCCATAATCACAATCAAAGGGCAGAAATACAGGCAGTGGACCAGTTCACTTACCTTGGCAGCAGCCTCCCCCAAGCAGTGACTATTGATACAGAAGTTAACTACAGAATAGCAAAGGCAAGTTCTGCTTTTGGTAGACTGCGCTCCACTGTATGGGAACGTCGAGAAATCAGCCCAGCAACAAAACTGAGGTCTACAGCGCTGCGGTACTCACTACCCTCCTGTATGCCTGTGAAATGAGGACTGTGTATCGAAGGCATGCAAAACAGCTCAATCATTTCCACATGACTTGTCTTTGCAGAATATTATGCATCCAATGGCAAGACAAAGTACCAGACACTGAAGTTCTCTCTGGAGCAAGTCTACCATCAGTCCACACACTGCTGATGAGAGCACAGACCCAGTGGGCAGGTCACGTCATCCGTATGTCAGACCAGCGCAAACCCAAGCAGCTCCTTTTCGGGGAACTCTCTGCTGGAAGACGCTCACATGGAGGGCAGAAGAAACATTTCAAAGACACACTCAAGGCCTCCTTGAAGTCGCTTGACATTGACACGACCACCTGGGAAGCACTGGTACAAAACTGCCCTACCTGGTGCTGCTCATCCACAAGGACTGTCAAGCTCACGAAGCAAGGTGCATTGCTGAAGCACAACTTAAGCTCGAGCTGCGCAAGTCCAGAGCCACCAGCGCAACAACTACAGTGTCTACACAAGTCTGCCCAATATGTGCCAGGACATTCCGTGCCCGAATTGGCCTGATCGGTCACCTTCAGACACATCGCAACCAGCCTCAAAATGACTAATGGTGTCAAGGTCCTTATCGATGACGATGGATGAACAACTGTTATTGCAGCAGCATCAGTAATCCTAACTGCTAGAATGTTTGTCTTGATCTGAACTAATGCTGGTGTTTTCTCATGGGGTTTTGAAATAGAACTTGATTATGCTGATTGACAGAAAAAAATCAGATGGTCGAGTGGAGTTTGGCTCACAGAGAAACCCAGTTCAGTTGCTTTTTGGGAACTGTGGAAAAGACTGAGACTCAAGTCTGGAAACTGGGATCTGGCAGAGACTGGGTTTATTTATCAGAAGTTCTGGTGTTTGAGGATATATCTATTGCTGTTTGAGGATATATCCAGGACTGTTAAAGATGGGAAATCTAACATCCACATGAGCAGATATGTTTTTGGTGGTAAATGGTTTTGGAAAAGGATTTATATCTATGGGGGGGAACCATAGAAATTGCTATTTATGAAGAATTGGTTGAATTGTTTCCAATTGTGAATTGAATTTTGTTGGGGGATTTTTTGCTGTTGTTTCCAGGGGGGGGGTGTCTGCGGGTCCATGTTGTGGGAGGGGGGTGACTCCGGGGGGGAGGGGGGAGAATCCCGTACTTTAATCTTTAACTCTTCCATTTACCCCGATATAGGTTTCCTCATCCAAGATCCGTTTCTTCCGCCGTCCGTTAGCTGGAGTGTCGATGGCGGCTGGGCTCCCGCTCCCTCTCCCGGACTCGGCCCCCATTCGGTGACATTCCGCTTTCCTTTCGCTTCCCATCTCCAGGGCCTGCTGTCCGTGTCACTGCGCCTGCGCCGGGGCCTGCTGTCCGTGTCACTGCGCCTGCGCCGGGGCCTGCTGTCCGTGTCACTGCGCCTGCGCCGGGGCCTGCAGTCCGTGTCACTGCGCCTGCGCCGGGGGCCTGCTGTCCGTGTCACTGCGCCTGCGCCGGGGCCCGCTGTCCGTGTCACTGCGCCTGCGCCGGGGCCTGCTGTCCGTGTCACTGCGCCTGCGCCGGGGCCTGCTGTCCGTGTCACTGCGCCTGCGCCGGGGCCTGCTGTCCGTGTCACTGCGCCTGCGCCGGGGCCTGCTGTCCGTGTCACTGCGCCTGCGCCGGGGCCTGCTGTCCGTGTCACTGCGCCTGCGCCGGGGCCTGCTGTCCGTGTCACTGCGCCTGCGCCGGGGCCTGCTGTCCGTGTCACTGCGCCTGCGCCGGGGCCTGCTGTCCGTGTCACTGCGCCTGCGCCGGGGGGCCTGCTGTCCGTGTCACTGCGCCTGCGCCGGGGGCCTGCTGTCCGTGTCACTGCGCCTGCGCCGGGGGCCTGCTGTCCGTGTCACTGCGCCTGCGCCGGGGCCTGCTGTCCGTGTCACTGCGCCTGCGCCGGGGGCCTGCTGTCCGTGTCACTGCGCCTGCGCCGGGGGCCTGCTGTCCGTGTCACTGCGCCTGCGCCGGGGCCCGCTGTCCGTGTCACTGCGCCTGCGCCGGGGCCTGCTGTCCGTGTCACTGCGCCTGCGCCGGGGCCTGCTGTCCGTGTCACTGCGCCTGCGCCGGGGCCCGTTGTCCGTGTCACTGCGCCTGCGCAACGCCGCACAGCAGAGCCGACCGGGAGGAGTGAAGTTATCCCGGCATCCTCTCCGCGAAGACCATTCAGCCCCTCCTCTTCCTACCAGCCCCCTATACATTCACCATCCCAATATCCAGAGAGACATTACAGGAAAATTTTAAGTTTATTGTATGGCACCAAACTGCTATTAGGGTCTGTCTTCAAATTACGGTAAATTATTAAAACTTCATTTTTAAACGAGTAGCTGTAATTGAGATACGCCAGGATTCAGGGAAAGTTTGGGCAATATACTAAAGTAATATAATTAATCCAAAATGGAATAAAGTTACATGAAGGAAATAAAGTTAAGACATGGGAGGGGAATTCAGTCGAGTGAATGCATGTCCTGTAATATGTGGAAAGTCATGGATGTTCCCAGGGTTCGAGATCACCACGCATGCAGGAAATGCTATGGCCACAGGAACCTGATTATCGCAGTGTGAACGGTGGCGTCTGGAGTCACTGTGGTGCATCCACAAGGCTAAAAGGTGGGTGCATAACACATTCAGAGAGGTGGTCACACCATAACTTAGGACTCAGGAAGTAAAGAGGGAATGGGTGACATCAGGTAAAAAGTCTGACAACACCAGGTTTTAGTCCAACCGATTTATTTGATAATATTCTCACAAGCTTTCGAGGAGGCTGCCTCTTTGTCAAGTGAATGGAGAGTTCTCGAACTCTCCATTCACTTGACAAAGAGGCAGCCTCCTCGAAAGCTTGTGAGAATATTATCAAATAAATCGGTTGGACTAAAACCTGGTGTTGTCAGACTTTTTACTGTGTTTACGCCAGTCCAACGCCGGCATACCCACATCATGACATCAGGTAACCCAGGAGGATTTGCAGATAGTGCAAGGGATCTCCTGGGGTCCTGCTCACAAATTGATTTCCCATTTTGGAAGCTAGTGAGGTTACTGGTTCCTCAGACTAGTGCATTTGGAACCAGATTTGTCAAACCAGGACCAACTCGGCTGTACCGGAGGGGAGGAAGAAGAAAGTAAGAAACATAGGAGCATAGAACATAGGAGCAGGGGGAGACCATTTGGCCCTTCAAGCCTGAACCGCCGCCATTCGTAACATAAGAACATAAGAAATAGGAGCAGGAGTAGGCCATCCGGCCCTTCGAGCCTGCCCCGCCATTCAATAAGATCATGGCTGATCTGTCGTGGCTCAGTTCCACATTCCCGCCCTCTCCCCGTAACCCTTAATCCCCTCTCTTATCAAAAACCCATCAACCCGCATCTTAAAAATATTTAGCTAGGCAGCCTCCACCACTTCAACGGGCAGAGAATTCCAGAGATTCACCACCCTTTGAGTGAAGAAGTTCCTCCTCAACTCCGTTCTAAAACTTTATCTTGAGGCTGTGCCCCCTAGTCCTACTGTCCTTTCTGAGCGGGAAGACTCTCTCCACCTCTATCCTATCCATCCCATTCATCTTCTTATACATCTCAATGAGATCTCCCCTCATTCTTCTAAACTCCAACAAGTACAAGCCTAGTTGAGGAGTTTGGAATCGTGTGGTCTCACAAAGGAGAGGAGTTTGGAATCGTGTGGTCTCTTGGAGGGAGTGGAGGTTTATTTGCAGGATGTAGTTATTACGAGAGAGGAAATGCTAGGGCTTTTAGGTAGCGTAAAGACGGATAAAGCTCCGGGGCCTGATGGTATTTATCCCAGGCTGCTTAGGGAGGCGAAAGATGAAATTGCTGGGCCTCTGGCGCAAATCTTTGTCTCTTCTTTGGACACAGGTGAGGTCCCAGAAGACTGGAGGGTAGCAAATGTGGTCCCGTTGTTCAAAAAAGGCAGTAGGGATAACCCTGGGAATTATAGACCGGTGAGTTTGACGTCGGTGGTAGGGAAGTTAATGGAAAAAATACTTAGGGGTAGGATGTATGAGCATTTGGAGCGTTGCGATCTGATACGCAACATGGCTTTGTTAGAGGGAGGTCTTGCCTTACGAATCTGGTGGAATTCTTTGAGGAGGTGACAGAAATGGTTGACGATGGGAGAACCGTTGATGTCATCTATATGGATTTCAGTAAGGCGTTTGACAAAGTCCCTCACGGTAGGCTGGTAGAAAAGGTTAAGGCGCATGGGATACGAGGCAAGGTAGCTAGGTGGATTGAGAACTGGCTGGGAAATAGGAGACAGAGGGTAGTTGTGGAAGGGACCTTGTCGGGCTGGAGGTCAGTGACCAGTGGTGTGCCGCAGGGCTCAGTACTGGGACCTCTCCTCTTTGTAGTCTACATAAATGACTTGGAAGAGGGCGTAGGTGGTGTGATTAGCAAGTTTGCTGATGACACCAAGATGGCAGGGTTGGCGGGTACGGAACTGGAGTGTCAGGTGATACAACAGGATATAGATAGGTTGGTGCAGTGGACAGATAGGTGGCAGATGGCATTTAATCCTGACAAATGCGAGGTGATGCATTTTGGACGGAATAATGCAGAGAGGAGCTATGAGATTAAAGGGAGGCCGATTAGGAGTATTGACATACAGAGGGACCTGGGAGTGCAGGTTCACAAATCCATGAAGGTTGCAACACAAGTGGAGATGGTTGTTAGGAAGGCTTATGGGATGTTGGCCTTTATAGGAAGGGGCATAGAGTATAAAAGCTGCTGTCTAATGCTTCAGTTGTACAGAACGTTGGTTAGACCGCATTTGGAGTACTGCGTCCAGTTCTGGTCACCTTACTACTGGAAGGACGTGGAGTCTCTGGAAAGGGTGCAGAGGAGGTTTACCAGGATGTTGCCTGGCATGGGGGGACTGGGTTACGAGGAGAGGTTGAGGAAACTGGGACTATTCTCCTTGGAAAGGCGGAGATTGAGAGGGGACATGATAGAAGTATATAAGATAATGAAGGGAATGGATAGAGTTAATAGTGAGAGACTGCTCCCTAGACTAGATACAAACACGAGAGGTCATCATTTAAGGGTGAGGGGGGAGAGGTATAATTTGGAGGTGAGAGGAAGGTTCTTTACGCAGAGAGTTGTAGGGGTCTGGAACGCGCTACCGAGTAGGGTGGTGGAGGCAGGAACATTGGACTCGTTTAAGATGCAGTTAGATAGGCACATGAGTGAAACGAGAATGGAGGGATATGGTAGGGGCTATTAAATAGGGTTAAACCTCGGGAGATACCGGAAAGGCAGGCTGTAAGATAAATATTTTTGTCTTTATTCCACAGCTGGAGGTCCACCTCGTGTCAAACGAGGGGCATTCACGCGGCGGGTCGTGCCTGGGCTGCTCTTGGAAGTTCCAGGAGTGGCCTAGTACTTCATGTCGGTGTGTGTGCTTGATCCTGGACCGGTAGATGGGCGCCGCAACAGCTCAGTGACTAGCACTGCTGGCTGTGCAGGCACATGGATTTGGGCCTGTGTCTGTGGGAGTTTGCGCATTCTCCCTGTGGTTGCGTGGGTTTCCTCCGGGCGCTCCGGTTTCCTCCCACACCCCAAAAATGTGCTCTCAGGCTAATCGGTTTTTACCAAATTGACACTATTTCTTCCCTGAATCTGACTGAGTAGGGTTCCATTCGTAGCCATGCAGGGTAGAATAGGTGCAGGGTGATGTGGCGGCGCGGGCTCGTTGGGCCGAAGGGCCTGTTTCCCGTGCTGGGTTGTTCTTTGTTCTTTGTTCTTTAACACCCTACCCCCAACTCCATGTCCCCTGACCTTCTGCAATAACTTCTTGTGAGGTACTTTGTCAAACACCTTCTGAAAATCAAGAAAAACCACATCCACCGGCTCTCCTCTATCCACCGCCCTAGACACATCCTCATAGAACTCCAGTAAATTTGTCAGACACGACTTCCCCTTAACGAAACCGTGCTGCATCTGCTCTATCAAGCAATTCCCCTCAAGATGCCTCGCTATTTCTTCCTTGATGACAGATTCTAACATTTTATCTACAACAGACATTAAACTAACCGGCCTATAATTCCCCGCCTTTTGCCTGGCACCCTTCTTAAACAACGGCATAACATTAGCCGTTTTCCAATCCTCCGGCACTTCCCCGGAATCCAGCGACATTTGGAAAATAACCACCAAGGCATCCACTATCACCTCCGCCATTTCTTTCAGAACCCTCGGATGCATTCCATCCGGTCCTGGCGACTTGTCCACAATCAGCCCCTCCAGTCTGTCAAGCACCGCCTCTCTAGTAACAGTAATGTCATTGAGACCCTCCAGTCCTACCACCTTTCCATCGCTAACACCCGGCAAATTATTCGTGTCCTCCTCCGTGAAGACCGAAACAAAAAAGTTATTCAGGACCTCAGCCATATCCCCATCCCCTACCACTAGCTCCCCTTTCTCATCCTCTAAGGGTCCAACGTTCACCCTAGCCAGCCTCTTCCTTTTTATATATTTATAAAAAGTCTTGCTATCCTTTTTTATATTAAGCGCTAGCCCAGCTTCATAGTTTATCCTACCCTCCTTTATCAATTTCTTTGTCAATCTTTGTTGACATTTAAACCTCTCCCAATCCTCTTCTCGCCCACTCACTATAGTCATGGCTGATCATCCAACTCAATAGCTTAATCCTGCTTTCTCCCCATAACCTTTGATCCCATCTGCTCCAAGTGTTATATCTAACCACCACTTGAATGCATTCAATGTTTTGGCATCAACTACTTCCTGTGGTAATAAATTCCACAGGCTCACCACTCTTTGAGTGAAGAAATGACTCCTCACCTGCAGCCTAAATGGTCTATCCTGAATCCCCAGTCTGGTTCTGGATTCCGCCATCATTGGGAATATCCTCACTGCATCTTCCCAGTCTCGTGCTGTTGGAATTTTATAAGACTCTATGAGATCCCTGTCATTCATCTGAACTCTAATGAAAACAATCCTAACCTAGCCAATTTGTCCTCATACGTTAGTCCCACCATCCCTGGTATCAGTCTGGTAAACTTTTGCTGCACTCCTTGAGAGTAAGAACATCCTTCCTCAGAAAAGGAGACCAAAACCGCCCACAATATTCTAGTTATGGCCTCAGCAAGGCCCTGTATAATTGCAACAACACATCCCTGCTCCTGTACTCGACACCTCTCGCAATGAAGACCAACATACCTTCTTTACCACCTGCTGCACCTGCATGCTCACCTTCAGTGACTGGTGCACAAGGACACTCTGTCCCGCTCCACACACCCCTTTCCCAATTTATGGCCATTCAGAGCAACAGTTACAGGGGATTCATCAATACGGGGAATAGACAGGCAATTCTGTGGTTGTAGATGTAACTCCAGGATGGTATGGTTCGTCCCTGGTACCAGGGTCAGGGTTATCATCGAGTGGTTGCAGCACATTCTTCTGGGGAGAGTGTTGGTCCACATTGACTGAGGTAGGAAGGGGAATGGGGCCCTGCAATCAGAAATGAGAGAAATTAGCAAGCAGCACCTCAAATTTAGTAATCATCAGATTCCTCCCAGTGCCACATGCAAATGAGTACAGAACTAGGAGGATAAGGCAGATAAATGCGTGGCTGGAAAGATGATTCCTGAGTCACTGGGACTGGCTCTGGTGGAGATTGCATTTGTACAAGCCAGATGCTTTGCATCTTAACAGAGGTGGGATTGAGTTTCTTGTGGGCCATTTTGCTAGTGCATTTGGAAAAGTTTGAACCAAACTCGATGGAGGTGTGGGAACCAAGAGAGAATATTATAGATGAATTTCTGGATGCACAAAATACACCGAGAGACAGGTAGCACTGGTATAGCTTCCGCAAATTTTTGGGATATTATTAAAAGTCATTTGGAAAAATGTGGGTTGATTAGGAAGAGCCAGCATGGATTTCTAAAGAGAAAATCATGTTTAACTTGCTGGAATTTTTTGAGGAGGTTACAGAAAAGGTTGATGAGGGTAATGTTGTTGATGCGGTGTACATGGACTTTAAGAAGGTGTTTGAAGCAGATTTGAGAGGAAAGTTATAACTCATGAAATAAAAGGGATAGGAGCAATGTGGGTACAAAATTGGCTGAACAATAGGAAGCAGAGGGGAACGGTCAATTATGATTTTTGTGGATTTGAGGAAGATTTTTATTGGTGTTCCCTAGGAATCAGTACTGGGACCCTTGCTTTTCCTGATTATGTATTAATGATCTCGATCTTATGGACATCAAGATGGCACAGTGGTTAACAGGATCCCAAGTTTGATTTGGCCTTTGGTGTCTGTGGGGAGTTTGCATGTTCTCCCTCTGTCTGCATGGGTTTCCTCCAGCTGCACTTTGGCATTCAGAAATGTGTAGATTGGATGGATTGGACATGATACAGGGGTGGGGATATGGGGCTAAGCCTGGGTGAGATGCTCTTTCAGACATTCTGTGCAGACAGGATGGGCAGAATGGCCTCCTTCTGCTCTGTAGGTGTTCTGTGGTATCTTGGTGTGTAGGGGACAATTTCAAAGCTTATGGATGACATAAAACTTGGAAGCATTGTAAACTGTGAGGTGGACAGTGTAGAACATCAAAAGACATGGACAAGGTTGGTGGAGTAGGCAGATAGGTGGCAAATAAAATCAGTGTGGAAAGGTGTGTGTGATGCATTTTAGCTTGAAGAACATGGAGAGACAACTTAAGATATGGGCACAATTCTTACAGATGTAGAGGTTCAATTGATCATTGAAGTTGGCAGGACAGTTGGAGAGAGAGAGGTTAATAAAATACATTCTGGGCTTTATTAATAGAAGCACAGAGTACAGAAGCAACAAAGTTATGCAAGTCACTAATTAGACACCAGTTGGAATATTGTGCAGGGAAGGGTATAGGGTGCCACATTATAGGGAGGATGAGAGAGTGCAGAAGCAGATTACAAGAATGGTTCCAAGGATGAGAAACTTCAGTTATGAGGATAGATTGGAGAGGTTGTAACTGTTCTGTTTGGAGAGAAGAAGGCTAAGAGGAGATTTAATAGAAATGTTGAAAATCATGAGGGTGCTAGACAGAGTAGATAAGGAGAAACCGCTTTCACTCATAAAAGGATCAAGAACGAGAGGGCAAAGATTTAAAATCATTTACAAAAGAAGCAAATGTGATGCGAGAAGAAGCTTTTTTCCACCCAGCGAGTAATGCTCGCCCTGGCTATCTGGTGGAGGCAGATTCAAACGAGACATTGAAGAAGGCATTAGATGATTATTTGAATAGAAGCAGTGTGCAGGAGTACTGGGAAAAAGCAGAGGAACGGCGCTAAGTCATGATGCTCATTTGGAGAGGCAGTGCAGACACAATATTTTTTGTAAACAGTTTGTGCACTCTCTCCAATGCATTTACATCCTTCCTATAGTGTGGTACCCAAAACCCAACACAATATTCCAACAGGTATCTCACTAATGTTTTGCATAAGTTCAGTATAACCTCATTGCTCCTGTCCTCTGTGCTCCTGTGTCATAACAATTCTGTGAACTCGGGAACGCTAATAAAAAACATTCACTTCTTTGCAGATCGTTTGCCAATGCGTTTTAATCTATGATTCCTGATTGACCCCCTCAGCAGAGGGAACTTTACCTGAACATTATACACAGAAATTACGTGTTGTACATTGGTGAAGCAAATGGAGGGATCTTGAAGCTTGCATTTAACGTAACACTTTTCAAAAGTTTCAACTATGCACAGTTCCAAATCTAGCCTTGCGTGGGAACTCGTCCATTCAGGCTTGCTGCATTCCAAGTTCTGTCCTGGACTGTATGTTGACCAAGGAAAATATACTTTATTTTGCGGACAGTGTCACACCAATCCACTGTTGATCCTTTACTCTATCACATACCTTACTCTACAATGTATGCTGGTATGGTCATTGAATACAAGTCACGATGTGGGTATGCCGGCGTTGGACTGGTGTAAACACAGTAAAAAGTCTGACAACACCAGGTTTTAGTCCAACCGATTTATTTGATAATATTCTCACAAGCTTTTGAGGGGACTGCCTCTTCATCAGGTGAATGGAGAGTTCTGACCTCAGACAGAGCATATAAAGCACAGACAGTTGCTGATTAGAATGCGAATCCTTACACCTAACCTGCTGTTCAAGTCTTTTTTCGTATGCCGGCTTTGTTAGGTGTAAGGATTCGCATTCTAATCAGCAACTGTCTGTGCTTTATATGCTCTGTCTGAGGCCAGAACTCTCCATTCACCTGATGAAGAGGCAGTCCCCTCGAAAGCTTGTGAGAATATTATCAAATAAATCGGTTGGACTAAAACCTGGTGTTGTCAGACACTGTGTTTACATTGAATACAACACAGTCTTGCATTTTGACAGTTCTTGCAAAGCTTGGCTTGTCAGTTGTGAAGAAAATGATCATGGTTTTCTATTTCTGGTACTTGGGTTGCGTTTTCCTAGTGTTTCTATTCAGCATGTTTCTGATCGACAATGTTAGCATACTGGTTCTTGTGCATATCTATTAATATAACCATTTCAGCAATCTTGTTTGGATAAGTCATCTGTTTCTTTCTCTGCCCAAATTGCTGCTTTCTCTAGTTCCTGGAGTGATTCCTATAGATTAGAAAAGAGCAAATGTGACACCACTGTTCAAAAAAGGAGGTAGACAAAAGGCGGGTTACTATAGGCTGGTTAGCTTAACTTCCCCCTCCGATGAAGGCAAGTATGCCATATGCTTTCTTTACCACCTGTGCTGCCACTTTTAAGGATCTGTGAACCTGTACTCCCAGATCTTTGTGTGTCTATATTCCTGATTGTTCTGCTGTTGATTTTATAGTTCCCACTGATTTGGATCTACCAGAATGCATCATCTTGCATTGGTCTGGATTAAATTCCATCTGCCATTTCTCCGCCCAATTTTCCAGTCTGTCTATATCCTGCTGTATTCTCTGACAATCCTCGTCACTATCCACAACTCCGCCACAGTTAGTATCACCTGCAAACTGGCTAATCAGACCAGCTACATTTTCTTAAGTCTTTTATATATATATTACAAACAGCATAGGTCCCAGTCCTGTTCTTTGCAAAACACTAGTTACAGACCTCCATTCAGAGAAACACCCTTTTACTGCTATTCTCTTCTATGGCCAAGCCAGTCCTGAATCCACCTAGCTAGTTCACCCCTGATCCCATAGAGTTAATCTTTTTCACCAGTCTGCCATGAGGGATCTTGTCGAAGGCCTTACTGAAGTCCATGTAGACAACATCCACAGACCTCCCCTCATCAATCATCGTTGTCACTTCCTCAAAAAACTCGATCAAGTTCGTGAGACACAACCTCCCCTTCACTAAACCATGTTGCCTCTTGCTAATATGTCCACTTGTTTACAAGTGGGAGCAAATCCTGTCTCCAAAGATTATCTCCAATAATTCCCTTATCACTGAAGTCAAGCTCACTGACCCATAATTATCCTAGTTATCCTTGCTCCCCTTCTTAAATAACAGGACAACATTGGCTATCCTCCAGTCCTCTGGTACCTCACCAATAGCTAACCAAGAGGTCCAGCAATTTCATCCCTTGTCTCCCTCACCTGATGTTCAGCCTCCCCCAAAGCCATCTGTCCTGATCTCTAATATTCCTTGACCTCCAGCCCACCCCAACCCACCACCCTTCTCATCATCACTCAAATCCCATCCATTCATCTTGCACACTTCCCTTTTCCCTGACTGTCGATTTCACTGGATCCTTTAAATTTGTCTGCTTTACGGCAGCAAGGCTCCTGAAACTGCTGCTGCTGCTGGATTACACTGGGACCTGCAGGAACTCTCATTGTAAACCACAAGTAAATTCAGCCACTTGAGCTTCCAGCACAATTTTTGAGAGCTGGTAACAAGGCTTTAAAGCGGGCCATTGCTTTCTGACACTAGTCGGAAGTTATGGCAACTTGAAATTACAGTTGTCATATTATTATTACTATAATAATCATTATTCAGAAAAATTGTTGTTTCCCTGTTGTGAATGTGTGGCCTTTTTAAGGGAGCCATCCTGGAGACCATGTGATCGGGCTGGACCCTATGGAAAGGCACAGTGGAGAGCCAAGCCAATTGGGTGCAAGGGATGGGTCCTGGTTGGGGAGGAACCTCGGTTGGAGTCAGGGAGCAGAACAGATTGGATGTGTATTACAGTCCTCTCTGAAATAAACCTGCATCACATGAAGCCACAAAAAATCAATTTCAAAATTATTATACCTGTTATGTCTAGAATGTGACTTTGAATTTAAGTGAAAGGGACTTTCACAACAAGATACGGCAGCATTTGCTATATTTTGGCAAAGTGTCATCTTGGGCGGGAAAAGCAGAGGGTAACCTGCTGGTAATGTTGGTGGGGTTTCCTGCCGTATTTTTTAAATACGGTGGGACAAAACAAACAGTGCAGAGGAAGAAGGCCTTTCAGCCTATTAAGGCTGCATCAATAACAATCCCACCCAAGCCTAATCCCTGTAACCCCAGGTATTTACCCTGCTAGACCACCTGATTCTAAGGGGCAATTTAGCAAGGCCAATCAATACATCTTTGAACTGTGGGAGGAAACCGGAGCACCCGGAGGAAACCCACGCAGACATGGGGAGAATGTGCAACTCCATACAGACAGTGACCCAAGGCCGGAATTGAATCCGGGTCCTTGATGCTGTGAGGTGTTAACCACTGTACCACCATGGGGAGCATGAACTGGATTCAATTAGAATTTGGCCTTTGGTGCAAGCAAGGAATGGATTTGGGTTTCCCTGGTCCATTCCCAGCTTTGACTTTGTATTTTTAATGATGGAGTAAAAAAAATAAGTAGGAGACCTTGGCTTCGACTTGTGGCCTAGCTCACTGAACTGATAAACTACAAACCCAGAGCAATGCTTTGGGGTCCCTGGCTCAAATCCCACCGTGGTGGGTGGTCAATCCTGCGGCAGGCATGACTGAGCTGAAAATATATATAAATAGGAGCCTTTAAAAGTGTGAGAAGATTGACCACAGTTCTATTTTTCTGGTTTTCTGGAGTATTCTGGCCTAAAGTTGAAAATTTCAGCTGGAGAGTTTCAATCCCATTGGCCAATGACAAGAAGCAAGTGAAAGTGATGGGGTATTAATGTTCTCTGAACTGTACACAATGGAGAGGATTTATTGCCGCAGGCTCATTCCAGCACAGAGAAACAAAGCTTGGCATTTCCAATGAGAAGTGTTTTCTGAGACAGGTGCCTAACAGTTGGATATTGATGAAGGTTTGGATCTCCTGTTCATCGATGAAATCTGTAAGAAAGGTGATGGTGTAAATGTCTGAGACTTACTCAGAATGTGGTTGTTTTTGGAAAACAGATGGACTTGAATGCATTGTATAAAAGGTTGACAACATTTAATTTTGGATTCCTGGATCAGTAATAGTAATTAAGTTGCTGGTTTGTGCTTGGCTATCTCATATGGACAGGCTACTGTTTGAACTGATGTTTGGTCCTCAGAGGTGTTGGATCAGATATCCGCAGATTTGAAAAGAAGTCCTGGAAAAACGGTCATTTCTTAATCCTTCAAGAAACACGTGGTGCACCTGACAGTGAGAAAGAAAACCAGACTCAAATATTGTCAAAGTTCAAAATGGTCCCGATATTTATTCCAAACATCAATACAAGGAAAGAGAGGCAGACGGGGGGAGATAAGGATGAAAACATCTATAGCAGACGTGGGTACTAGAGGAGAGGACCACATTCAGACAGCAATAATAAATCCCAAGGAGCAGTTAATAATTGCTTTAGAAATGACTTAAGAACTGGGTAGGGTTTTAAAACAGAGAGGATGAAGAGAATTGCAGTTGGATTTTATTGTGCCTGTGTGACTGTGACGCTAGCTGTGTCTCTGCCACCGACCCCAGCTATCAGGAGAATCCATTCAGGGAGGATCAGCTGACCTGCGGCTATGTAATGGCTGGTTGGCCTTTAACAGACGGAATGGTGGACTTCCTGCCCACAGAGCTCCCTGTCAATTAGAGTCGAGGAGCTGCCTGCACTGGAAGAGGTGAGTGGTGATGGATCTATCCCAGCAGCAGCTTTAGGGTCACCTCAGGCATCAGGCTATGTGAGAGTTGATGGTCCTGGGTTGGACAGTCCATGGGAGTGGAGAAACTGTGGAGAGGGGGAGGGGAGGTGCTCTGCTGAGCTCAGGGAAACCTAGTGGATGGTGTTCTTCCTATGGTTAGCCCAATCCTAGTGATGGTGGGATGACACCTTTAAATGGGATTAATTGCCTGAATAAGGGTGTTGGGTGGCCCACTGGCAGGTAAGGCGCCTGATGCACCCCCATTGCTGGTAAAAGTGTGGTGGAGGCAGGTACGAATGGATAGCTGGCAAGTCACTCATTGGTTCTTATGTACCAGCAGACCCTCAGACCCATCAACATGGGGGGAAATGTATAAACTGGTCAAAGAAGCTTGAGTCATGTGCTAAATGTGTTCGTCATCAATTTATTTAACTGCAGAGTTACAGATTTTTAAAAAAAATTCCAAATTGAGGGCGCTGCTCGCTTGGTCAGCATTTATTACCCTTGGTCATAGTACAGAAGCTCTAGTACAGAAGGAGGCCATTCAGCCCATCGAGTCTGCATCAAGTACAATCCCACCCAGGCCCTATCCCCGAAACCACACATTTTTATCCCACTAATCCCTCTGACCTATGCATTCTGGGTCACTAAAGGGCAATTTAGCATGGCCATTGCACCTAACCCGTACATCTTTGGACTGTGGATGGAAACCAGAGCACATTGGAGGAAACCCACATGGACATGGGGAAAATAAGCAAACTCCATACAGCCAGTGACCGAAGCCAGGATTCGAGCCAGGTCCCTGGAGCAATGAGTTAGCAGTGCTTGCTACTGTGCCACCTGAGCTGCCTTCTTGAACTCCTGCAGTCCATAAGGTGTAGGTACACCTACAGTATTGTTAGGGAGGGAGTTCTAAGATTTTGACCCAGCAACAATGAAGGAACGGCGGCGATATATTTCCAAGTCAGGATAGTGAGTGAGGTGGAGTGGAACCTCCAGGTGATGGTGGTATGTGCTGCCCTTGTCTTTCTAGATGGTAGTGGGCATGGGTTTGGAAGGTGCTGCCAAGGGAACCTTGGTGAATTCCTGCAGTGCGTCTTGTAGATGGTACACACTACTGCCATTGTGTGTGGATGTGGTGCCAATCAAGTGGGGATGCTTTGCATCGGGTGGTGTCAAGCTTCTTGAGTTGATAGGATTGCACCCATCCAGGCAAGTGCAGAGTATACTGACTTGTACCTTGAAGAGGGTGGACAGGCTTTGCGGAGTTAGGAGATAAGTTACTCGCTGCAGGAGTCCCAAGACAGAATTTTCCCTTTTTTTGGCTTAGTTTCATTTTGGGCAAGAGAAGTACTGAATATCCCGCAGGTGATGTGGAGAGTTTTCACACTGTACTTTAGGCACATTGGAATTTTATTTCCACCAGTTTAACGCTGTACCTGTGGTGGGCTGACTCTAATTAATCCCAGTATCAGCTCAGCTCTTCAATCGAGGTGGTGGGTGTGGGGCGGGGGGGGGGGGGGGGGTGCGGGGGTGCAGGGAGTGGGGGGAAGGTCCATTTAAACACCTCCCCACCCTTGTTCTAAGTCCAGTCAGAAGGATGTGCTGCTGGGAAAGCTGCCCAAGGTTCTGTGAGGGAGAACGGACCCAAATGCTGGATGGGTGGAGGAAAGGGATTGGTTTAGGTTAGAGGGTCATTGCTTTTTAACTGGTCGGCGCAACGTCGTGGGCCAAAGGGCCTGTTCTGCGCTGTAATGTTCTATGTTCTATGTTCTATTCTGTACCCTCAGACTGGCAGTAGACCACCAGGAAGATCAACAACTCCACATGGGAGGTGTTGGTAATGCTGACCAGTGCCAGCTTCATGCACAAGAGGACGGGTATCCAGTGCAGGAAGAGGAATGATCTCCTCTGTGACAGAGTAAGTCCCTCTTCCCATTTCTCAATACTCATTCACTCACCCTCCCACACACTCCTTCATCCCTCTGTGGCTACTTGCCTCATCACATCCCATCCCCCACTCGCCAACTAGACAAAGCCATGCATCCTCACTGTCTGAGCCAGCACACGGTATGTTTACACACGGTATGTTTACACACGGTATGTTTACACACGGTATGTTTACACACGGTATGTTTACACACGGAATGTTTACACACGGAATGTTTACACACGGAATGTTTACACACGGAATGTTTACACACGGAATGTTTACACACGGAATGTTTACACACGGAATGTTTACACACGGAATGTTTACACACGGAATGTTTACACACGGTATGTTTACACACGGTATGTTTACACACGGTATGTTTACACACGGTATGTTTACACACGGAATGTTTACACACGGTATGTTTACACACGGAATGTTTACACACGGTATGTTTACACACGGTATGTTTACACACGGTATGTTTACACACGGTATGTTTACACACGGTATGTTTACACACGGTATGTTTACACACGGTATGTTTACACACGGTATGTTTACACACGGTATGTTTACACACTCTCCATCTGTCTCCTTCCAGGACACGCTGGCTCACAATAAAAAGAACAGAGCACAGACTGGCAGGGGAATGCCTGAACTGAAAATCCTCTTGCTCCAGGCTGCTAGGAAGACAAGGACCCCTGCTAGCTGAAGGCAAAGTGGGCTTGAGGAAAATATCAGAGCCCGGAACACAATCCTCCACCAGGCCAGCTTCACGGAGTTTCCACTATCCAATCCTAAAGCCCCTGCCAAGCACTAATAGTGTTTCCTTTCAAAGAACAAAGAAAATACAGCACAGGAACAGGCCCTTCAGCCTTCCAAGCCTGCACCAATCATGATGCTCTAACTAAATTAAAAGAAACCCTTTCTGCCCTTCCTTGGTCTGTATCCCTCTATTCCCTCTCTAGTCAGGGCAGCACAGTGGCACAGTACTCAGCACTGCTGCCCCACAGAGCCGGGGATCCGGGTTTGATTCCCGGTTTGGGTGACTGTGTGAAGTTTGCACATTCTCCCCATGTCAGCGTGGGTTTCCTCCCACAGTTGAAAGGTGTGCGGATTAGGTGGACTGGCCATGCTACATTGCGCTTTGGTGTGGGGGAGGCAGGCTAGGGTAAATGCATGGTGAGATGGCGATGGGGCCTGGGTGGGATGGCGATGGGGCCTGGGTGAGATGGCGATGGGGCCTGGGTGGGATGGCGATGGGGCCTGGGTGGGATGGCGATGGGGCCTGGGTGGGATGGCGATGGGGCCTGGGTGGGATGGCGATGGGGCCTGGGTGAGATGGCGATGGGGCCTGGGTGGGATGGCGATGGGGCCTGGGTGAGATGGCGATGGGGCCTGGGTGGGATGGCGATGGGGCCTGGGTGGGATGGCGATGGGGCCTGGGTGGGATGGCGATGGGGCCTGGGTGGGATGGCGATGGGGTCTGGGTGGGATGGCGATGGGGCCTGGGTGGGATGGCGATGGGGCCTGGGTGGGATGGCGATGGGGCCTGGGTGAGATGGCGATGGGGCCTGGGTGAGATGGCGATGGGGCCTGGGTGGGATGGCGATGGGGCCTGGGTGGGATGGCGATGGGGCCTGGGTGGGATGGCGATGGGGCCTGGGTGAGATGGCGATGGGGCCTGGGTGAGATGGCGATGGGGCCTGGGTGAGATGGCGATGGGGCCTGGGTGAGATGGCGATGGGGCCTGGGTGAGATGGCGATGGGGCCTGGGTGGGATGGCGATGGGGCCTGGGTGGGATGGCGATGGGGCCTGGGTGGGATGGCGATGGGGCCTGGGTGGGATGGCGATGGGGCCTGGGTGGGATGGCGATGGGGCCTGGGTGGGATGGCGATGGGGCCTGGGTGGGATGGCGATGGGGCCTGGGTGGGATGGCGATGGGGCCTGGGTGGGATGGCGATGGGGCCTGGGTGGGATGGCGATGGGGCCTGGGTGGGATGGCGATGGGGCCTGGGTGGGATGGCGATGGGGCCTGGGTGGGATGGCGATGGGGCCTGGGTGGGATGGCGATGGGGCCTGGGTGGGATGGCGATGGGGCCTGGGTGGGATGGCGATGGGGCCTGGGTGGGATGGCGATGGGGCCTGGGTGGGATGGCGATGGGGCCTGGGTGGGATGGCGATGGGGCCTGGGTGGGATGGCGATGGGGCCTGGGTGGGATGGCGATGGGGCCTGGGTGGGATGGCGATGGGGCCTGGGTGGGATGGCGATGGGGCCTGGGTGGGATGGCGATGGGGCCTGGGTGGGATGGCGATGGGGCCTGGGTGGGATGGCGATGGGGCATGGGTGGGATGGCGATGGGGCCTGGGTGGGATGGCGATGGGGCCTGGGTGGGATGGCGATGGGGCCTGGGTGGGATGGCGATGGGGCCTGGGTGGGATGGCGATGGGGCCTGGGTGGGATGGCGATGGGGCCTGGGTGGGATGGCGATGGGGCCTGGGTGGGATGGCGATGGGGCCTGGGTGGGATGGCGATGGGGCATGGGTGGGATGGCGATGGGGCATGGGTGGGATGGCGATGGGGCATGGGTGGGATGGCGATGGGGCATGGGTGGGATGGCGATGGGGCATGGGTGGGATGGCGATGGGGCATGGGTGGGATGGCGATGGGGCATGGGTGGGATGGCGATGGGGCCTGGGTGGGATGGCGATGGGGCCTGGGTGGGATGGCGATGGGGCCTGGGTGGGATGGCGATGGGGCCTGGGTGGGATGGCGATGGGGCCTGGGTGGGATGGCGATGGGGCCTGGGTGGGATGGCGATGGGGCCTGGGTGGGATGGCGATGGGGCCTGGGTGGGATGGCGATGGGGCCTGGGTGGGATGGCGATGGGGCCTGGGTGGGATGGCGATGGGGCCTGGGTGGGATGGCGATGGGGCCTGGGTGGGATGGCGATGGGGCATGGGTGGGATGGCGATGGGGCCTGGGTGGGATGGCGATGGGGCCTGGGTGGGATGGCGATGGGGCCTGGGTGGGATGGCGATGGGGCCTGGGTGGGATGGCGATGGGGCCTGGGTGGGATGGCGATGGGGCCTGGGTGGGATGGCGATGGGGCCTGGGTGGGATGGCGATGGGGCCTGGGTGGGATGGCGATGGGGCCTGGGTGGGATGGCGATGGGGCCTGGGTGGGATGGCGATGGGGCCTGGGTGGGATGGCGATGGGGCCTGGGTGGGATGGCGATGGGGCCTGGGTGGGATGGCGATGGGGCCTGGGTGGGATGGCGATGGGGCCTGGGTGGGATGGCGATGGGGCCTGGGTGGGATGGCGATGGGGCCTGGGTGGGATGGCGATGGGGCCTGGGTGGGATGGCGATGGGGCCTGGGTGGGATTGTTGTGGGTATGGACTTGTTTGGCTGAGTGACCTCCTGCAGTGAAGGATTCTATGATTCATGTATCCATCCAGATGCCTGTTAAATGTTGTTAATGTGCCGGCTTCCAGTGCCTATCTGGCAGCACATTCCTGGTACCCACCACTCCCTTGCACATCTCCCCGAAACTTCCCCCTCACCTCCAACCTGAGCCCCCTCAGAATTGACACTTCCACCCTTGGAGAAAGCCTCTGACTGACCACACTGGTTAGTGGCATAACCGTCTATCAGGTCTCCGCTCAGCCTCTGTCTTTCCAGTGAAAACAATCCTAATTTATTCAACCTGTCCTCACAGTCAACACCCTCAAGACCAGGCAACATCCCGGTGAGCCTTCCTTGCTCTCTCTCCAAAGCTTCCACATCCTTCTGGTTGGGTGGTGACCAGAACTGCACACAATATTCCAAATGCTGCCTAACCAAGGTTTTATATACCTGCAACATGATTTCCCAACTCTTATACTCAATGCCCTGGATTAAGAAGGTAAGCATGCCATATGCCTTCTTAATCACTTTGGGCACCTGTGTTGCCACTTTTAGGAACTGTGAAAAACTGCAGCAGGCGACGGTGCAGAGGGACCTCGGGGTCCTTGTGCATGAGTCGCAAAAACCCAGCTTGCAGGTGCAGCAGGTGGTCAGGAAGGCGAATGGGATGCTGGCCTTCATAGCGAGGGGGATTGAATATAAAAGTAGGGAGGTCTTGCTGCAGCTGTATAGGGCATTGGTGAGGCCGCAGCTGGAGTACTGTGTGCAGTTTTGGGGGCCGCACTTACGCAAGGATAATTTGGCCTTGGAGGGAGTGCAGAGGAGGTTTACTAGGCTGATACCGGAGTTGAGGGGGTTGAACTATGAGGAGAGGCTGAATAAACTAGGCTTGTACTCGTTAGAGTTTAGAAGAATGAGGGGAGATCTAATTGAGACGTATGAGATAATGAATGGGATGGATAGGATAGAGGTGGAGAGACTCTTCCCGCTCAGAAAGGACAGTAGGACTAGGGGGCACAGCCTCAAGATAAAGGGGGGGCAGTTTAGAACGGAGTTGAGGAGGAACTTCTTCACTCAAAGGGTGGTGAATCTCTGGAATTCTCTGCCCGTTGAAGTGGTGGAGGCTGCCTCGCTAAATATTTTTAAGACGCGGGTTGATGGGTTTTTGATAAGAGAGGGGATTAAGGGTTATGGGGAGAGGGCAGGAATGTGGAACTGAGCCACGACAGATCAGCCATGATCTTATTGAATGGCGGGGCAGGCTCGAAGGGCTAGATGGCCTACTCCTGCTCCTATTTCTTATGTTCTTATGTGGACTTGCGCACCCAGATTCTTCTGCCATTTGTAGAATAATTCACAGCTAAATTTGATCCTCCAAAATGCATCACCTTGCATTTGTCCAGATTAAACTCCATCTGCCATTTCAGTGCCCGAGTCTCCAATCTATCGATATCCTAATGTAATCTCTGACAATCCCTGGCACTAACAGCAACTCCACCAATCCTTGTGTCAATAGCAAATTTACTAATCAACCTCCCCACCAACCACATTTACCTCCAGATCATTTATATATACCACAAACAACAGAGTTCGAGCCCTGATCCCTGCAGAACACCACTAGCTACAGATTTCCATTCTGAAAAACACCATTCCACTGCTACTCTCTGTTTCTTATAACCAAGATGTGGAGATGCCGGTGTTGGACTGGGGTAAACACAGTAAGAAGTTTCAGGTTTATTTGGTAGCTCGTGGCTTTTGCTATCAAATAAACCTGTTGGACTTTAACCGTTGTAAGACTTCTTATTGTGTCTACAACCAATATCCATCTAGCCAGCCTGCCCCAAATCCCATGTGATTTTAGTTTTTGTACTAGTTTGCCATGTGGGACCTTGTCATACACCACACTAAAGTCCATCTACAGCCCTTTCCTCATCGATTATCTTTGTCACCTCTTCAAAGACGCAAATAAATTGATGAGACGTGACTGTCCCTGTGCAAAACCATGCTGCCTGTCACTAAGTAGTTCATTTTCTTCCAAATGTGCATATATCCTGTCCCTCAGTATCTTCTTCAAAAGTTTCCCCACCACTGATGTCAGGCTCACTGGTCTATAAATTCCTGGATTATCCCTGCTTCCTTTCTTAAAAAAGGGAACATAATTGGCTATTCTCCAGTCTTCTGGAACCTTGGTTGTGGTCAAGGAGGATGTGAAGATATCAGTTAAGGCCCCAACTATTTCTTCCCTTGCCTCCTGGGAATAAATCCCATCCAGCCCCAGGGACTTGTTGGCCTTACTGCAATTTAGGACACTCAACACTTCCTCCTTTGATATATTGACATTCTCCAGGGTGTTCACACACCTATCTCTGACCTCAACATCCATCATGTCCTTCTCCTTAATGAATACCGGTACAAAGTACAAAGATCTCACCCTCTCCCTGTGGTTCCACACATAATTTCCCTCCATTATCCTACTCTTTTTCTTGCTACCCTCTTGCTCTTAATGAGTCCAAGTCTCACCGAGCCTGAGACTCCAAAAGCTCATGCTGCCAAATAAACCTATTGGACTTTAACTTGGTGTTGTGAGACTTCTTAGTGTGCTTACCCCAGTCCAGCACCAGCATCTCCACGTCTTGAAGACCAGGCCAGAGAGCATCTCAGATGGATTCACAGATATTCCCATCGAAGAACTGCCCCAACTGTCACCCACACTCTCCACTAGTGCAGAGACTCGCACCTCGGTGGGAATTATCTATAAAATCCGAGACTCCTTACAGAGAGGGGCTATTTGACCCATCAACCCTACACTGACAACAATTTGACGCCATACCCGTAATATCATGTATTTACCCTGCTTATCTCCCTGACAGTAAGGGGCAATTTTACATGGCCAGTCATGTAACCCACACATCCCGGAAACCGGAGAACCTGGAGGAAACCCATGTAGATGTGAGGACAATGTGCAAACTCCACACAGACAGTGACCTGAGGCTGGAATTGAACCTGAGTTGCTGGCGCTGTGAGGCAGCAGTGTGAACTGTGCCACCGTGTTGCTCATAAGTAGTCAGGCTTCTGGGTCACTCACCGGTGAAAACCCCACTTCTGATTACTCACAACAGGCGAAGGAGACATTGGCATCCCAATGGTCTGGCATTCAGAGGCTGGGACACTGCTGAGCACCAATCAGATGACCAGCCTTTAGAGTTGGGTATGTCTCAGCTACTGCAGCTCCAAAAACAGAGTCAGGAACTTCAGGAAAGGATGTCAGCTACAATCCTCAGGCTGCAAGGCCAACTGTAGGAATCCCATTGCCTTCTTTCTGAACCAATCATGCCAACACTCCAAGTCAAACAGGCCAACATTGTGAGGGGGTAATCCCATTGGAGACTGTAGTACAGGATGGCGCAGGCGCATGTGGGCATCCAAGGGCACCAATGCTAGAGGGTGACAAGGCTTCTGGATCACACTCCAGCTGCTGCCTATCCCAAATAAGAACCAAGGGGTCCTTGAGCATCCATGGGAAGGGGAAAGATCAGCTGGTGCAGACCCCAGGATCTTCCACCCAGTTTACCTAGGAGTGTCCAGCTGATCTAACCCTGCCCCGTTCCCCCACCCCAACCGTGTGACCAACACAACTCCAGCACTGAACAGCAAGGAGGTTGGCATGCCAGTGCTGCCTGTCGGCACACCAGGTTCCTCCAGGTCTCGGCCCTTTAGAAGACGCTTGCCAACATCATCTCAGCCAACAGGGTGTTGCAGACGTCAAGCCACCTCCATCTCAATTCTGGATCCTGGGAAAAAACCAAGATGTAGGGTTGGGAAGTGAAAGAAATTATAGTATCACTGAGTGGGCATGGGTGTTTTTAGCCACCAGTACGTAGTGAGCATTACGTTATCACGTAAGAACCTTTGTATTGCAATAAACCTAAGCTCCTGCTCCCTCTCCTGCTCCTGCCCTCCCTCGGCATCAGAAAGGCAAAAAGGGGCCACGAAATGGCTTTGGCGGGTAGGATTAAGGAAAATCCTAAGGCATTTTACTCCTATATTAGAAACAAAAGGATGGTTAGAGGGAAAATTGGTCCTCTCAGGGACAGAGGAGGGGAACTATGCTTGGAGCCTGGGGGAATGGGGGAAATCTTGAATGAATACTTTGCGTCGGTATTCACGCAGGAGAGGGGCCTGATGTCTGGTGATGTGCTTGAGGAGTTTGAGGATCCGTTGAGGGAAATAGTCATCACGAGGGAAGAGGTGTTGGGACTTTTAGACGTATAAAGACGGATAAATCTCCGGGGCCTGATGGCATCTATCCCAGGCTGCTAAGGGAGGTGAGGGATGAAATTGCTGGGCCTCTGACGCAAATCTTTGTCTCTTCTTTGGACACAGGTGAGGTCCCAGAGGATTGGCGGATTGCAAATGTAGTACCGTTGTTTAAAAAGGGTCAGAGGGATAACCCAGGGAACTATAGGCCAGTGAGCTTGACTTCAGTTATAGGCAAGATAATGGAGAGGATCCTCAAGGATAGGATGTATGAACATCTGGAGCGCTGCAATCTGATCAGGGATACGCAGCATGGCTTCGTTACAGGGAGGTCGTGCCTTACGAATCTAGTGGAATTTTTTGAAGAGGTGACAAAAACGGTTGACGAAGGACAAGCCGTTGATGTTGTCTATATGGATTTCAGTAAGGCGTTTGACAAGGTCCCTCACGGTAGGCTGATAGAAAAGGTGAAGGCTCATGGGATACAAGGCCAGGTATGTAGATGGGTGGAGAACTGGCTTGGGAGGAGGAGACAGCGAGTAGGAGTGGAAGGCTCCTTTTCCAATTGGAGGGCTGTCACCAGTGGGGTGCTGCAGGGCTCGGTACTAGGACCTCTACTATTTGTAGTATATATTAATGACTTGGAAGAGGGGGTAGGTGGTGTGATCAGCAAATTTGCTGATGACACTAAGATGGTTGGATTGGTGGGTACTGAGGAGCAGTGCCTGGCAATGCAACAGGACATAGACAGGCTGGTAGATTGGGCAGATAGATGGCAAATGGAATTTAATCCGGAGAAATGCGAGGTGATGCACTTTGGCCGGAATAATGTGGAGGGGAGTTATACGATAAAAGGTAGAACTATCCGGAGTATAGATACTCAGAGAGACCTGGGGGTGCAGGTACACAAGTCCCTGAAGGTGTCAGTGCAGGTGCAGAATGTGATGAGGAAAGCGTATGGCATGTTAGCCTTCATAGGAAGGGGTATAGAATATAAGAGTAGGAGTCTGATGTTGCAGTTGTGTAGAACGTTGGTTAGGCCTCACTTGGAGTACTGCGTCCAGTTCTGGTCGCCGTACTACCAGAAGGATGTAGAGATCCTGGAGAGAGTGCAGAGGAGATTTACCAGGATGTTGCCTGGTATGGAAGGGCTGTCTTACGAGGAAAGATTGAATGCACTTGGGCTGTTTTCCCTTGAGAGACGTCGGCTGAGGGGGGATCTAATAGAGGTTTATAAGATTATGAAGGGGATAGATAGAGTAAATGGTGGTAAGCTTTTTCCGCTATTAGAAATGGATAGAACGAGGGGTCAGGGGGCTTAGGGTGAGGGGGGCTAGATATAAGACTAATATTAGAGGGCAGTTTTTCACACAAAGGGTAGTGGGGATGTGGAATGCACTGCCGAGTAAGGTGGTGGAAGCAGGCACGCTAGGGTTGTTCAAGAGTCACTTAGACAGCCACATGAGCGGTCTACATATAGGGGGATATAGCAGGCCTTACTAAACATTGTAGGCTTGGGATTCAGTTTTAGCCTCAGGGATATAGAGTCTTTTTAATAATGAATTTTTTGTCCACAGGCATTTAAGTCCAGCAAGGGGCATGCATGCGGCAGGTTGTAGTGGGCTGCTCTTGGATGTTGCTTCGGGAGTTGCCTACTGCTTCATGTCGTTGGTGTGCGTAAACTGGACCATCTCGAGGGCATCATGACAGCTCAGAGACTATCTCTGTTGCTGTGCGGACACATGGATTTGGGCCTGTGTCCGTGGGAGTTTGCGCGTTCTCCCCGTGGTTGCGTGGGTTTCCTCCGGGTGCTCCGGTTTCCTCCCACATCCCAAAAATATGCTTTTAGGCTGATTGATTGGGTAACAAATTGTCCCTATATTGGACCTCCCTGATCCTCACACATTAGGCATAGACTAAAATCATGAATAGGTCACTGACCATGGGACGGCGGCGCGGGCTCGTTGGGCCGAAGGGCCTGTTTCCCGTGCTGTGTTGTTCTTTGTTCTCTGAGGGCCTCCCTGCTCTCATTCAATTGCTCCATAATCTCCCCCACACAGAGGGGGAGGTATAAAGGCTGGATTCTGACAAATAGTGCTGTTTTTGTGAGGATGGCAGCTCACTAGTTTGTGTTCCCTCTGACAGGACACAGTTATTCCAGCATCACCCGGACCACGGGGAAACCCCACTTTCTATTTGTGGTCAAGCCCACCACTCAAGCAAGTCGCTTGGGTAAGTCTAAACTCAGCAAAGGGAACCCAGAGGGTGCACTCCCAGTGAGAGTCTCTCCCCTGTCACACACAAGCACCCTCATTGGCTCAGTCTGATGGAGGGGTCGGGGTCAGAAGTCACTGCGACGGGGTGTGGGGGGAGGAGAGGGGGACTCGGTTGGTGCAGTGAGGGGGAGGAGGGGCTTGGAGGTCGGTGCAAACAGCTGGTTCGATGTGATTTGGGGTCAATGTGAGGAAGCTTTACAGATGTTTCCATGGTGACAGTGGCTTTTCATCATGGTTCTGGTCAGTTTAATTGTGATTTTCTTGCGGTGAGGTCCGGTTCTGTCGTCTCCACTTTGCTCTTCGGTTTTTGAACCAAACCTGTCAATAGACAGCAGACTGCGGTTACCAACCGAAGCAGGAGCCAGCAGCACACTGGCTACTCCTGGGGTCTATAGTTCAGCTGCATTCCACGCAGCTGAGTACAGTAAACACATTGAACCTGTCACAATCTCAGTTCTGCAGTTTTCCAGTAATATGATGATATTACTGGAGTGGACACACCACACACTGTGGGGCATCTGACAATGATCAGGTGAAAAGCCCCCATTGTGACTAACCCTTGTTGCCCCATGAATCAAAACACTCCTTCCCTCGCCCTTCTGTTAGGCCCACCTTTAATTCTTCTTGCTGCTTAACGCTATGCCTCTAGGCGTTTGGTTCAGGTCACAATCCACAGCAGATTATCTTTGATATTCTGTATTTTAATTTGGACTTCAATTCCATTACCTTAGTCAGCAGAACATTATTCCTGGTTCCACCCATGCCATTGGTTTGTGCAGGGAACATTAAAGCTGGTTCATCTCCAGCCACAAGGAGATGTCTTTAACTCTAGCACCAGGCAAGATTCACACCCCCTGCACCCCTGTGTCCCAGCTACCATCCCGCTGAGTGTACTGTCTCCCATCACTCTTCACTCTCTTAATTGAATGGCATTTTTCACTTTGGTGCCTTGCTGTGTTGGTTTATCCACCCTACTGCCCTTGTTCTCATCCGTACTGGCAGCAAACACATTGTCAACATCAAGGTCCTTTTCAATTGCAACCAGGGATGGACAGTATGTGCTGATCAGAATGATACCCACATCCCATGAAACAAATCTGACAGGATCAGCAGAATACAATTCATCAAAGTAAGGAAATAGTGAAGTTCTGATGAAAGGTCATGACTCTCTTCAACTCTGATTCACTCTCCTCAAATCTGCTGAGTTTTTCCAGTATTTTCTGTTAATTAGATGCACAGACAGTGTTTTGTGTGAATGAGACATCGGTCCTGAAATGATCTTTTTCCGCCTTGAATCTGATTCTTTGGACTACCACCGTTTAAACGTGGGTTCTGGCTGTGTGCTCGATATATGAAGATATTAAAACTCACTTCCAAATCTTGAGCGTATCATTCAATCTGATGCCTGAAGTGCAGACTGAAGGAATGCTGTATTGTCACAGTGCTGTCATTCTAATGAAGCATTAAAACTCTGTCTAACCTTTGAACTGAGTGTAAAAAATCCCATGGCACTATTTTGAAGAAAATCAGAAGCCCCAGCCAATGTTTACCTCTCAATCGCTGCTGTGTTACAACAGTAATGACCCTTCCAAAAATACTTCATTATTCATAAAATCTTCAGATGACTTAATATTAGGATGCATAAAAGTGCAAATCTTTTCATTCTTTCTTGAGAAAGGGATCAGGAGTAAAGGGTGAGGATCCAGGGACTGGATTCATGGTGGTGAGATGGCAGGTTGGGAAGATGAGTTCGGGAGTTTAACTGGAGTTGTGAGAGTTCAGGGAAGAGATCAGGAGGGAGGGATCAGTGATTCCCTTACCTCTACTCTTTCCTCCCGCAGTTGCACTTGTTTGGCCAGCTGTTCCCGGCTCACGACATCTGGGTACTGGTTGTGTTGGAAGAAGTCCTCCAGGGTTGCTAGCTGCTCCTCAGTAAAGATGGTTCGATGACGGCGAGTGCGTTTGTAGAGCTGATGAGATTCATGCAGCCCTCCCATTGGCCCAGCTACCTGCAAGAGAGGTGGGGCCAGCATTTGGACCCAGTGAGAGTCACACACTGACCCAGTATTAATGTCAATGAGGGAGTGTGATAAAAGTGACCCATTCAGGCCCCCAAAATATTCCAGTGCTCATTGGTAATCTTGATCTCTGTTTCATCTAATTATGTTCTTCCCATAGGTCTTAACATCCTTGCTTAACAAAACCCTAACATTCTCAAAAGTGAAATTTTCAATACTGTCTCCTACCTCCTCTTCAATTCCCAACTGCTTTCCTTAGGTTGCCTCCACTGCATGCATTAGAACATAGAACATAGAACATTACAGCACAAACAGGCCCTTCGGCCCTCGAGTTGCGCCGATCGCATCAACCCCACCAATCTATAGACCTATCTATAACCCCCAATCCCATTAAACCCCATATACTCATCCAGAAGTCTTTTAAAAGACCCCAGCGAGTTCGCCTCCACCACCGACGACGGCAGCCGATTCCATTCACTCACCACCCTCTGAGTGAAAAACTTACCCCTAACATCACCTCTGTACTTCCCTCCCCGCACCTTAAATCTGTGTCCTCTCGTATCGACCATTTCAACCCAGGGAAATAGCCTCTGAGAGTCCACCCTATCTATTCCTCTCAACATTTTATAAACTTCTATCAGGTCACCTCTCAACCTTCGCCTCTCCAGGGAAAAGAGTCCCAGCTCCTTCAACCTATCTTCATAAGGCATGCCTCCCAGTCCAGGCAACATCCTTGTAAATCTCCTCTGCACCCTTTCAATAGCTTCTACGTCTTTCCTATAGTGAGGCGACCAGAACTGCGCACAGTACTCCAAATGAGGCCTGACGAGGGTCCTGTAAAGTTGCAGCATTACCTCCCGACTCCTAAACTCAATCCCTCGATTAATGAAGGCCAGTACACCATACGCCTTCTTGACCACCTCCTCCACCTGCGAGGCCGATTTAAGAGTCCTGTGAACCCGAGATCCTTCTACTCTTCAACGCTACTAAGACCCCTGCCCTTAATAGTGTACTCGTTCATCCCGTTGGTTCTGCCGAAATGGACGACTACACATTTATCCGCGTTGAAGTCCATCTGCCACTTCTCCGCCCATTCCTGCATCCTATCTATGTCCTGCTGCAACTTTTGACATCCTTCCAGACCATCCACAACACCGCCGACCTTCGTGTCATCAGCGAACTTGCTAACCCATCCCTCCACTCCCTCATCCAGGTCATTTATGAAAATGACAAACAGCAAGGGTCCCAGAACAGATCCCTGGGGCACCCCACTGGTGACTGACCTCCATTCTGAAAAAGACCCATCCACAACCACTCTCTGCCTTCTGCAGGCAAGCCAGTTCTGGATCCACAAGGCCAAAGGCCCTTGGATCCCATGCCCTCTCACCTTCTCAAGAAGTCTTGCATGGGGGACCTTATCAAAAGCCTTGCTGAAGTCCATGTACACTACGTCCACGGCACTTCCTTCGTCAATGTGTTCAGTCACATTATCGAAGAACTCAACTAGGCTCGTAAGGCACGACCTGCCCTTGACAAATCCATGCTGACTATTCCTGATCATGTCAAACCTCTCCAAATGCTCGTAAATCTTGTCCCTCAGAAGCCTCTCCATCAGCTTACTAACCACTGAGGTCAGACTCACCGGGCGGTAATTTCCCGGGCTATCTCTGTTCCCTTTCTTGAAAATAGGGACTACATCCGCAATCCTCCAATCTTCCGGAACCTCTCCCATCTCCATTGACGACGCAAAGATCATCGCCAAGGGCTCTGCAATCACTTCCCTGGCCTCCCACAGTATCCTGGGGTACATCCCATCTGGTCCCGGCGACTTATCTACCTTGATAGAATTCAAAAGTTCTAACACATCCTCCTCCTTAATGTCCACGTACTCAATCTTTTCCACCTGCTGCAAGTCCATAGCAAGATCTCCCAAATCAGCTTCCACTGTGAATACTGATGCAAAGTACTCATTAAGCACCTCCGCCATTTCTTCTGGTTCTACACAGACCAATCCTCCTTCACCTTTTATAGGTCCTATCCTTTCCCTTCTCACCCTTTTACCTTTCACATACTTATAGAAGGCCTTGGGATTTTCTTTAATCTTACCCGCCAAGGTCTTCTCATGACCCCTTCTGGCTCTCCTAATTTCCCTTTTAACCTCCTTTCTACAGTCCTTATATTCTTCAAGATCCTTAACCTCTCCTAGTTCCCTGAACCTTTTGTACACCTTCCTTTTCCTCCTGACTAGGTTCAACACAGCCTTCGTGCACCACGGTTCCCGTGACCTACCAAAACCCCCTTGCCTTATCGGAACATTGTCATGCAGAGCACCAGACAAACATTCCTTGAATATCCGCCACCTTCCTTCGGTACTTTTCCCTAAGAATGCCTCCTTCCAGTTTATTTGTCCAAGTAACTTCCTGACTTCTTCGTATCTCCCCTTACTCCAGACAAACACCTTCCTAGCCTGTCTGATCCTATCTCGTTCCAATGCAATTGTGAAGGAGATAGAATTATGGTCACCATTCCCAAGATGCTCTCCTACCGAGAGATCCATCACCTGCCCTGGTTCATTCGCCAGTACCAGGTCAAGTACTGCCTCTCCCCTCGTAGGCTTGTCCACATACTGTGTCAGGAAACCTTCCTGAACACACCTAACAAACTCCTCTCCAGCCAAACCCCTTACCCTAGGGATATTCCAGTCGATGTTTGGGAAATTGAAGTCTCCCATCACGACAACTCTGTTTTTAATACATTTCTCCAGAATCTGGTTCCCTATCTGCACTTCAACTTCCCTGTCACTATTGGGCGGCCTATAGAATACACCCAGCAAAGTTTTCGACCCTTTGCTGTTCGTAACTTCCACCCACAGAGACTCTGTAGAAAGTCCCTCCACGGCATCCTCTTTCTCTGCAGCCATGACACTGTCCCTGATTAACAGTGCCACTCCACCACCTCTTCTGCCAGCCTCCCTGTCCTTCCTGAAACATCTGAAACCTGGCACCTGAAGTACCCAGTCCTGTCCCTGAGACATCCAAGTCTCCGTAATGGCCACCACATCACATTCCCAAGCAGCTATCCACGCCCTAAGCTCATCTACCTTATTTACTATACTCCTTGCATTAAAATATACACACTTCAGCCCCTCAGTCTGGGCATTTCCCTTCTCCACCCCCTGTCTAACCTCCCTCCCATGTTTCCTGCGGTCCTCCCCTACCTTTAAAGTATTAAAGTACATGCATTTCAAACCCTGCTCCGCCCCACCCCCACTACGCTGTGCCTTGCATTCCCCATCTATGCCCCCCTCCCTTTCACCCCCTCTACTCAATATCCCATTCTCAGCTTCAACTTTAACCAACAGTCTCCGTTCCTTCAGGAAGCCCAATGGAAACATTAATACTGGCTTCTTCATGTGAGTTACCTCCTCTAAAAATTACAACGAGATTCAGTGGACAACACTTGTAAATCCACGCGAGCTCCCTCTGATCACTTCATAAGAACATAAGAACATAAGAAATAGGAGCAGGAGTAGGCCATCTAGCCCTTCGAGCCTGCCCCGCCATTCAATAAGATCATGGCTGATCTGTCGTGGCTCAGTTCCACCTTCCCGCCCTCTCCCCATAACCCTTAATCCCTTCTCTTATCAAAAACCCATCAACCCGCGTCTTAAAAATATTTAGCGAGGCAGCCTCCACCACTTCAACGGGCAGAGAATTCCAGAGATTCACCACCCTTTGAGTGAAGAAGTTCCTCCTCAACTCTGTTCTAAACCGCCTCCCCTTTATCTTGAGGCTGTGCCCCCTAGTCCTACTGTCCTTTCTAAGCGGGAAGAGTCTCTCCACCTCTATCCTATCCATCCCATTCATCATCTTATACGTCTCAATGAGATCTCCCCTCATTCTTCTAAACTCTAATGAGTACAAGCCTAGTTTATTCAGCCTCTCCTCATAGCTCAACCCCCTCAACTCCGGTATCAGCCTAGTAAACCTCGTCTGCTCTCCCTCCAAGGCCAAAATATCTTTGCGCAGGTGCGGCGCCCAAAACTGCACACAGTACTCCAGCTGCGGCATCACCAATGCCCTATACAGCTGCAGCAACACTTCCCTACTTTTATATTCAATCCCCTTCGCTATGAAGGCCAGCATCCCATTCGCCTTCCTGACCACCTGCTGCATCTGCAAGCTGGGTTTTTGCGACTCATGCACAAGGACCCCGAGGTCCCTCTGCACCGTCGCCTGCTGCAGTTTTTTGCCACGTAAGTAATAGTCCTTCCTACCATTCTTCCTTCCAAAGTGGACCACCTCACACTTGCCAACATTAAATTCCATTTGCCATTTCCTGGCCCATTCGCCCAGTCTATCTAGATCCTTCTGCAGACTCTCCACACCCTCCGCACAATTTGCCGTTCCCCCAATCTTGGTGTCATCAGCAAATTTCGACACCCTGCACTCGGTTCCCTCCTCCAGATCATCTATATAAATGGTAAAAAGCTGAGGTCCCAGCACCGACCCCTGGGGCACTCCACTAGTCACCATCCGCCAATCCGAATAGCACCCGTTGACCCCCACTCTCTGCCTCCTATTTGACAACCAATCCTCTATCCACGCTAACACCCTACCCCCAACTCCAAGTCCCCTGACCTTCTGCAATAACCTCTTATGAGGTACTTTGTCAAACGCCTTCTGAAAATCCAGAAAGACCACATCCACTGGCTCTCCTCTATCCACCGCCCTAGACACATCCTCATAGAACTCCAGTAAATTTGTCAGACACGACTTCCCTTTAATGAAACCGTGCTGCGTCTGCTCTATCAAGCAATTCCCTTCAAGATGCCTCGCAATTTCCTCTTTAATGACGGATTCTAACATTTTACCTACCACAGACGTTAAACTAACCGGACTATAATTCCCTGCCTTTTGCCTGGCACCCTTCTTAAACAACGGCGTAACATTAGCCGTTTTCCAATCTTCCGGCACTTCCCCGGAATCCAGCGACGTCTGGAAAATAACCACCAAGGCATCCACTATGACCTCCGCCATTTGTTTCAGAACCCTCGGATATATTCCATCCGGTCCTGGGGACTTGTCCACAATCAGCCCCTCCAGTCTGTCGAGCACCGCCTCTCTAGTAACAGTAATGTCATTAAGACCCTCCAGTCCTACCACCTTTCCATCGCTCACACCCGGCAAATTATTCACGTCCTCCTCCATGAAGAAACAAAAAAGTTATTCAATACCTTAGCCATATCCCCATCCCCTACCACTAGCTCCCCTTTCTCATCCTCTAAAGGACCAACGTTTACCCTAGCCAGCCTCTTCCTTTTTATATATTTATAAAAACTCACTTAGCTTTATTAGGTCACCTACCCTCACACCCTACCCCCCCCAATTAGTTTAAAGCCCTGTCTACAGTCCTCTTTACTCGATTCGCCAGCACTCTGGTCCCAGCACAGTTCAGACCAACCCCATTCCGCCCAAACAGGTCCCACCTACCCCAATACTGGTGCCAATGCCCCATAAATTCAAACCCATTCCTCCCACACCAATCCCTGAGCCACCCATTCATTTCCTTAATCCTGTCAACCCTACGCCCGTCTGCCCTCGGTTCAGGCAGTAGCCCAGAGATGACCACCTTGTCGGTTCTACTTTTTAATTCCATTCCCAGCTTCTCATACTCCCTCACCAGATCCTCAGTCCGCACTTTGCCTACGTCATTGGCACCCACATGTACTACAACGACCGTGTTCTCACCCTCCCACTCCAGGTTCCTCTGCAGCCCAGCTGCGACATTCCGTACCCGAGCACCAGGCAGACAACACACCCTTCTGTGCACTTTGTCATTGTGACAAAGGACAGTGTCAATACCCTTCATCCCACTGTCCCCAATCACTACTACGTTCCTTTTCCCCTTCTTTTTGCCTATGTCCTGCTGCATCACTGTACCGTGTGCAGTTTGCTCACCAACCTCACCTGCCTCGTCCTCTTCCAGACTGGAAGCAAGAACCTCAACCCTGTTTTGCAGATTAAGAGGCTGAGGCCTCCGCTCCTCACCCCCCTTCCTCTTCCCAGCAGCCCCCTCTTGTCCCTGACCCTTAGAGTTAGCCAGTCTAGGGGGGGTGGATGTCTCTTGTACCCCATTGACAATGGCAGCCTCTCTCCCCCGATGAGCCTCAGTGTCTGTAGCTCAGAGGCCAGCTCGTTTACCCTGAGCTGGAGCTCCTCCAGCAACCTGCACTTACTGCAGACATGGTCACTGGGAAGGACCCTGGGGTCCACCAGTTCCCACATCATACAGAAACCACACATCACATGCCCCTCCATTATTCACAGACGTAGGTTTGAGAAAAAAATTTTTTTTTTCTTTGTTTTTTCAAAGAAAATCACCTGGCCTTTTTTCCTTCCAGCCCTTTTTGATATTAAGCCCTAATAGCTCACTCTGCTTCCCACTCACACCGCTGCCCGCTCAGACGCTGCCCGCTGTCTACACCAGGCCTCCTTTTAAACCTGGCGCTGATTTGAAGCAGGCTAGTCCATAACTCTTTTCTAAACTAGCAGTAAATACAATAAAATAAATGCTTTAAACAGTTCTACAAAGAACAAAGTGCTTTAAACTTATTTTAAACAGGTTCATATTTATTCAAGTGTTCACTAACACTGTCCCCATTAACAGATTTGAATAACTGTCTCTTGGGTAATAGAACCATCAATATTGAATTGATCCCTTGGGCCATTTTGCCTCATTCTCTGGAAAGGAAAGGACTATCCACTAACACAGCTTCCAGGGTGAGCTGTGAGGAGGATATAGAGATGCTTCAGTGTAATTTGGACAGGCTGACTGAGTGGGCAAATGCATGGTAGATGCAGTATAATGTGGATAAATGTGAGGTTATTCACTTCAGTAGCAAAACAGAAGGCAATTATTATTTGAATGGATGTAAATTGAGCGAGGTGGATACTCTGCTTCTCGGCCTTTTGGCTAAGATCAAGTGTAGTCTGTTAGTGTCGGTCAAGTGTAGGGTTGACATGCTGCACTTGATTGAAGTCATTAGGTTGCAATTCAGCTTCATTTGAAGCAATTTTTTAAAGCGGCATCTCGGCCTTTTGGCTAAGATGCAAATTGGATCAAGCCCTGGAGGAGGAGCTACACCTACTCCAGTCAGCTTGGATCATGTAGATCAAGCCCAAGACAGGAGACCTGTCTTGTCAGCTTGGATTGGGAATGTCCCAACTTGTTGGGACTCTGAATTGGGTTTAATTTGACTTGATTAGATTGGAATAAAGAGGTAAAAAAAAAAGGATCCTCTGCGAAACCTTGTGTCGTCGTACATGAGTTGCTGAAAGTTCAGGTACAGCAGGCAGTAAAGAAGGTGAATGGTATGTTGACCTTCATAGTGAAAGTGTTTGAGTATAGGAATAAGAACAAAGAAAATTACAGCACAGGAACAGGCCCTTCGGCCCATCCAAGCCTGCACCGACCATGCTGCCCGACTGAACTAAAACCCCCTACCGTTCCGGGGACCATGTCCCTCCATTCCCATCTCATTCATGTATTTGTCAAGAAGCTCCTTGAAAGTCACTATCATGTCCGCTCCCACTACCCACCCCGGCAGCGAGTTCCAGGCACCCACCACCCTCTAGGCAAAGAAAAATTGCCTCGTACATCTCCTTTAAACCTTGCCACTCGCACCTTAAACCTATGTACTCAAGTAATTGACTCTTCCACCCTGGGAAAAAGCTTCTGACTATCCACTCTGTCCATACCCCTCAATCTTGTAGACTTCTATCAGGTCTCCCCCTCACTCACCGTTGTTCCAGTGAGAACAAACCAAGTTTCTCCAACCTCTCCTCATAGCTGATGTCCTCCATACCAGGGCAACATCCTGGTAAATATCTTCTGTACCCTCTCCAAAGCCTCCACATCCTTCTTAAAATATGGTGACCAGAATTGAACACCATATCCCAGGTGCGGCCTAACTGAAGTTTTATAAAGCTGCAACATGATTTGCCGATTTTTAAACTCAGTGTCCCGGTCAATGAAGGTAAGCATGCCGTATGCCTTCTTGACTACCTTCTCCACCTGCATTGCCACTTTCAGTGACCTATGTACCTGTACACCCAGATCCATCTGCCTATCAATACTCTTTAGGGTTCTGCCATTTATGATATGTTTCCTATTATGTTAGATTTTCCAAAATGCATTACTTCAGAGTTGTCCGGATTAAACTCCATCTGTCATCTCTCCCCCCAAGTCTCCAACTGATCGATATCCTGCTGTATTCTCTGATGGTCCTCATCACTATCCGCAAATCCACCAACCTTTGTGTTGTCCACAAACTTACTAATCAATCCAGTTATATTTTCCGTAAAATCATTAATATATATTACAAACAGCAAAGATCCCAGCCCTGATCCCTGAGGAACGCCACTTGTCACAGCCCTCCATTCAGAAACACACTCTTCCACTGCTACCCTCTGCCTCCTATGACCGAGCCAGTTCTGTATCCACCTTGCCAGCTCACCTCTGATCCCATGCAACTTCACCTTCTGCACCAGTCTGCTATGAGGGACCTTGTCAAAGGCCTTACTGAAGTCCATGTAGACAACACCCACTGCCGTACCCTCATCAATCATCTTCACCACTTCCTTGAAAAATTCGATCAAGTTAGTTAGACACAACCTCACCTTCACAAAGCCATGTTGCCTCTCACTAATACATCCGCTTATTTCCAAGTGGGAGTAAATCATGTCTCGAAGAATCTTCTCCAATAATTTCCCTACCACTGATGTGAGGCTCACCGATCTGTAATTACCTGGATTTTCTTGCTACCCTTCTTAAACAAAGGAACAACATTGGCTATTCTCCAGTCCTCTGAGACCTCCCCTGTAGCCAGTGAAGATACAAAGATTTCTCTCAAGGCCCCAGCAATTTCCTTTCTTGTCTGTCTCAGTATTCTGGGGTATATCCCATCAGGCCCTGGGGATCTGTCTACCTTAATGTTTCTCAAGAACCCCATTACCTCCTCCTTTTTGATCTCAACATGACTCAAACTATCTACACACACTTTCCCAGACTCATCGTCCACCAAGTCCTTCTCTTTGGTGAATTCTGACGGAAAGTACTCAAAGAACAAAGAACAAAGAAAATTACAGCACAGGAAGAGGCCCTTTGGTGCAGGCTTGGAGGACCAACCATGCTGCTGGCTGAACTAAAACCCCCTACCCTTCCAGGGACCATATCCCTCCATTCCCATCCTATTCATGTATTCGTCCAGACGCACCTTAAAACTCAGTCTCGTATCAGCTTCCCTGGCAGCGAGTTCCAGGCACCCATCACCCTCTGCCTAAAAAATCTTGCCTTGTACATCTCCTTTAAACCTTGCCCCTTGCCCCTTAAACCTAGGCCCTCAAGTAATTGACTCTTCCACCCTGGGAAAATGCTTTGACTCTCCACTCTGTCCATGTTCCTCATATTGTTGTAGATTTCTACCAGGTCTCCCCTCAACCTTCATTGTTCCAGTGAGAACAAACCAAGTTTCTCCAATCTCTCCTCATAGCTAATGCCCTCCATACCAGGCAACATCCTGGTAAATCTTTCCTGTACCCTCTCCAAAGCTCTTTCTGGTACTTTGGCGATCAGAATTGAACACTATATTCCAAGTGCAGCCTAACTAAGATTCTATAAAACTGCAACATAACTTGCCAGTTTTTAAACTCAATGCCCTGGCCAATGAAGGCAAGCATGCCAAATGCCTTCTTGACTTCTTCTCCACCTGTGTTGCCACTTTCAGTGACCTGTGTGTCTGTACACCCAGATCCCCCTGCCTATCAATACTCTGAAGGGTTCTGCCATTTACTGTATATTTCCTATCTGTATTAGACCTTCCAAAATGCCTTACCTCACCAGATTAAACTCCATCTGCCATCTCTTCGCCCACTCATTTAATACCTTGCCCATTTCCTCTGGCTCCATGCATAGATTCCCTCCCTTGTCCTTGAGTGGGCCAATCCTCTCTCTGGCTACCCTCTTGCTCTTTATATATGTATAAAAAGTCTTGGGATTTTCCTTAATCCTGCTGGCCAGTGCTTTTTCATGATTCCTTTTCACCCTCCTTACTCCTTGCTTAAGTTTCTTCCTACTTTCCTTGTATTCCACACTTGCTTCATGTGTTCCCGGCCTCCTAGTTTTGACAAGTGCTTCCTTTTTCTCTTTGACGAAGCTCACAATATTTCTCGTTATCCAAGGTTCCCAAAACTTGGCATACTTATTCTTCATCCATACAAGCAATGTGCCAGTCCTGAATCCCTATCAACTTATGCTTGAAAGCTTCCCACATGCCAGATGTTGATTTGCCTTCAAACATCTGCCCCAGACCTACATTCTTCAGTTCCTGTCTAATATTGTTGTAATTAGCCTTCCCCCAGTTTAGCACCTTCACTTGAGGACTACACTTATCTTTCTCCATCAGCACCTTAAAGCTTACTGAATGGTGGTCACTGTTCCTGAACTGCTCCCCACATCGATCACCTGCCCAGGCTCACTCCCTAGTACCAGGTCCAGTATGACCCCTTCTCAAATTGAACTATCTACATATTGTTTCTTAGAAACCATGGAACCCTACAGTACAGAAAGAGGCCATTCAGCCCATCGAGTCTGCACTGACCAAAATCCCACCCAGGCCCTACCCCCCCATATCCCTACATATTATACCCACTAATCCCCCTAACCTACACATCTCAGGACACTAAGGGGCAATTTTATTAGCATGGCCAATCAACCTAACCCGGGAGGAAACCGGAGCACCTGGAAGAAACCCACGCAGACACAAGGAGAATGTGCAAACTCTACACAGACAGTAACCCGAGCCGGGAATCGAACCTGGGTCCCTGGAACCCTACAGAACCCTACAGTGCAGAAACAGGCCCTTCGGCCCATCGAGTCTGCACCGAACACAATCCCACCCAGACCCTATCCCCATATCCCTACACATTTACCTGCTAATCCCTCTAACCTACACATCCCAGGACACTAAGGGGCAATTTTAGCACAGCCAATGAACCTAACCCGCACATCTTTGGACTGTGGGAGGAAACCGGAGCACCCGGAGAAAACCCACGCAGACACGAGGAGAATGTGCAAACTCCACACAGACAGTGACCCGAGCCGGGAATCGAACCCAGGACCCTGGAGCTGTGAAGCAGCAGTGCTAACCACTGTGCTACCGTGCCGCTCTCCTGGATGCTCCTGACAAGCTCTGCCCTATCCATGCCTCGACCACTGAGTGAGCCCCAGTCAGGGGAAGTTAAAATCTCCCCCCAAAACAACCTATTACTTTTACGCCTTGCCAAAATCTGCCTGCATATCTGTTCCTCTATTTCCCGCCAGCAGTTGGGTGGCCTTTAGTTAACCCCCAACATTGTGACTGCACCCTTCCTATTCCTGAGCTCTACCCTCTCTGTATGAACCCTCCGAGGTGTCCTCCCACTGCACTGCTGTGATATTCTCCTTAACCAATAGTGCAACTCCCCCATCCGTTTTACATCCCCCTCTATCCTGCCTGAAACATATGGCTTTATAGTTATACGTTGAGCTGTGCGATCTTCCTATTCCTAGCCTCAGTGGCACAGGGAGTGATCCTGAGATTACAGCCCTAGAGGATCTGCTGTTTAATTTTCTACCTAACTCCCTAAACTGCTGCTGCAGGACATTATCACTCTTCCCACCTACGTCGTTAATTTCAATATGTACCATGATCTTCTCCCTTCAGAGTGCTTTCTGCCCCTTCAGAAACATTCTGGACCCTGGCACTTGGGAGAAGGGAACATACCATCCTGGAGCCTCTTCCATGTCCACAGAAGTGCCTATCGGTACCCCTAACTATTGAGTCCCCTGTAACTATTGCTCTGGTGCTCTTTGTCCCTCCCTACTTAACAATAGAGCCAGCTGTGATGCCACTGCTTTGGCTGCTGCTGCTGTTATCCTCTGATGGGGCCTCTCCCCCCCCCCCCCTCCCCTCACAGCAGTATCCAAACTAACACTTGTTACAGAGGGGTACAACCACAGGGGATTCCTGCACTGACTCCCTGCCCCTTCTGGCAGTCACCCGTCTATCTGCCTGTACCTTGGTTGTGACCACGTCTCTAAAGCTCTTATCTGCTGCCTTCATGCTCCTAAGTGCATCCAAACCGCTTCTCCAAACTATCTGTAAAGTCTGTAAAGAGTTGCAGTTGGGTGTACTTCCTGTAACGTTATTGTCTGAGATGCTGGAAGCATCACGGATCTCCCACATCTACAAAGTGCAGCACTTAATCCCACTGACCGACATTTCTTGCACCAATTAAATGATTTATGAAAAATTATAAAACTCTTACCTCCACTTTTACCTTCTCACAATGGCTTTATTTTTGGAATGTTCAAAGAATGTTTTCCTGCAGTTGTATTGGTGAGGCCACATCTGAAGCACTTTGTGCAGTTTTGGTGCCGTTGTGTTGGATTAGTGGGGTAAATACTTAGGGTTACATGGATAGGGCCTGGATAAGATACTTTGTCGGAGAGCTGATGCAGACTCAATGGGCTGAATGGTCTTCTTCCGTGCTATAGGGATTCTATAACTTGCCCTTCATAAAACTATGCTGACAATGGTAGATTAAACTATGTCTTTCCAAAAGTTCAGTCATCTGCTCCTTCACAATTTATTCCAGCAACTTCCCCACCACAAAAGTCGAGCTAATTGGCTTATAGTTCCTACTTTTTGCCTCTTTCCCTTTTTGAATAGGGGTATCATATTAACATGTTTCCAATCCACCAGAATCCAAGTAATTTGAATTTTGTTTGTAACTGGTTGTTAAATCCATGAGAATTCACTCAATTTTTTCCATTGTTATTCACTCCCAGGTATTTGTTATTCTATAAATGACCTAAATTCAATTCCAATCCGTAACTCACTCAGTAGTTGTTTTCTGAGATGTGAAATACCAAAATGCTACAGATTTCAGCTTATATCTTACTGCTGGTGTTGTTTCATACAGAACTCAATTGGATTCCTTGATTTGGTTCCGGTCTCACTCCCTGGATATCTCTTGTTCTTTATATAAACTCCATCACCTGCCTCACCCCTTAATTCGATTCCAGTTTGTTCTTATTCCTGTATATTCGTTATCTTAAACCCAACAATTAGATTCTGGCCTGCACTGAATTTCTGGAGTTATTGATTTTTAAAATAATTTTTAACTTAACAAACATGCAAGTTCTAAAAAAAATGTCAAATTCAGAAAGGTTAAGGTGCTCTGCTCTGTTTCAGTTCACAAAGAGGCCAAAGTAATTTGATTCAAATCAAATTACTGCCTCGTTGAAATCCAGTCTGGAATTTACTTTGGGTATTGGTTATTCCATGTAAAATCCATGCAGATTCCTGAGTGGATTCCAGCCTGAAACTATCCCAGATATCCATTATAAAAACTATCTGAACCCCTTAATTATATTTCAATCAGTATCTCATTCTCAGGTAACCATTATTCCTTTAATTCAATTAATCCCTTCAATTATATTCCAGGTGTACATTCTCCTTGGTAACAGTGATTTAAATCTCACAATGTGGTAACTCACTCTGAGACAGCGTCAACTATTACCTGTTACTGGCGAACAGTCTTGTGCATTGGCTCCAGTATGGTTATGGCAGTGAGTACAGAAGCAGACTCCTTGTATGGCAATGCCTCTTTGTGGTCCTGCTGCAGGTGTGGATAACAGCTGTGAAATTGGGTGCTGTACAGCTGATTCCTTTCTGGATAATGTCAATGGATGAAACAATGTGGAGGGCTGTGAGGGACACTGTCTGTCTCGCTCCAGACTCTTCACTGAGCTAGATAAGATGCTCTCAATGGTGAACAGGCTCCTGCTGTAGGCTATGACAGGACCTGGAGCTGGCACAGCTGGTACTGTCATCGCTCCAGATGTTTGGAGTAAGTGTGTGTGTGCGTGACTGAAGTTGTTCTGTGTTTTATACTCCCCATCTCTCAACCACCTCATTCTCTCTCACAGCTCACGTGTTCCACCTAGAAATAATCTCTAGACAGGACAAACTTCACAATAAAACATTCCGACTAATCTTCCTAGCTTTACTGAGCTGGATTGCAGATGTAAGATTTGGTTAATCTTCACCATTCACTCACTTGGAGATCTGATTTACCCTGAAATGAGTTTGGATGAAAAATTCTTAAAAGATAACAAGCCTGGGCTGGGGTGGGAGGGGTTTTTGAGGCAGGACCATCCCAGTCACAGTGAGGACATCTTTAACCCTTCAGTCCAGAGTAACAACTTCTGTAACAAGAATCTGTCACCATAGAGAGGGAAATCCAAGTGAAATTTTGGCAACGCTACTCAGTCACCTTGCTCCAAGTGTATGAATATCTATAATCATGTGTGTGCATCTATATTTGCATAAATGTGTGTAAGTAATGTTGCTTGTGTTTGTATCTGTGTCCTGTGAATTCTCTCTCAAACTCTCACAACACTTCTTCAGCTATACAATGGAGCCATCTCCCTCTAGCCTGTCCTTTCTCCACACACATGCACATTTGTGAAAGCACACATATGATGCATGCATACATGTGCATACACACAGGTGCAACATGCACATACACACACATGAGCAGACACTAACAATTACTTAAGGCATCAGTGTGGAACTTTCAGCTGAGTAGTTTCTGATTTAGAATCATAGAGGTTTACAACAAGGAAACAGGCCCTTCGGCCCAACTTGTCCATGCCGCACTTTTTTTTAAACCCCAAAGCTAGTCCCAGTTACCTGCATTTGGCCCATGTCCCTCTATACGCATGTTACCCATGTAACTATCTAAATGCTTTTTAGAAGACAAAATTGTACCAACCTCTACTACTACCTCTGGCAGCTTGTTCCGGACACTCACCACTGTCTGCATGACAGAATTGCCCCTCTGGACACTTTTGTATCTCTCCCCTCTCACCTTAAATCTACGCCCCCTTATTTTAGACTCCCCTACCTTTGGGAAAAGATATTGACTATCTAGCTGATCTATGCCCCTCATTATTTTGTAGACCTCTATAAGTTAACCCCTCAGCCTCCTACGCTCCAGAGGAAAAATGTCCCAGTCTATCCAGCTTCTCCTTATAACTCAAACCATCAAGTCCCAGTAACATCCTAGTAATTTTTTTTGCACTTTTGCACTCTTTCTAGTTTAATAATATCCTTTCTATAACAGGGTGACCAGAATTGCACACAATATTCAAATGTACCCTTACCAATGTCTTCAACAAGATGCCCCAACTCCTGTATTCAATGTTCTGACCAATGAAACCAAGCCTTCTTCACCACTCTGTCCATCTGTGACTCCACTTTCAAGGAGCTCTGAATGTGTACCCCTAGATCTCTTTGTTTTGTAACTCTCCCCAATTAAGTCCAGCCATGGTTCAATCTACCAAAATACATCACCTTACATTTAACTAAATTAAACTCTATCTGCCATTCGTCAGTTCACTGGTCCAATTGATCAAGATCCTGTTGCAATTTGAGATAACCTTCTTTGCTGTCCACTATGCTACCAATCTTGGTGTCATCTTCAAACTTACTAACCATGCCTCCTAAATTCTTAGTCAAATCATTAATATAAATGACAAATAACAGCACTGATCCCTGAGCACACCACTGGTCACAGGCCTCCAGTTTAAAAAACAACCCTCAACAATCACTCTCTGTCTTCTGTCATCTCCACTTCATTTGTGTCATCAAGCCAGTTTTGTATCCATTTAGCTACCTCCCTGAGATTTAACCTGTGCAACAACCTACCATGCGGTACCTTGTCAAAGACCTTGCTAAAGTCCATGTCGACAATATCAACTGCACTGCCCTCATCTACCTTCTCAGTTACCCCTTCAAAAAACTCAATCAAATTTTCTTTTGTTGCTGTCGAGTTATTGAAAGGATTTTTATGATAGTGTTGGAGAGTTCTGAAAAGATCTGTTCATAAAAACATTGGTTGTGGAGATCAGTCATTTCAGCTCCAGGACAACTGCAGGAGTTCCTCAGGGTAGTGTTCTAGACTCAAAGATCTTCAGCTCCTTCATCAAAGACCTTCCCTGAAACATAAGGTTGGAAATGGGGATGTTCGCCAATGATTGCTCCACGTCCAGCACTATTCGTGACTCCTCAGATACTGAAGCAAACCGTGTTAACATGTAACAAGACCTGGACAGTATTCAGGCTTGGACTGACAAGTGGCAAGTAACATTTACGCCACACAAATGCTAGGCAGTAACCATCACAGATAATCTAACCAATGTCCCTTACATTCAATGATATTACTATCACTGAACCCCACTATCAGCATCTTTGGGTTATCATTGATCAGAAACTCAACTGCATTTACCACATAAATACAGTGGCTACGAGAACAGATAAGAGGCTAAGAATATTGTGGTGAGTAGCTCACCTCCTAACTCCCCAAAGCCTGCCCACCATCAACAAGACACAAGTTGGGAGTATGATGAAATACTCCCTAGTTATCTGGATGGATGCAGCTCCAACAGCATTCAAGAAGCTTGACACCATCCAGGACAAAGCAGCCCACTTGATTGCCCCCCCCATCCACTCCCTCCACCAGGAATGCTCAGTAGCAGCAATGTGCTCTCCATTCACCTGACGAAGAGGCTGCCCCCTCGAAAGCTTGCTTGCTTGTGAGAATATTATCAAATAAATCGGTTGGACTAAAACCTGGTGTTGTCAGACTTTTTACTGTGTTCACGCCAGTCCAACGCCGGCATAGCCACATACAAGATGCACTGCAGAGATTCACCAAAGATTTTTCAACAGCATCTTCCAAACCCATAACCACTTCCATCTAGAAGGACAAGGGCAACAGTGTCGGGGGGATTAACAGAGTAAATATGTGGGGTTAGGGGGATGGGGCCTGGCTGGGATTGTTGTTGGTGTAGACTCAATGGGCTGAATGGCCTCTTTGTGAACCGTTGGGATTCTATGATGTCACAGAGTGGCTGAAGGGAAGTACTTTGGAGGAGGCTGAAGAGCCAGAGGTTGTTGTCCACATTGTGACCGATGATATAAGTAAGAAAGGATCCGGCAGTTATAAACTATTGCACAGACTCCATTATTCGAAAGCAATGTTGCACAGAATCTATCATACAGTGTCCCTGTCATAAATGTAAATCTGACAAGGGCATCTCCATGCATCTTTTTTGGACATGTCAAAGCTAAGATTTAAGAACATAAGAACATAGAAATAGGAGCAGCCTATAGCCCTTCGAGCCTGCCTCGCCATTCAATAAGATCATGGCTGATCTGAAGTGGCTCAGTTCCACTTTCCCGCTTTCTCCCCATAACCCTTAATCCCCTTGTTAGATATTTGAGTTAGCTATAATCCAATGATATTCTGGATATATGAATGGGATTTTCCACTTGATTCTGACATCACTGTGTTGGAATACTTGATGCCCCAACAGAATCACTGAATTGTTACTGCATAGAAAGAGGTCATTTGGCCCATCGTACCTGTGCCAGCTCTCCAAATGAGCATCATGACTTAGTGCCAGTTCCCCATACCCCACACTGTTTCGCTCCAAATAACCATCTCATACTCTCCTGAATGCCTCAATTGAACCTGCTTCCACCACACCCTCAGGCAGTGCATTCCAAACCTCCTACCACCCTCCGGGCTAATTGTTTTCTCACATCACATTTGCTTCTTTTGCAAATCATTTTAAATTTCTGCTCTCTCATTCTTGATCCTTTTACAAGGAGGAACAGTTTTTTCCTAATTACTCTATCTAGCACCCTCAGGATGTTGAACATTTCTATTAAATCTCCTCTTAACCTTCTTGCCTCTAAGGAGAACAATCCCATCCTCACCTCATGACTGAAGATTCTTGTAAACTTCTGCACTCTCTCCAATGCGTTCACATCCTTCCTATAGTGTGGTACCCAGAACTGTACACACTATTCCTTCTGGTGTCTAATAAAAGTTTATCATCATCTCCTTGCTTCTGTACTCTGTGCCCATATTAATAAAGCCCAGAATGTGTTAACTGCTCTCTCCACCGGTCCTGCCACCTTTGCACAGATACGCCCAGCACCCTCTGCTCATGATTTGATTTGATTTGTTATTATCACATGTATTAGTATACATTGAAAAGTACTGTTTCGTGCACCCTATACCAACAAAGCATACCGTTCATAGAGAAGGAAACGAGACAGTGTAGAATGTAGTGTTACAGTCGTAGCTGGGGTGTAGAGAAAGATCAACTTAATGCAAAGTAGGTCCATTCAAACATCTAATGGCAGCAGGGAAGAGTTGGTTGGTGCACGACCTTTGAATCTGATTTGATTTATTATTGTCACATGTATTAGCATACAGCGAAAAGTATTGTTTCTTGTGTGCTATGAAGAAGAGCATGCCGTTCATAGAGAAGGAAACGAGAGAGTACAGAATGTAATGTTACAGTTACGGCTAGTTGTAGAGAAAGATCAACTTAATACAAGGTCCATTCAAAAGTCTGATGGCAGCAGAGACCTGAGACTTTTGTATCTTTTTGCTGATGGAAGAAGGTGGAAGAGAGAATGTCCGGGATGTGTGGAGTCCTTAATTATGCCGGCTGCTTTTCCGAGGCAGCAGGAAGTGTAGACAGAGTCAGTGGGTGGGAGGCTGGTTTGACTAAGGGGTTGACTACATTCATGACCTTTTGTAGTCCCTTACTGTCTTGGGCAGAGCAGGAGCCCACACCAAGCTGTGATACAACCAGAAAGAATGTTTTCTATGGTGCACCTGTAGAAGTTGATGAGAGTCATAGCTGACATGCCAACTTTCCTTAGTCTTCTGAGCTGGGATCAGCTCAAAAGACTAAGGAAATTTGTAGGCCCAGGCCACAGAGTTTGGAGAAGAGTTTCATCAGAATAATGGTGTTGAAGGCTGAGCAGTCGTCAATAAATAGGAGTCTGACATAGTTTTCTTTGTTATCTGGGTGTTCCAGGGTTGAGTGCAGGTCCAGGGAGATGGCGTCTGTGTGGACCTGTTGTAGCAATAGGCAAACTGTAAGAGATCCAGGCAGTCCAGCATCCCTTTAGGAATTTACTCCTTATTTTATATTATCTGTCCATGTTCTTCCTTCCTCTCTGACACTGAGATACAGTCCTTGACATTATTGGTCAAGGACTGTATCTCAGTGTCAGAGAGGAACTTTGATGAGGACTTGTCTGTTGAGGTAATATGGGCGGAGATTAGAAATAGGAGAGGAGAGGTCACCCTGTTGGGAGTCTTTTATAGACCTCCAAAAAGTTCTAGAGAGGTTGAGGAAAGGATTGCGGAGACGATCCTTGTTAGGAGTGAAAGTAATAGGGTAATTGTTATGGGGGACTTTAACTTTACTCATGTAGATTGGAATTGCTACTGCTCTGGCTCGTTAGAGGGGTCAGTTTTTGTTCAAAGTGTGCAAGAAGGTTTTTTGACTCAGTATGTAGATAGGCCGACGAGAGGTGAGGCTATATTGGATTTGGTGCTCGGTAATGAGCCAGACCAGGTGCTAGACTTGGAAGTTGGTGTACAGTTTGGGGATAGTGATCACAATTCGATTACGTTCACCTTAGTGATGGAAAGGGATAGGCATGAACCTCGGGTCAGTAGTTTCAGCTGGGGGAAGGGTAATTATGAGGCTATTAGGAGAGAATTAGGAAGCATTGGTTGGAATGGGAGATTACAGGGACTGGGAACATCCGAGATGTGGAGATTTTTCAAGGAGCAGCTATTGCGGGTCTGTGATAAGTATATCCCTGTCAGGCAAGGAGGATTTGGTAGGCCCAGGGAACCGTGGTGCACCAAAAAAGTTGATTCGTTGGTTAGGAAGAAAAAGGAGGCTTATGTTCGGATGAGGCTTGAGGGCTCAGGTAGTGCATTAGAAAGTTTTAGATTGGCTAGGAGGGAGTTGAAGAGGGAGTTAAGAAGGGCCAAAAGAGGGCATGAGATGATTTTGGCTGATAGGATTAAGGAGAACCCTAAGGCGTTTTACAGGTATGTCAAGAACAGAAGGTTGGTTAGGACAAGATTAGGGCCAGTTACAGACAGTAGAGGGAAGTTGTGTGTGGAACCGGAGGAGATTGGAGAGGCGTTGAACCAATATTTCTCTTCGGTGTTCACGCAAGGGGACAGGAATGTAGCTGAGGAGGACACTGGGGTGCAGGGGTGTGAAATAGATAGTATTGCAGTTGATACGGGGGATGTGCTGGATATTTTAGAGGGTTTGAAAATAGATAAGTCCCCTGGTCCAGATGGGATTTATCCTAGGATTCTTTGGGAGGCAAGAGGGGTGATTGCGGAGCCTCTGGCTCTGATCTTCAGGTCGTCGTTAGTCTCTGGTATAGTACCAGAAGATTGGAGGACAGCAAATGTTGTCCCATTGTTTAAGAAGGGGAGAAGGGACTTCCCTGGGAATTATAGACCGGTGAGTCTTACTTCTGTGGTGGGTAAGGTTTTGGAAAGGATTATTAGAGACAGGATTTATAGTTATTTGGAAAGTAATGAGTTGATTAGAGATAGTCAGCACGGTTTTGTAGCGGGTAGGTCATGCCTTACTAACCTTATCGAGTTCTTTGAGAAAGTGACCAAAGAGGTGGATAGGGGTAAGGCAGTTGATGTGGTGTATATGGATTTTAGCAAGGCGTTTGATAAGGTTCACCATGGTAGGCTTCTGCAGAAAATGCAGATGTATGGGATTGGGGGTGATCTAGGTAATTGGATCAGGAATTGGCTAGCAGATAGGAGACAGAGAGTGGTGGTTGATGGGAAATATTCGTCATGGAGTTCGGTTACAAGTGGTGTGCCTCAGGGATCTGTTTTGGGGCCACTGCTGTTTGTAATTTTTATTAATGATCTGGATGAGGGTATAGTTGGGTGGATTAGTAAGTTTGCTGATGACACCAAAGTCGGAGGTGTGGTAGATTGTGAGGAAGGGTGTCATAGTTTGCAGGATGACTTAGAAAGGTTGCAGAGCTGGGCTGAGAGGTGGCGAATGGAGTTTAATGTGGAGAAGTGTGAGGTAATTCATTTCGGTAGGAATAACAGATGTGTTGAGTATAGGGCTAACGGGAGGACTTTGAATAGTGTGGAGGAGCAGAGGGATCTAGGTGTATGTGTACATAGATCCCTGAAAGTTGGGAATCAAGTAGATAAAGTTGTTAAGAAGGCATACGGAGTCTTGGCGTTTATTGGTAGGGGGATTGAATTTAGGAGTCGTAGCGTCATGATGCAACTGTACACATCTCTGGTGCGGCCGCACTTGGAGTTTTGTGTGCAGTTCTGGTCCCCACATTACAAGAAGGATGTAGAGGCTTTGGAGAGGGTGCAGAGGAGGTTTACCAGGATGTTGCCTGGTATGGAGGGGAGATCCTATGAGGAGAGATTGAGTGATTTGGGGTTGTTTTCGCTGGAAAGAAGGCGGCTGAGAGGGGATCTCATTGAAACATATAAGATGATTAGAGGTTTAGACAGGGTAGATAGTGATAGCCTTTTTCCTAGGATGGAGAAAGCTAACACGAGGGGGCACGATTTTAAATTAAGGGGGGGTAGTTATAGGACAGATGTCAGGGGTAGGTTCTTTACCCAGAGGGTGGTGAGGGACTGGAATGCCCTGCCAGCTGCAGTTGTAAATGCACCTAGTTTGGGGGCGTTTAAAAGATCTGTAGATAGGTTTATGGATGAAAAGGGATTGGTTTAGGCTAGTGGGTCATTGTTTTGTAACTGGTTGGCGCAACATCGTGGGCCGAAGGGCCTGTTCTGCGCTGTAATGTTCTATGTTCTATGTTCTATGTTCTAAAATGCACTTCCCCACACTGAACTTCGCCTGTCATCCATCTGCCCAGTCCACTAGCTTGTCTATATCTCCTGAAATTCGACACTCTCCTCCTCACAGTTTACAAATTTTGGATCATCAACAAACTCTGATAACAAGATCCAGATCATTTGATTATATCAGGAAAAGCAAAGGGCCCAACACCAACCTTTAGCACCACTAAAAACCCTTCAGGAACTATAATTTTTCTCACAAGTCTGTTGTGTGGCACTGTATCTAGTGCCCCTGTTCCCTTTCAGACAGCAGAGAGTTTTCAGTACTGCCCCATCATGTCATTGATTGCTTTTGTTCAGCGCCAAGGATTTTATTTCAAAAATGCAATGCTTTCCTTATCAAAGGAATTAGAAGGTTTAAGGGAGGCCAATTCGCAAAACTGTCAGTGAGAGAGAATGGACCAGGATCACAGTGAATGCTTCTCAGCTCAGTCATTCTACATCCTGTAATAGCTATCACCTCCAGCTTCAATATTCAGTTCAAGCTGCACGGATCACATCTTAAAACTCAGTATTTTACAAAGAACTGGCCTCTTATCAATTGTGTATGGTTTCAAATACTTGCAAAGCTGTTATAGGGAATTAATAACATTTAATCTGCTTTCACCGTCAGTTTATGATAGGCGTCTGTCAGAAGAAAACCTAAACATAATTGAGGCACAGAGATTTGCTGACGGGGGGAGGGGGGGTGAGGTGGTAGGAAATATTGAACAGGCACAGTGCAGAGAGGCATGGACACAGAAAGGTAACACCACCTATGGTCACACAGTGTAACTTTCACACAGCAGTGACTGGAATCGGTAACATGTGAAAGCCAGCACGATATACCAGGTCACAGACAACCCACCCATAGACCAGGAACATCCTTCCCTAGTGTTTTAGGGAACTGTTTGAAGGATTTAGGATAATCTAGTATTAAAATACATCAGAGTAGCCTAATTTATAAATGAATATAGTTTAGAAAAAGCACAGTGCCAGGAGTTAAAGGTATTGTTTTACATAGAAACACATATAACCCACTGACAAAGAATTTAAACACGTATTTTTGAATATTCTGTACATGGAACATAGAACAGTACAGCACAGTACAGGCCCTTCGGCCATCAATGTTGTGCCGAGCTATGGCCAATCCCAAGATCAAGCTATCCCACTCCCTATCATTCTGGTGTGCTCCATGGGCCGATCCAATAACCGCTTGAAAGCTCTTAGCCAACTACAGGCTGCCCCAAGGCATGGTGGGATATAGCTGAGTAAAAAGAACCAAATTCCTTAAAAATGATACAGCTACTAAGTGAAGTAGAAAGAGACCCTTATCAGTGTGGGTCGCAGATAGTTCCAGTGATCCCAGACAGCTGGATGAATAGAGTGATACAAATTTTCCTGATAAAGAATTACTCAGTAGACAGTAGGAAAAGGAGCTATTGAACTCTACGTATTTGAGGTTGCTCGGACAGTGGGTAAAAACTTTATGGACTTATATATTCTCATGCTGCTAGAAGAGGAAATGTTATTGGTCATGGTAAATGACTCATAATAAATGATTGGCTTGTCCAGCTGAAAACAATGCAATTTCGAATAAGTTTGGACTGCCTGAAGACCATTTTCCCACACATGTGGAGCAGGCCTGGATAATAAAGTACATCTCCGAGATTGGCACAGTAAGAAGTCTCACAAAACCAAGTTAAGTCCAACAGGTTTATTTGGTATTACAAGCTTTCAGAGCGCTGCTGATCACTCACCTGATGAAGGGGCAGTGCTCCAAAAGCTTGTGATACCAAGTAAACCTGTTGGACTGGAACCTGCTGTTGTGAGACTTCTTACTGTGCCCACCCCAGTACAATGGCAGCATTTCCATATCCAAGATTGGTGGCATAGTGGACAGTGGAAGAAGGTTATCTGGGATTGCAACAGGATCTTGATCAATCTGGGCCAGTTCACTGGTGAAAGGCAGATGGAGTTTAATTTTGATAAATGTGAGGTGATGCATTTTGGTAGATCGAACCAGGACAGGAATTAATCAGTTAATGGTAGGGCGTTGGAGAGAATTACATAACAAAGAGACTAGGTATACATGTTCATAGCTCCTTGAAAGTGAAGTCACAGGTGGACAGAGTGGTGAAGAAGGCATTCGGCATGCTTGGTTTCATTGGTCAGGAGTTGGGACATCTTGTTGAAGTTGTACACGACATTAGTAAGGCCACACTTGGAATACTGTGTGCAATTCTGGTCACCCGACTATAGAAAGGATATTATTAAACTAGAAAGAGCGCAGAAAAGATTGACTAGGATGCTACCGGGACTTGATGGATTGAGTTATTAGGAGATGCTGGATAGACTGGGACTTTTTTTCTGGAGCGTAGGAGGTGACCTTATAGAGGTCTATTAAGTTAAGAGGGGCATAGATCAGCTAGATAGTCAACATCTTTCCCCAAAGAGAGGGGAATCTAAAACTGGATGGCATAGATTTAAAGACATAGGGAAAAGATCCAAAAGGATCCAGAGGAGCACATTTTCAGACAAAGGGTGGTGAGTGTCTGGAACAAGCTGCCGGAGGTACTAGTAGAGGCGGGTACATTTGTCTTTTAAAAAGCATTTAGACAGTTACATGGATACAATGAGTATAGAGGGATATGAGCGAAATGCGGGCAATTAGGACTAGCTTAGGGGGTTAAAAAAAATGGTGGCTTGGGCAGAAGGCCCTGTTTCCATGCTGTAAACCACTATGACTCTACAATTACTTTCTCCAAATTCTTTGTGTTTGCTGAGCTATAATTATGTAATAATCCACGGAGATGAAAGTCCCATCACCAAGTTACTTTATTTACACCATACATCTGTACACAGCCAGCTCTCCAGTTGCTGCCTGCTGAATGTAGGCTGGGAGACTGACAGACCTGCTTTAAATAGGGAGCATGAGGCTCCCTGATTTAACCATCAATTAGGATTCATCAGGTAGCCCTCCTGAACCTGGTATTCCCGGCAGTCTCTGATCCAAGTACTAATCAGGCCTGAGTCTGCTTAGTTTCTGAGATCAGGTATTTTCAGACCAGTCTGGGCCATGGGCAAGGAGGAATCATCAAGTAGTTCAGACTCTAGCAAGCCAACCCCATCAGCCTGGCTGAAGTCATTCCCCCCTTTCCCCCCGAGAGTCTGAGGAATCCCCTCGGTTTGCTTCCCTCGGATCTTTTCCTCTGCTTGAGCGCTGGCTCAGGATCCTCCAACTCGGCGTCTGATGTTGGTGGTATGTAAGGGTTGGGCACACGTCCCTTCCGCAGCGGGCGCCAGTGGTCTGATTCATCGTCCACTTCAGGTGGGAGGGGAATCGCTGCAGCTTCATCCCGTGTCCATTTCGGACCCTGAGGTCCCCATCAAGAGTGCGGGGGGGGGGGGGGGGTGGTACTGGCTTGTCGAGGGGGTCTCTGCTCATCCCTAGGGCCGCAGGGCGATGCGACTCCAGATGGATGGAGAGCTTGAGATTCGGACCTGGTCCAGGTGTTTCCTTACCTCTGTACTTGATAGGATACCGGTCCGCTCCTGGAATTGACTATTCCGGTTACCCAGATGGGTCTATTTGCATAATTTCCGACCCAAACTCCCTCCCCCACTTCAAAGTACCTTTCTCGGTGAGTGTTTTTATGGCCCCTACTTTGGGCTTCCTGGTGTCTTTCTATCTTTTGTCCCAGGTTTGGTATCAGCAGGCTCAGTCTGGTGAGGGGTCGTCTGCCCATCAGTGAGTCTGCTGGTGCAGTTCCCGTGGTGGTGTGTGGAGCTGCTCCTGTAGTCAAATAACCACCTTGAGAGTTTTATCTCGAATGAGGCAGCTGGCTGTTTTTCAACCCAGCCTTTGATATCTGGACTGCTCTCTCTGTTAGCCTGTTTAATGCCAGGCGATAAGGTGCTGTCTTGATGTGTCGGATCCCATTTGATTTCATAAATTTTGTGAACTCTAGGCTGATGAACAGTGAACCGTTACCGGAAACTAATATCTCTGGGATCCTGTGTGTTACGAATGAGGTGCGCAGTTTCTCAACAGTTGCCGTCGTGTTTGCTGACTTTAGTTTATTGACGTCTAAACACTTGGAATGTGCACCTATTATCACCAGAAACGTGGACTCCATAAACAGGCCTGCAAAACCAGCAGGGAGTCCCGGCCAGGGTCTCCCTGGCCATTCCCACGGGTGCAGTGGGGCTGCTGGCAGTGCCTTTTGCCCCTGTTGGCACTTCTGGCACTGTTCTACCAGTGATGCCATGTCTGTGTCCAGACCTGTCCACCAGACATAGCTCCTGGCTACCATCTTCATGGTAGACACCCCAGGGTGGGGTAGTTTGGCCCGTATGTCCCGACAGCCCTGCCTTGGGACGATAACCTGTGTTCCCAAACAGCAGGATCCCGCCTTCTTCCATGATGTGTCTCCTTCTGCTCCAGTGTGGGTGGAATCGTGGATGGACCAGTCTTTCCAGCTGCCTTGTTAGCTCCAGGTGCTTTACCATCGCCAGTCTTTCTGTATCCATCGGCGTAGATTGTGTGTATCCACCAGGAGGATATCCAGAAAGTTTAACGTTCTCACGGTCTCTTCCATTCTGGGAATCATAGAACCCTACAGTGCAGAAAGAGGCCCTTCAGCCCATCGAGTCTGCACCGACCACAATCCCACCCAGGCCCTACCCCCATATCCCTACATATTATACTCACTAATCCCTCCAATCTTTGCATCCTGGACACTTAAGGATGATTTTAGCATTGCCAATCAACCTAACCTGCACATCTTTGGACCGTGAGATTCTGGTAACGACAGCTGGTATAAGGCATTTGTCACTGTAGTTCCAGGTCGGTGCTCCTATCGATACTGATATGCTGCCAGTAATAATGCCCAACACTGGATCCAGGCTGACACTATCAGCCTTTATCTTCCTCAGTAGACCCAGCAAGGGGCTTATGATCTGTTACAATTGTAAATTTTCACCCACATAAATACTGGTGAAATATTTTAACTGCGAAGATTTCCGCCAGTCCTTCCTTTTCAATCTGGGGATGTCTTCACTCCGCCAGCGTCCTGGAGGCTGACACTATTGGCCCTCTTGTCCATTCTGCCACCTGTGTGCCCACTCCATATGGGGATGCATAACGGGTGATTACTAACTTCTCCTTGGGGTCATAATGCACTAATACTTTTTCAGATGAGAATTGCTGTTTAATTTTCTTCAAGGCCTTGTCCTGGTGGGCCAACCATTCCCAAATTTGTCCCTTTTTCAGCAGCTGGTGGAGAGTATCCAGAATGGAGGCCCTATTCTGTACAAATTTCCCATGGTATGTTACCAGTCCTAAAAACGAGGATGGTTGTGGGAGCTGGGGCATCTTTTATTGCTCACACCCAATCCTCCAGAGGGTGTAGGTCTGACTTATCCACTTTGTACCTGAGGTAGGTTACTTGTGGTGCTAAAAAGGTGCATTTCTCCCTTTTCAAACACACTCCCACCGCTGCAAATCTCCTCAGATTGCTCCAGGTTCTGTAGAACTTTTCAGTGTATTTATTGTGACGATTGTTTGCGAATCCTCATCCAGCTGTAGTTGTGGGTATGCATGGCTCACGTCCAGTTTTGAGAATCGGAGTTAGAACATAAGAACATAAGAAATAGGAGCAGGAATAGGCCATCCGGCCCTTCGAGCCTGCCCCGCCATTCAATAAGATCATGGCTGATCTGTCGTGGCTCAGCTCCACCTTCCCGCCCTCTCCCCATAACCCTTAATCCCCTCTCTTATCAAAAACCCATCAACCCGCGTCTTAAAAATATTTAGCGAGGCAGCCTCCACCACTTCAACGGGCAGAGAATTCCAGAGATTCACCACCCTTTGAGTGAAGAAATTCCTCCTCAACTCCGTTCTAAAATGCCCCCCCTTTATCTTGAGGCTGTGCCCCTAGTCCTACTGTCTTTTTTGAGTGGGAAGAGTCTCTCCACCTCTATCCTATCCATCCCATTCATCATCTTATACGTCTCAATGAGATCTCCCCTCATTCTTCTAAACTCTAACGAATACAAGCCCAGTTTATTCAGCCTCTCCTCATAGCTCAATCCCCTCAACTCCGGTATCAGCCTAGTAAACCTCCTCTGCACTCCCTCCAAGGCCAAAATATCTTTGCGCAGGTGCAGCGCCCAAAACTGCATACAGTACTCCAGCTGCGGCCTCACCAATGCCCTGTACAGCTGCAGCAAGACCTCCCTACTTTTATATTCAATCCCCTTCGCTATGAAGGCCAGCATCCCATTTGCCTTCCTGACCACCTGCTGCATCTGCAAGCTGGGTTTTTGCGACTCATGCACAAGGACCCCGAGGTCCCTCTGCGTCGTCGCCTGCTGCAGTTTTTCGCCACGTAAGTAATAGTCCTTCCTACCATTCTTCCTACCAAAGTGGACCACCTCACACTTGCCAACATTAAATTCCATTTGTCATTTCCTGGCCCATTCGCCCAGCCTATCTAGATCCTTCTGCAGACTCTCCACACCCTCCGCACAATTTGCCGTTCCCCCAATCTTGGTGTCATCAGCAAATTTCGACACCCTACACTCGGTTCCCTCCTTCCAGATCATCCATATAAATGGTAAAAAGTCACGACAGATCAGCCATGATCTTATTGAATGGCGGGGCAGGCTCGAAGGGCCAGATGGCCTACTCCTGCTCCTATTTCTTATGTTCTTATGTTAAAAAGCTGAGGCCCCAGCACCAACCCCTGGGGCACTCCACTAGTCACCATCCACCAATCCGAATAGCACCCCCACTCTCTGCCTCCTATTTGACAACCAATCCTCTATCCACGCTAACACCCTACCCCCAACTCCATGTCCCTCGACCTTCTGCAATAGCCTCTTGTGAGGTACTTTGTCAAACGCCTTCTGAAAATCTAGAAAGACCACATCCACCGGCTCTCCTCTATCCACCGCCCTAGACACATCCTCATAGAACTCCAGTAAATTTGTCAGACACGACTTCCCTTTAATGAAATCGTGCTGCGTCTGCTCTATCAAGCAATTCCCTTCAAGATGCCTCGCAATTTCCTCCTTAATGACAGATTCTAACATTTTACCTACCACAGACGTTAAACTAACCGGCCTATAATTCCCCGCCTTTTGCCTGGCACCCTTCTTAAACAAAGGCGTAACATTAGCTGTTTTCCAATCATCCGGCACTTCCCCGGAATCCATCGACGTCTGGAAAATAATCACCAAGGCATCCACTATCACCTCCGCCATTTCTTTCAGAACCCTCGGATGCATTCCATCCGGTCCTGGGGACTTGTCCACAATCAGCCCCTCCAGTCTGTCGAGCAGCGCCTCTCTAGTAACAGTAATGTCATTAAGACCCTCCAGTCCTACCACCTTTCCATCGCTAACATCCGGCAAATTATTCACGTCCTCCTCCGTGAAGACGGAAACAAAAAAGTTATTCAATAACTTAGCCATATCCCTATCCCCTACCACTAGGTCCCCTTTCTCATCCTCTAAAGGACCAACATTCACCCTAGCCAGCCTCTTCCTTTTTATATATTTATAAAAACTCTTGCTATCCTTTTTTATATTAAGCGCTAGCCCAGCTTCATAGTTTCTCCTACCCTTCTTTATCAACTTCTTTGTCAGTCTTTGTTGACATTTAAACCTTTCCCAATCCTCTTCTCGCCCACTACTCTTAGTTACTCTAAACTCCTCCGCTTTTAATTTAACACTTTCCTTCACCTCCTTCGTTATCCACGGCTTATTACCTCTCCTCCTACAGTCCTTTTTGACCATCGGAATAAATTTCCGCTGAGCACCAAGAAAGATCTCCTTGAAGATCCTCCACTGCTCCTCAGCAGACCCTCCCTCCAACGCACTCCCCCAGTCCACATTCGCCAATTCTTCTCTCATCCTACCATACTCCCCTCTATTCAAACAAAGGACACGTGTCCGGGAACCCACTTTCTCCTCCTCCATCTGCACCAGAAACTCCACCATACAATGATATGGACATGTACGGCCACAAAGTGTAAAGGCGGTCAAGGCTGCATGCTCCGTCTTCACATGAGTGAAGGCTGTGGAGCCAGGATGGAGATGTCTCCCGATGTCCACCAAGACGTGGGTCCCAAACGGGTCCCACAACTTCACCACTGCCGGGGTGCACTGCCAGGGGCCGGTGCGGTTCCAAGCCTCGGGGATGCGGTTGAAATCTCTCCCGAGAACGATGCTTTTGCCCCCTTGGATTGTGTTGAGATGAGCAGACACTTTCTCAAAGAAAGTCGTTTGCTACAGTCCAGCGGTCGAGGCGTAGACATTCAGGATGTGAATGACCATGCCCTACTCGCGGACTGTCAAATGCAGCAATTGGCCTGGCCTCTCCTTGACCCCCAAGATCTCTGACTGAAAATGTGAGGCCAACAAGATAGCCATCCCAGTAGAAGTGAGCGTGAGGTGGCTCACGTAGACTGCACTTCATCTCCTGGAATGGTACGAGTTTCTTGCAGGAAACACACTGCATACTTCCCACTCCGGAGGACCGAGAAGTTTTGGAATCTGCAGAGCAGCTCACTGCTGCCGATGACATGGCTATGGTCCCCTTCATATCGTTCATACCCCCTTCATATCAGCAGCTTTGTGCTCCCGTCACCACATGTGACAATAACAAATCAAATCAAAATATATTTTACTGATTTATTAATCACTCAATATTTATTGATATTGAGTTTATTGATTGGGTTTATTGATTATTGATCACTCTATGGTGGTTTATTGATTATTGATCACTCTACGGCATTTTATTGATTATTCTATGGGGGTTTATTGACTACTGTTCATTCTACAGTGGGTTTATTGATTATTGATCACTTTATAGAGGTTTATTGCTTATTGTTCACTCTATGGGGGTTTATTGATTATTCTATGGGGGTTTGTTGACTATTGTTGATCATTCTGTAGAGATTTATTGCTTATTGTTCACTCTATGGGGGTTTATTATATGGGGAATTATTGATCACTTTATAGGGGTTTTATTATTCACTCAGGACTTTATTGATTATTGTTCACTCTATGGTGGTTTATTGATTATTGATCACTTTATAGGGGTTTTATTGATTATTGATCACTCTATAGTGGGTTTATTGATTTCTCTGTGGGTTTTACTGATTATTGATCATTCTATAATGGGTTTATTGATTTCTCTGTGGGTTTTATTGATTAGTGATCACTCTACAGTGGGTTTATTGATCTCTCTGTGGGGTTTGTTGATTAGTGATCACTCTACAGTGGGTTTATTGATCTCTCTGTGGGGTTTGTTGATTAGTGATCACTCTACAGTGGGTTTATTGATCTCTCTGTGGGGTTTATTGATGAGTGATCACTCTACAGTGGGTTTATTGATCTCTCTGTGGGGTTTGTTGATTAGTGATCACTCTACAGTGGGTTTATTGATCTCTCTGTGGGGTTTATTGATGAGTGATCACTCTATAGTGGGTTTATTGATCTCTCTGTGGGGTTTATTGATTAGTGATCACTCTGTAGTGGGTTTATTGATCTCTCTGTGGGGTTTATTGATGAGTGATCACTCTATAGTGGGTTTATTGATCTCTCTGTGGGTTTATTGATTAGTAATCACTCTACAGTGGGTTTATTGATCTCTCTGTGGGGTTTATTGATTAGTGATCACTCTACAGTGGGTTTATTGATCTCTCTGTGGGGTTTATTGATTAGTGATCACTCTATAGTGGGTTTATTGATCTCTCTGTGGGGTTTATTGATTAGTGATCACTCTACAGTGGGTTTATTGATCTCTCTGTGGGGTTTATTGATTAGTGATCACTCTACAGTGGGGTTTATTGATCTCTCTGTGGGGTTTATTGATTAGTGATCACTCTATAGTGGGTTTATTGATCTCTCTGTGGGGTTTATTGATTAGTGATCACTCTACAGTGGGTTTATTGATCTCTCTGTGGGGTTTATTGATTAGTGATCACTCTGTAGTGGGTTTATTGATCTCTCTGTGGGGTTTATTGATTAGTGATCACTCTGTAGTGGGTTTATTGATCTCTCTGTGGGGTTTATTGATTAGTGATCACTCTACAGTGGGTTTATTGATCTCTCTGTGGGGTTTATTGATTAGTGATCACTCTATAGTGGGTTTATTGATCTCTCTGTGGGGTTTATTGATTAGTGATCACTCTATAGTGGGTTTATTGATCTCTCTGTGGGTTTTATTGATTAGTGATCACTCTACAGTGGGTTTATTGATCTCTCTGTGGGGTTTGTTGATTAGTGATCACTCTACAGTGGGTTTATTGATCTCTCTGTGGGGTTTATTGATTAGTGATCACTCTACAGTGGGTTTATTGATCTCTCTGTGGGGTTTATTGATTAGTGATCACTCTATAGTGGGTTTATTGATCTCTCTGTGGGTTTTATTGATTAGTGATCACTCTATAGTGGGTTTATTGATCTCTCTGTGGGGTTTGTTGATTAGTGATCACTCTACAGTGGGTTTATTGATCTCTCTGTGGGGTTTATTGATGAGTGATCACTCTACAGTGGGTTTATTGATCTCTCTGTGGGGTTTATTGATTAGTGATCACTCTCTATAGAGGTTGTATTGTTCTGAGTCACTGACAGCTTTTCCCGGAGTTGCTCCTCCGGCCGCTGGTGGCGCTGCCGTGGGCGGACCTTTCAGCGAGTGGCTGTGGAAATACCGGCCGAGGAGCAGCATCAGGTAGAGGGGCCGAGTGGAGCCTGTCCCGGCCGGGGGGGGGGGGGGAGCGGGTACAGTCTAACCCCGGTGGGGAAGGGGAATGTGATCAGTGACCTCCCCCCCCCACCTTTCCCGCACTGGCCGGTTCCTCACCGCCGCTTTGTCTGTGTGTCCGGGAGAGGGCCCGGGGTCCACACCCCCCCCCCCAGGCCCGGGATCCACCCCCCACCCCCCCCCGGGATTCACCCCCTCCCCCGGTATACACCCCCCCCCCCCGGGCCCGGGGTCCACCCCCCGGGATCCACCCCCCGGGATCCACCCCCCCCCCCCCCCCGGTATACACCCCCCCCATACACCCCCCCCATACACCCCCCCCCGGTATACACCCCCCCCCCCATACACCCCCCCCCCCCCGGTATACACCCCCCCCCATACACCCCCCCCCCCCCCCCGGTATACACCCCCCCCATACACCCCCCCCCCCCCATACACCCCCCACCCCCCCCGGTATACACCCCCCCCCCATAAACCCCCCCCCCCCCCCCCCCGGTATACACCCCCCCCCATACACCCCCCCCCCCCCCCCCCGGTATACACCCCCCCCCCCCCCCAGGCCCAGGGTCCACAACCCCCCCCCCACCCCCCGCCGACCCCGGGGTCCACCTCCCCCCCCCCCCCAGGCCCGGGGTCCACCCCCCTGGGGTCCACAATCCCCCCTCCCACCCCCGCCGCCCCCGGGGTCCACCCCCCCCCAGGCCCGGGGTCCACAACCCCCCCCCGCCGCCCCCGGGATCCCCCCCCCCAGGGTTCCCCCCCCCCATTGCAGACTGGACTTCTCTTTTGTGTCTTCAGTTGGGAACAGTGGTTAAGCCCGTGCATTCAATGATGTGACAAGTGCCACCATACCCATTACCTGTCTGCACTACACACTCACTAAACTGATGGGCGACTGGTTGAATGTTTCCAGTGGGGTTCTGGTAGTTTATATTAATGATATGATTTAGTTCATTATTATTGTCCCATAGATTAGTATACAATGAAAAGTATTCTTGGAGGGAGAATGCAGAATGTAGTGTTACGCTGATAGCTGTAGAGAAAGATCAACTTAATATGAGGTCGGCCATTTAAAAGTCTGATAGCAGCAGTGTCGGTTACTATACATCATCTGACTTTTGAGTTGTTGCGCTGGTGGCTCTGGACTTGCGCAGCTTGCGCTTCAGTTGTACTTCAGCAATACATCTTGCCTTGTGAGCTTGACAGTCCTTGTGGATGAGGCAGCTCCAGGTAGAGCAATTTTGTGCCAGTGTTTCCCAGGTGGTGGTGTCAATGTCAGGCAACTTCAGGGAGTCCTTGAGTGTGTCTTTGAAACCTTTGCTGGTTTGATGACAATGTTGCGGTTGGTCTTGAGAGCGCAGATGGCTTGGGTGATGTTCGGGGCTGTCTTGTGAGCGCGGTTGATGAATCTGGTGTTGATGCATCTCCTGATGGCTTAGGCATACATTCCAGTCGAGGGCAGCAGCCTTCCAGAGGAGTTCAATTGGACTCTTTCCTCTTTGGTTGCTGCACTGCGGATCTTTCTTCGGTTCATTGGCTGTCTCACTGTATTCGCTGTTGGCCTCTTGGGGTTTGTGGAAGGACTCCCGCAGTCTCATTCGCCTGATGAATTCTCTGTGTTTGCTGCGAGACTGTTGGGGCAGAAATTGAGCCCTTGGCTGAGAGCTTCGATTTCATCTGGTTGAAGTGTGCAGTCCGACAAGTTGACGGTAGACTTTCCCGCGGTGGTGCTGATTTCTGCTGTGGTGCCGGGGGAGGCTTGGTTGTTGCTGGTGGTGATGCCAAGTTTCTCAAGTTTCCTGTTCTCGGTGTGCATGTAGATGGCGTAGTTTCTTTGTCTCATCTACTTGGCAGAGTTTCACATCTCTACATCATGACTACCATCTGAGCCAGGATACAGGGCGCAGTTGTCGGCAAAGAGAAAGTCTCTCAGAATAGTCTCCTTCATTTTGGTAATAGCTTGAAGTCTCCTCAGGTTGAAGAACTTCCCATCCACTCTGTACTGAGGCTGATTCCAGCAACACTGTCCTGGAAGCATCATTCAGCATGGCAGTAAACATCATGCTGAACTGTGTGGGTGTGAGCACACAGTCTTGTTTGATGCCATTGGTGACTGGGAATGCCTCAGAGGATTCTCCGCCATCCAGTACTCTGGCCATCATGGAACTGGTGTACCATCTGAATGAATTTGACGGGGGAGCAGCTGAACATTAACATGATCCTCCACAGGTCTTGTCGGCTGACAGTATCGAAGGCTTTCGCGAGGTCAACAAAGGTTGTGTAGAGCTCGTGATTCTGCTCCTGACACTTCTCCTGAAGTTGGCGCGCAGCAAAAATCACGTCAATAGTCCTGCGACCTTTGCGGAAGTCACATTGTGACTCTGGAAGCAGGCCTGGCTCCAGATGAGTGACCAGACGATGTAGCAGGACTCTTGCGAGGGTTTTTCCTGTGATGGAGAGCAGCAAGATTCCTCGGTGATTGTCACATACTTGCCGATTGCCCTTCCTCTTGTAGAGGTGTACGATGGAAGCATCTTTAAGTTCCTGAGGAATGGATCCTTGCTTCCAAAAGGACTGGAACAACTCGGTGAGCTTCTCGATAAGTGCAGGACCAGCAGCTTTATAGATCTCTGCGGGTATGACATCTGCCCCTGGGACTTTGCCGCAGGATAGCTGGCTGACAGCTTTCGTGACCGGCTACTACCGGTGGGTCATCCATGTTGCTGTTGATGTTAACGTGGAGAATCCTGTCTATTGTCTCATCGTTAATAGATGACGGTCGGTTGAGGACGGCTTCAAAGTGTTCAGCCCATCTCTGCAGGATCTGAGCCTTCTCTGTAGTGACAGTTGTACCATCTGTACTCGGCGGGGGGGGGAACTCCCGAGAGAATGAGGTACGTAGAGTGTTGAGGGCTTCATAGAACCGTTTCAAGTTGTTTCTGTCAGCGTATCCTTGTATTTCATCTGTCTTGGCGCTCAGCCAGGCATCCTTCATTTTAGGCAGTTTATTCTGGACTGTCCTGCGAGCACTGGGAAAAGCATTTTTCTCAGCAGCTGAAGATGGGAAGTTCTGACAGGGCCGATGAAGATGGTGCTTTTCAACAAGTACAGCCTGTATCTCCTCAGCACCTCCGGGTGCTACGGCTTCCTCCCACACCCCAAAGGTGTGCTGTTAGGCTGATTGGGGGGAATAAATTGTCCCAAAATCAGTTTCCCTCAATCTGGATGGCCATAAAACATTAGACAGGGGTCGTGGGGGGAGAGGGGGACTGGTGGTGTTGAGATGGCAGCGTGGGCTCGTTGGGCCGAAGGGCCTGTTTCCCGGGCTGATTTTGTTTTTTTTTGTTCTTTTATCATTCTCATCGAATCAGTCCTGCTGCTTACGGGTGGAGGGCCTGAGCATCTTCAGTGCAGATGAATGGACAGCATTCCTGAAGCGTTCCCAGTCATCCTCAGCGCTGCCTGTGAGGTGTAGGTCAGCGAGCTTGATTTCTAAGTCTTCAGCCAGTGCTGAAGCGATGCTGGGGTTCTTTAGCTAGGCTGCATTGATTCTTTTCATAACCTTGCTTCCTTGTGGTTGCCTCTTGGGTCTGATGTGGAGCCTCATTTTGGAGACAATGAGCCTGTGATCCGTCCAGCAGTCAGCACCACACACGGCCTTGGTCACTCTGACATCCTGCCGGTCTTTTCTCCTGACAATGACATAGTCGATAAGATGTCAATGCTTAGAGCGGGGGTGCATCCAGGAGTCCTTGTTCTAGGTAGGCAGACGGAAGGTTGTGTTGGTGATGAGGAGGTCGTGTGCTGCACAGGTCTTCATTAAGTGTAGGCCGTTACTGTTACACTTGCCCACTCCATGCCTCCCAGTGACTCCCTACCAGGTTGCAGAGTCACACCCTACTCTTGCATTGAAATCACCAAGCAAGATCAGCTTGTTGATACTGCTCACTGCTGATAGTACGGTGTCTAGTTCTTCATAGAACTTGTCTTTCATCTTGCCTGGGTTGTTCACTGCGCATAGGTGCTGATCAGGGTGGCTTGACTTCTGTAGCGGAAGCTGTAATGTCATAAGCCGGTCGTTCACACCCTTGGGTAGACTATCAAGTTTCTGAACAAAGTTACTCCTGACGGTGAATCCAACTCCAGCATCACGACGCTCATCACTGCCACAACCACTCCAGAAAAAAGTGTATCCACCTCCAGTTTCAGTCAACTGATCTACTTTGGAAAGACAAGTTTCACTCAGAGCTGCAGTGTCAATGTTGTATTTTGCAAGCTCTCTGTCAACTAAGGCAGTTCTTCTCTCTGGTCTGTCTGCCGTAGCGTTGCCCAAAAGCTTGTGCACGTTCCAAATGGCAGTGGTGAGCGTCGTCACCTTGTGTTTTATTTTGTTTGCTCGACTGCAAGATGGGATCCCCGCCAGCCGCGGTAAACTGGCCAAGGTGTAGTGAAGCAGGCAATGTTTAGGGGACCTTTTCTCGCCCTTTTCTCATTCTACGGAGGTGAGCAGTGCGTTCCTGAAGGGGACTGCTCAGTCACCCAGGTAGATGCTGAGTTTCACTGCTGCTTCAGTCAGAGGAAAATGACCATTAGACCCGAGCTGCCTGTGTGCAGATCTGTGACTACATCTCCCAGTGTATCCACACCTGCTGCTTCTTCACTCGCCCATCACCACTGGACTTCAAGGGTTGAACAGGATGATGATGGTGTCAAGACTAGCACTTGATTTGGATTAGAGTGAGGGAGAGTTGCCCAGCTTCAGCCTCACTCTCTCTTCCCAATTCCCATCTAGATCCAGTGGCAAGACAAGAGTCAAGACGGCTGGAGATGGGACCAGGTGCAGTGGATGACCAAGATGTCTTTGTGTCTTGTTCTGCTCTTCATGTTCTCCGACGCTTGCAGAGACTGCCTTCTTGGCCGTTGGACCTTCCATTGGTCTCGTCCGTTCAATCGCCAGAGTCTGACTTCCCGTTCTGGGATAGACATCTCCCCATCTCACTGAGGGTTGAGAACCGTCGGCCTTCCTCCCTTGGTTCAGCCGGTTTGTCGAGGCTGTCGCCCGGGGCGTGGCCTCCGTCGCCCGGGGCGTGGCCTCTGTCGCCCGGGGAGTGGCCTCTATCGCCCGGGGCGTGGCCTCTATCGCCCGGGGCGTGGCCTCCGTCACCCGGGGCGTGGCCTCTGTCGCCCGGGGAGTGGCCTCTATCGCCCGGGGCGTGGCCTCTATCACCCGGGGCGTGGCCTCCGTCACCCGGGGCGTGGCCTCTGTCGCCCGGGGCGTGGCCTCCGTCACCCAGGGCGTGGCCGCTGTCGCCCGGGGCGTGGCCGCTGTCGCCCGGGGAGTGGCCTCCGTCACCCGGGGCGTGGCCTCTATCGCCCGGGGCGTGGCCTCCGTCACCCGGGGCGTGGCCTCAGTCGCCCGGGGCGTGGCCTCCATCGCCCGGGGCGTGGCCTCCGTCACCCGGGGCGTGGCCTCTGTCGCCCGGGGCGTGGCCTCTGTCGCCCGGGGCGTGGCCTCCGTCACCCGGGGCGTGGCCGCTGTCGCCCGGGAAGTGGCCTCCGTCACCCGGGGCGTGGCCGCTGTCGCCCGGGGAGTGGCCTCCGTCACCCGGGGCGTGGCCGCTGTCGCCCGGGGCGTGGCCTCCGTCACCCGGGGCGTGGCCTCCGTCGCCCGGGGCGTGGCCTCTGTCGCCCGGGGCGTGGCCTCTGTCGCCCGGGGCGTGGCCTCTGTCGCCCGGGGCGTGGCCGCTGTCCCCCGGGGCGTGGCCGCTGTCCCCCGGGGCGTGGCCGCTGTCGCCCGGGGCGTGGCCTCTGTCGCCCGGGGCGTGGCCTCTGTCGCCCGGGGCGTGGCCTCTGTCACCCGGGGCGTGGCCGCTGTCCCCCGGGGCGTGGCCTCTGTCGCCCGGGGCGTGGCCTCTGTCGCCCGGGGCGTGGCCGCTGTCGCCCGGGGCGTGGCCGCTGTCGCCCGGGGAGTGGCCTCTGTCGCCCGGGGCGTGGCCTCTGTCGCCCGGGGCGCGGCCTCTGTCGCCCGGGGCGTGGCCTCTGTCGCCCGGGGCGTGGCCTCTGTGGCCCGGGGCGTGGCCTCTGTGGCCCGGGGCGTGGCCTCTGTGGCCCGGGGCGTGGCCTCTGTGGCCCGGGGCGTGGCCTCTGTCGCCCGGGGCGTGGCCCGTGTCGCCCGGGGCGTGGCCTCTGTCGCCCGGGGCGTGGCCTCTGTCACCCGGGGCGTGGCCTCTGTGTCCCGGGGCGTGGCCGCTGTCGCCCGGGGCGTGGCCTCTGTGGCCCGGGGGGCGGCCGTGCTAACAGCTACGGGGAACCACAGGTGAGAGCTGAGTCCCAGGTGGGGACAAAGGGAGGATAAACTGCCCTGAACGGACGTGACATGTTCCCCTATCAGAGATACTGTCTGAGACCTCTCTGAGACCCCATACACCCTTATTCAGCTCATGCACCGGAACCTGCAGGGATACAGATCAAACGCTGGAGAATGGAGTCGTGCTCGGGCTCATTTTTCAGCGGCTGCAGTCACTATGGACAGAATGGCTTGCTTTTGTACCATGGTATTTTTCTATTCTTTTGTAACTGTCTGGGAGGGAGGAATGTGCAGCGGTGTGGGGAGAGAGGGGGTGAGTGGCAGCATGTGAATTACTCCTTGAGACAGAGACAGACAGAGACAGACAGATGGCTGCCTGCTGTGCTGTCACAATCAGTAATTCTAACTTAACCCCAAAAAAGGCAAAAGATACGATGTGTTTCAGGTACCGCAGCCAGTGCCTTCAAACCCCTGCTTGGTCCATTTGGATTGGGAACAATCTTTGTGTTTCTGGTACTGCTGTATTATTCTTGCATTTTTAAGGATGTTGTTAAGCCCTTAAGCTCAGCAGGGCATCAACTGCGTTCTCATTTGGACTTCTGGGAGCGAGTGCAAGGAAATAATTTATTCTTTTGTGAGATGTAGGCTTCACTGACAAGGCTAGCATTTGTTGCCCAACCCGAATTGCCCTTGAACAGAGTGGCTTGGCCATTTCAGAGAAAAGTTAAGAGTCAGTCACATTGCTGTGGCTCTATAGAACATTGAACATTCCAGCGCAGTACAGGCCCTTTGGCCCTCGATGTTGCACCGACCAGTGGAACTATTCCAATGACCCTCTAACCTAAACTATTCCAATGTTATCCATATGTCTATCCACTGACCATTTGAACGCCCTTAAAGTTGGCGACTCCACAACTGCTGCCTCCAAGTCTAACACCTGGTCTGGTTCATTACCCAGTACCAAATCCAATGTAGCTTCACCTCTTGTTGGCCTATCTACATACTGTGTCAGGAAACCTTCCTGCACACATTGGACAAAAACTGACCCCTCTAAACGTGCTTGAGCTATAGCTTTTCCAGTCGATATTTGTAAAGTTAAAGTCCCCCATAACAACTACCCTGTTATTTTCGCACCTATCCAGGATCATCTTTGCAATCCTTTCCTCTACATCTCTGGAACTTTTTGAAGGCCTATAAAAAACTCCCAACAGGGTGATCTCTCCTGTTTCTAATCTCAGCCCATACTACCTTAATAGACAGGTCCACATCAAACGTCCTTTCTGTCACCGTAATACTGTCCGTGACTAACAATGCCATGCCTCCCCCTCTTCTACCACCTTCTCTGCTCTGACTGAAACATCTGAACCCCGGAACCTGCAACAACCATTCCTGTCCCTGCTCTATCCATGTCTCTGAAATGGCCACAACATCGAAGTCCCAGGTACCAATCCAGGCTGCAAGTTCGTCCACCTTATTGCATATGCTCCTCACATTAAAGTATACACACTTCAACCCACCCTCCCACCTGCCAATGCACTGCTGTGACCTAGAAACCTTATCCATGACCTCCCTATTGTCATCCTCCTGTACATTGGAACTACAATTCACGTTCCCACATATAGGCCAGATTGGGTAAGGACGGCAGATTTCCTTTGCTAAGAACATTAATGAACCAGATGGGTTTTTCCGACAATCAACAATGGTTTAATGATTCAGTGGATTCTTAATTCCAGAAAGTATAAATCCCACCCTCTGCCATTGTTGGATTCGAACCTGGATCTCCAGAAAATTAGCTGAGTTTCTTGATTAATGGTCTAGTGATAATACCACTTGGCCATTGCCCCATTATTATTAGTGAACCAAGTGGGTTTACAACAATCAACAGTGGTAACTATTACTGAGATTACCTTTTCAATTCCAGATTATTCATTGCTTTTTAAAATGCCACCAGCTGATGTGGTGGGATTTGAACCCTTACCCCTGGAACATTCGCCTGGGCCTTTGGGTTATAAGTCTAGTAACGTTACTTTGGAGGTGATCAGTATTTGCTCTGTACACTCTTGAACATGGGGCTGATGGACCAGTATCTCTACTTTGCTCCTGGGAAATATTTTTCAGTGTTCTTAACAGAAGCTGTTCAGACCAAACACTCTTGATTTGAGGAATGAGCTTTCATTGATCTACAGGAGTGTACGGTCTTGGAATCGATCTGCCTTCAGATTAGAACATAAGAAATAGAAGCAGGAGTAGGCCATCTGGCCCTTCGAGCCTGCCCCGCCATTCAATAAGATCATGGCTGATCTGTCGTGGCTCAGTTCCACCATCCCGCCCTCTCCCCATAACCCTTAATCCCTTCTCTTATCAAAAACCCATCAACCCGTTTCTTAAAAATAATACTTTTGATTCTGTGGGCAGAACCCCCATGGAAGATTCTACAAGATAGAACATAGAACATAGAACATAGAACATTACAGCACAAACAGGCCCTTCGGCCCTCGAGTTGCGCCGATCGCATCAACCCCACCAATCTATAGACCTATCTATAACCCCCAATCCCATTAAACCCCATATACTCATCCAGAAGTCTTTTAAAAGACCCCAGCGAGTTCGCCTCCACCACCGACGACGGCAGCCGATTCCAATCACTCACCACCCTCTGAGTGAAAAACTTACCCCTAACATCACCTCTGTACCTCCCTCCCCGCACCTTAAATCTGTGTCCCCTCGTAGCGACCATTTCAACCCGGGGAAATAGCCTCTGAGAGTCCACCCTATCTATTCCTCTCAACATTTTATAAACTTCTATCAGGTCGCCTCTCAACCTTCGCCTCTCCAGGGAAAAGAGTCCCAGCTCCCTCAACCTATCTTCATAAGGCATGCCTCCCAGTCCAGGCAACATCCTTGTAAATCTCCTCTGCACCCTTTCAATAGCTTCTACATCTTTCCTATAGTGAGGCGACCAGAACTGCGCACAGTACTCCAAATGAGGCCTGACAAGGGTCCTGTAAAGTTGCAGCATTACCTCCCGACTCCTAAACTCAATCCCTCGATTAATGAAGGCCAGTACACCATACGCCTTCTTGACCACCTCCTCCACCTGCGAGGCCGATTTAAGAGTCCTGTGAACCCGGACCCCGAGATCCTTCTGCTCTTCAACGCTACTAAGACCCCTGCCCTTAATAGTGTACTCGTTCATCCCGTTGGTTCTGCCGAAATGGACTACTACACATTTATCCGCGTTGAAGTCCATCTGCCACTTCTCCGCCCATTCCTGCATCCTATCTATGTCCTGCTGCAACTTTTGACATCCTTCCAGACCATCCACAACACCGCCGACCTTCGTGTCATCAGCGAACTTGCTAACCCATCCCTCCACTTCCTCATCCAGGTCATTTATGAAAATGACAAACAACAAGGGTCCCAGAACAGATCCCTGGGGCACCCCACTGGTGACTGACCTCCATTCCGAAAAAGACCCATCCACAACCACTCTCTGCCTTCTGCAGGCAAGCCAGTTCTGGATCCACAAGGCCAAAGGCCCTTGGATCCCATGCCCTCTCACCTTCTCAAGAAGTCTTGCATGGGGGACCTTATCAAAAGCCTTGCTGAAGTCCATGTACACTACGTCCACGGCACTTCCTTCGTCAATGTGGCATGCCTGACATCTTCCTGAGACATATTGGGGAATCCATGTAATAATCCAGATGTTTGCCAAGGAAAACCATCAGTCTGAATTTCTGTGCCACATCTGGAGTGTGTTCTGGAGTTTTGTCCAGTCATGTCACGGACAAGATCTTCCACTCCACCTGTGCACATATCCAATCAGAACTCTTTACCCAACACTAACCGTGCAGGTGATATCCCTCTCCATGGATAGGGTGTGCAATCTCCAAGGACAGACAATCTGATGATATTGAACAATTCCAGCAATAATGGAGCAGCTCTTGGTCTGGTGTTAAATAGAAAGGTGACAATCGTACTTGGAATATAGCAGAGCTCAATCCTGATATCAGATTGTACATCTGAAACAGTGAAGCTGGAGTTTGAATGAAAGGTTACAGAGCTGAAATGTTGACTTTGTTTCTCATTCTGTAGATGCTGCCAGACTTGCTGAGCTTTTCCAACATTTTCTGGTGTTGAGAAATTGGAACTGTTTCTAGTCTGTAGTCAAATAGACTGCTGGTAATCAGATAGTTTATCATAATCCCCAGTACAAGAACCAGACTTGAGACTGATGTCATCTTTAATCTTCATTCTAGCTCACTCCCTTCACATCAGAACAATTAGTGAGGGTGACTCTGTCCTGATTTGGCGTTTATTGGTAGGGAGATTGAATTTAGGAGTCGCAGCGTCATGATGCAACTGTACACAACTCTGGTGCGGCCACACTTGGAGTTTTGTGTGCAGAGGAGGAGGAGAACCGGAGGAGATTGGAGAGGCGTTGAACCAATATTTCTCTTCGGTGTTCACGCAAGGGGACAGGAATGTAGCTGAGGAGGACACTGGGGTGCAGGGGTGTGAAATAGATAGTATTGCAGTTGATACGGGGGATGTGCTGGATATTTTAGAGGGATTGAAAATAGATAAGTCCCCTGGTCCAGATGGGATTTACCCTAGGATTCTTTGGGAGGCAAGAGGGGTGATTGCGGAGCCTCTGGCTCTGATCTTCAGGTCGTCGTTAGTCTCTGGTATAGTACCAGAAGATTGGAGGATAGCAAATGTTGTCCCATTGTTTAAGAAGGGGAGAAGGGACTTCCCTGGGAATTATAGACCGGTGAGTCTTACTTCTGTGGTGGGTAAGGTTTTGGAAAGGATTATTAGAGACAGGATTTATAGTTATTTGGAAAGTAATGAGTTGATTAGAGACAGTCAGCATGGTTTTGTAGCGGGTAGGTCATGCCTTACTAACCTTATCGAGTTCTTTGAGAAAGTGACCAAAGAGGTGGATAGGGGTAAGGCAGTTGATGTGGTGTATCTGGATTTTAGCAAGGTGTTTGATAAGGTTCACCATGGTAGGCTTCTGCAGAAAATGCAGATGTATGGGATTGGGGGTGATCTAGGTAATTGGATCAGGAATTGGCTAGCAGATAGGAGACAGAGAGTGGTGGTTGATGGGAAATATTCATCATGGAGTTCGGTTACAAGTGGTGTGCCTCAGGGATCTGTTTTGGGGCCACTGCTGTTTGTAATTTTTATTAATGATCTGGATGAGGGTATAGTTGGGTGGATTAGTAAGTTTGCTGATGACACCAAAGTCGGAGGTGTGGGTAGATTGTGAGGAAGGGTGTCATAGTTTGCAGGATGACTTAGAAAGGTTGCAGAGCTGGGCTGAGAGGTGGCGGATGGAGTTTAATGTGGAGAAGTGTGAGGTAATTCATTTCGGTAGGAATAACAGATGTGTTGAGTATAGGGCTAACGGGAGGACTTTGAATAGTGTGGAGGAGCAGAGGGATCTAGGTGTATGTGTACATAGATCCCCGAAAGTTGGGAATCAAGTAGATAAGGTTGTTAAGAAGGCATACGGAGTCTTGGCGTTTATTGGTAGGGGGATTGAATTTAGGAGTCGCAGCGTCATGATGCAACTGTACACATCTCTGGTGCGGCCACACTTGGAGTTTTGTGTGCAGTTCTGGTCCCCGCATTACAGGAAGGATGTAGAGGCTTTGGAGAGGGTGCAGAGGAGGTTTACCAGGATGTTGCTTGGTATGGAGGGGAGATCCTATGAGGAGAGACTGAGAGATTTGGGGTTGTTTTCGCTGGAAAGAAGGCGGCTAAGAGGGGATCTCATTGAAACATATAAGATGATTAGAGGTTTAGACAGGGTAGATAGTGATAGCCTTTTTCCTAGGATGGAGAAAGCTAGCACGAGGGGGCACGATTTTAAATTAAGAGGGGGTAGTTATAGGACAGATGTCAGGGGTAGGTTCTTTACCCAGAGGGTGGTGAGGGACTGGAATGCCCTGCCAGCTGCAGTTGTAAATGCACCTAGTTTGGGGGTGTTTAAGAGATCTGTGGATAGGTTTATGGATGAAAAGGGATTGGTTTAGGCTAGTGGGTCATTGTTTTGTAACTGGTCGGCGCAACATCGTGGGCCGAAGGGCCTGTTCTGCGCTGTAATGTTTAATGTTCTATGTTCTATGTTCTATGAGTGAGACAGACTAAGTGAGTATATTTGGGAATTTCATGCATAACAGGAAAGAGATGCTCTTCAGCTTTTGGGGAGTGGTCTTACTCTGAGAGAGTAAGGAAGAAGAAGATGCATGATGTCCAAATTTACAGATGATACAAAGTTGGGTGGGAGGGTGAGGAGGATACAGAAATGCTTCAGCATGATTTGGACAGGCTGAGTGAGTGAGCATATGCATGGCAGATGCAGTATAATGTGGATAAATATGAAGTTATCCACTTTGGTAGCAATAATAGGAAAACAGATTGACGTGTAAATTAAGAGAGTTGGATACTCAGCAAGACCTTGTCCTCGTGCGTCAGCCACTGAAAGTTAAGCACACAGGTATAGCAGGCAGTAAAGAAGGCAAACGATATGTTGGCCTTCATAGTGAAAGGATTTGAATGTAGGAATTGGGATATTTTATTGCTATTGTGTAGGGCATTGGTGAGTATTGTGTGCAGTTGTGGTGCCTTTATCTGAGGAAGGAGGTTCTTGCTATAAAGGGAGTGCAACAAAGGTTCATTAGACTGATTCCTGGGATGGCAGATCTGTCACAATAGACACTAAATTGGTTCAGATTATATTCATTGAAGTTTAAAGAGTGAGAGGGGATCACGTAGAAACTTATAAAATTCTAATGGGATTAGACAGAGTAGGTTCTGAAAGGATGTTCCCGATGGTGGAAGAGGGTCATAGTTTGAGGATAAGGACTGAGGTGAGGAGAAATTACTTCACCCAGGGAAAGGTGAATCTTTGGAATTCACTACCACAGAAAGAGGTTGAGGCCAAAACATGTGATTGAAGAAGATATTAGATATAGATTTTGGGGCTGAAAGGATAAGGGATATGGGGGAAAGGCGGACTCAGGAAATTGAATTTGATCAGCCATGATCAAAATGAATGGTGGGGCAGACTTGAAGGGTTGAATTGCTTACTCCTGCCTCTAGTTTCTGTGTTTTTAAATTGTTCTTTCCCTTCAGCTTAGCTGTACCCATTCACATGACTGTTTCTTGTCAATCAATCTAATTAAACTCTACTCTGAAACCCCTGGTGAAAAATCAAAATTAAACAAAAATACATTAGATGAGATTTTAAAAAATCCCATTATCTAGGATCCCATTCTCCTGCATTCTCCCCATGAAGCTGCCTGGTTGCAGACATTTCAGCACCAAGTAAACCAAAGCTGAATTTTAAACATCATCTGAAATAAATACATTTCTGAAAAGCATATTATCATCACCGTTTGTAAACTTAAATAAGGCTAATTAGGGCATGAAAGAAAAGCTGGCTAAAATGAATTGATAAATTAGATTAAGGGAAAAGTCAACAGAGATGCAATCAATATTTAAGGGGAGATTTCAGAATGCACAGAATGAGTAAAAGATCCAAGGAACAGACACATCATTCGTAGTTAACTCAAAAGGATAAAGATAGAATCAAACTGAAAGAAAAAGTATATGATTATGTAAAGTTAGGTATACGGTCAGAATATTATAAAGAATATAAGGAACAGCAAAGGATGACTATAAGACTAACAATGTGGGAAAAATAAGAGTACAAGAGAAAGACAGCCAGAAATATAAAAACAGACCTTTTATAAATATTAAATAAGAAAAGTGATAACCCGATGATATTGCTTCTGTAGAAAGTGAGTCTGGACAATTGATAATGGAAATCAAGGAGGTGACAAATGAATTAAACAGGGATATTTCATCAGTCTTCACGACAGAAGATACAGAGGACAAACTCAGGAAAATTACAAGCGAAATGGTACTGAGTAAATAGTCTGGTTTGCTCCCCTTGCTTCCACCCACTCATACCCCCTCACTGTCCACCTGCCCACTCCCTCTCACTGCCCATCCGCCTGTTCCCCTGGCTGTCTGCGCCCCTTGGCCGTCCAGTGGTACCCATGCCATCCGCGCCCCCCAGCTCCCATTACCACAAGTCACTCTTACAGAAGGGTGACTTGATGGTTTGAGTTATTTGGAGAGACTGGATGGACTGGGACATTTTTCTCTGGAACGTAGAAGGCTGAGGGGTGATCTTAGAGAGGACTATAAAATAATGAGGGGCACAGATAAGGTAGATAATCAATAACTTTTTCCAAAGGTTGGGAGTCTAAAACTGAGAGTATAGGTTTAAGGTGAGGGGAGAGATACAAAAGCGTCCAAAAGGGCAATCTTTTCACAAAGAGTGGTAGTTGTCTGGAACAAGCAGCCAGAGGTAGTAGTAGAGATGGGTAAAATTTTGTCTTTTAAAAAGCATTTAAACAGTTACATGGGTAAGGTGGATATGGAGGGATATGGGCCAAATGTGGATAATTGGGACTGACTTAGAGCTTTAAAAAAAAGGGGCGTCATGGACAAGTGGGGCCGAAGGGCCAGTTTCCATGCTGGAAACCTCCATGACTCTCTGGTTTCTGACTCTGACTACACTTCATTGACTATAAAGCACTTGAGAAGTCTCATTGACATGAAAACAGCTACATAATTGGAAGCCTTTCTTTGTGTGTTTTTTCCTTACAGGTTTGCTGACAGTCTTGTTTTGATGCTGATTTACAGGTCAATAAAAGAGGAGGAATGCAGTGATCTAGATGATGCAGAATAACCTGCTGGAGACACAAGGGGTACACAGTTATATTGTACACTCTAACTGGGCACTGTACATGTTAAGTGGGTGGCACTTGGTCCTATCTCACTTGAACATGTTTATGTAACTGATAGTTCCTTTTGGCTCTGACTGCCAGCAGCAGGTCAATCCCACAGTGAAATGGACTTAGACAAGAGCAGCCAATGCTGTGCAACTAGACAAGGACTTTGATTTCCAGCCTGTTTGTTAATGTTGGGACTTAGAACATAGAACATAGAACATAGAACATTACAGCACAAACAGGCCCTTCGGCCCTCGAGTTGCGCCGATCGCATCAACCCCACCAATCTATAGACCTATCTATAACCCCCAATCCCATTAAACCCCATATACTCATCCAGAAGTCTTTTAAAAGACCCCAGCGAGTTCGCCTCCACCACCGACGACGGCAGCCGATTCCAATCACTCACTACCCTCTGAGTGAAAAACTTACCCCTAACATCACCTCTGTACTTCCCTCCCCGCA